>JAQMYL010000020.1:12178162-12214967 GCA_030014365.1 Clarias pachynema
TGGTCAAATTATTTACATCATTATGATTTTTACATCATACTATATAAAAAAAAAAATATATATATATATATATATATATAATTTTTTTTTTTAAATAAGGTTTTTAAGGTCTATGGGCTTTGTCTATGTTTAGTTCTTTTCCATCTTACTCTTCACATACTGTATGGATAGATGGCGGGGAGGGTTAGTACAGTAGGTTGGATCTCTGAAGTGTGAAATTAATAGAAATATGAAATAAATCAAAATATTGTGTTAACGGTTTATTTGTTGTATGTAGTACACCACTTCTGTGCTGGCAAGTACAGTAATGCCTGCCTGTTCTGCTGGCTACCACCGCAAGTATATTTCACACCTGTGGGAAACACTGTGAGCCTTTCCCAAACTCTTTGAAAGCACACAACTGTATAGAATGTCCTTGCATTCTGTAGCATTACACATTCCCTACACTGGAACTAAGAGGCTCAAACGTGTTCTAGCATCACTATTCATTATTGGTTGGTGTGGATGAACTCAAACGGCCTACAGTACATGAAGCTCTGATCTCAACCTTAATGAAGACTTTTGAGATGAACTGTAAAGCCGACCATGCCACATGCCATCTCAAAGCATGGCATAAGTGTCTGTATGCTCATGAGGCTGAATGGGTAAATTGGTACCCATTGGACCCCAAGTGTCTCTACTATTGTATGTGGTTATTACATAGAGGCATATTACTCCAGCAAAAGTGATTGCAATCAACCTGGACATCAGTGTATACAGTACTTTCTCCAAGTTATACAGGTTTAACCAAGCCCCACAAAGTGGCATGAGTGTAGCAGTCGGCACTGGAAACGTTTCTAATAAGCTTCTGCAAGACATTGCGGCATAGGAGATCCACATAATGCTCACCACAGCTGTCGGTTGGGGGTTAGACAGCAGATCTCACTCTCTATAACCAGTCAGGCCACAATTATTACCCACACTGCTACTGAAACTAATCACAGAATATTAATTGATAATTATGGCTCCATTTCCATATGAACTTAAGCTTTGTCAATCAGTGTACATCACCAAACTGTACACATAATGAAAGGAAGAACGAGGATTCATTCAGAAAAAATACTCAAACAAGTATGCATCACACCTAACCCAAACACCCACCCCCACACACAAAGACACACAAACTCAATTCCTAGCTGTTGGAGCGACTCCAATGCAAATCCACACCCTGTCTAATTTGACGAAATGCACAGATGAATCAGGGGGAGGCAAAGTGGTAATTACTCTGAAACGGACCATTGAAGAATAAACCCGTTAGCGTTCTCAGGCTCCTGGAATTCATTAAGCTGCACAACGCACTGTGCTGGAGTCATGTGCATTCCCACACATCTGCACGATAAGGAATATTAATGCATACTGAATGGAACTGCAAATTAATGAAGGTCATTGTCTAAACTGGAGTTGCATCGCTTTCAGTCCTATGCTAACAGCAACAGTGTCCTCTTCTGACCTCTTACAAACACCACCCTCCACACACACACACACACACACACACGTACACTCAGACATGCATTTTTCTCCCACACATATATACTGTGCAGAAACACTATGGTGAGTCACAGGGTGCTGCTTATGCGTCTCATGCGCTGTGTTTTGAGACGGAAATAGAAACAGCTGAGATGTTGGAAGCTAGCAGAACACACACACACACACACACACACACCAAATTTCCATAATAAATGCATAGTTAAAGCATTCAACACCCTCAAAGTGTAAAGCCACCATCAAACTCCTTGACCGTGAAGAACAGCACACATATTAGTTTGACGACAAACAGATCTCAGTCAGTCATTCACTCAAACACGGACACACAAATGTTTACACTTAGGCTGCGATATTTGAGAAGTAAATGCATAAATGACAGTGCAAACACAGCAGGGAGAACCAGAACAAACAGACATTGACAGATCAGCCAGATCAGCTTTGTATAGTAATAAATACGCTTTAATTGTAGCAATATTTTTGTAGCGTGTCCACATTTAACTATTACACAATCCTTGCTTTAACAACAGTTTGACAGCAAAATGAGATAACTCCTTTTTTTTTTTTTTTGCAGCTTAGAGAAAAATCACTTTTTCAACTGAAGTTTTGTAAACTAATAGAGAATATTTTGTGCATTGCTTCTTTGAGTCACTTTGAGGGTGTGAAAAAGCACAAATTCCCTTCGCAATTTTGCATCCTCAAGGTCTTAAGATCATATTGCCCCGATATGATGGCAATCAAATAATTCTGCTAGGAGGAGTATATTAAAATCCATTGGATGCATTTTGCAAACAACCCAGAATAACCTGCCTTCTTGTTGAGTAGAGCCCATGACATTCATAGAATTGTTCAGCTCAATGAGATGTAAATGTGGACCAGGTTTCTAAATGTGTACAAGTCATATGCTACTGTAGATTTATACATTATATCATATGTTATCTGACTAATCATTAGTTGGTGATTAACCAAAAATCAGCCAAAATATCCATTAGATTTGTGCCTTATTTCAACAAGGATTCACAGTGATATCTTACCAAAACTAGCAGTGCTGAAGCTAATGTCCCTTTTATTTATATTTCCCAAGTATATTTCCCATTTCTCTTTTACCCAACAAACTCTCATGCTTGCAGGACATGATAATAACAAGAGTCCTAAATTCCTGTTGTGCTCAGTCCTTAGGTGCAGTTTCCAGGACATTTATATTCCAGGAACATACAGAATATACCTATGGCCAAATATGTTCTGAGCCCTAGTTTATTCAGTACTTATAATCCTAGAGCTCTTCATCCTTAGCTTGTTATGAGATCACTCTGACATATTTCACCAGCTTATAGGCACCCATGTCCCTGGACCCCTAGGGTGCAATATTTTTAGGCTCTTGTATTCACGGAGCCCTTGGTTTCCAGATTTCTGTATTCCCAGGCCTCTATGTTCTCTTAAAGTTTATGTAATTGTGTGATGACCTAATATTATAAATCTAAACACCCTTTTGATGTTCAGCATGTTAAACAGGATATATTTAAGCAACATTACTAGGCAATATGCATGTTTTCATTTCTTTATTATATGGAATTGTAACAATGTCACAAATCAATGTATAAAAAAAAAAAAAAAACTTGAAGCACTATTATGACAAAATGTATCTTCCACAAGTATTCATCGCTGTCCTTGTGTGCATTTGTGCCCATCCTATAATATTGACCCTTCTTATATTCATATATTCATAATAAGACCCTGTCCAGCCCATAGGGAACAATAACCCCCTGGAAAGATGGAGATATACTGTATACAGGAAGCACACAGCTGGTTGTTACTCACATCTGGACCTTTACTATACTGTTCAACCTGCTGACCATGCTACCTTGAATAATTCCAGGTATTGTTTAATGAGCAGCTACGTAAGCACTTTTTATGTATAATCTTATAATATTATACAAACTATGAAAAAAGCAGCACATGAACATCTGTAACATCTGTAAATTCCTGGTCCGAACATTCCAGCAGTCAGGAATAAGAAACACAGATGCTTATAACAAATCTTCAGTTGTGCATTCTATAAACACACTGGAACTTTTTGTTTTGTTTGTGCGTGCTTTGGTGTTTTATAACAGCACGCTCGGGAATGAAGACGGATTTGCTGAGTCAATATAGTGGAATGTTTACAGCCCAGGTTTTCAGAGATGTGACAAAATAAATGTACCGAGATTATTTGCGCATATTCTCATCTTTTTACATTTACAGTTTATACGGGAAATATTCGACAAGAAGGCTGGTTCACATCGGTGTGCACATTCCAGTTAAAGGTGCTGCTGATAGAATTGCTGTGCTTTCTTCCTTTTCATTTTCAGCTGACCAGATTTCATATTTTAAAGGGGAACAACTATACAAACTTAGTCATTCACATGAGTCTCCAGTCTGTGCGTACAAACAAATACCATGAGGGGAAAAACATGTCCTTTTCCCTTTCTGTATTAGCCAGGGCTTGAACAAACAGTGGACAGTAGCTCAGAGGGTTCGAGCACTAGCTCCACCAGGTTGCCATTGTTGGGCCCTTGAGCACGGCCCTTAACCCTATCTGCTCCAGGTGCGTCGTATCATAACTGACCCTGTGCTCTGACACCATATATGCAAAGATGTGGATATGCAAAGAAAGAATCTCAATGTGCAATAACGTATATGTGACAAAAAAAGGCTTAACTAATAAATTAAACCTCATATAAGGAGACACTTGATCAACTCTGCTTAGCAGTAGCTCATATATAGACAGTGAAGTTGTGTATTTGGAGTAGGAGTAAAACAGAGGGAGATTGAGGTATGACTAAATACATTATCTGAGAGTTATTTCAGCTATTTCACACTTTGGAGCTGTGAGATCTGTGTTAACTTGTTAAAGCAATAAGGGACCTTTAAGACAAATGTTACAGTAGATTCCTGAAAGGTATCTCTTGCCTTGTCTGGTTAGGATGTTGTAGGATGTTGTAGTAGGAAGTGGAAATTTATGTGGCTAACACACACAAGAGAAGTAAAAGAAACACATTAGAACATCCCAGTGCACAAATTAAATTAGTGAACCGGAGCTACCTGTTGTATAAAATTATATCTAACAGTTATATATTTATATCGAATATCTTGTACTTAATAGGCTTATATTTAAAAAAAAAAAAAAAAAAAAGACACCATGTAATATGTTGCCTTTGTCCTAAGTTGGAAGGTTTATCATATAAGGGGCGTTTAAATCAAACCAGGGCTTTTGATTGTGTAGAATAACAGAACACCTTTATGAGAATATAATCTCCTGTAACACTAATGCATTATCCCAGTGTTTTACTAGTGCTTGGATACTAACAAGGTAGAAAGATTTCTCAGTACGCTGGAGTCACGATCAGGCTGCCTGTGTCACATTATCCCTACTGCTGAAACAACGGCCTCCCAGGAACTCCTTAATGACCCTTTTCTTTAATAATAATAAAAAAAGGCCTGTTTTAATTTTTTTTTTTTTTGCAGGACAATGCACAGCTTCATACTGCCCACCACATCATCTGCACATTACAGGAACTTATCTCAATATACAGTAGTCCTAACCTCACTGCAAGACATTTTCATATGTTTGGGCCATTATACTGTAGGAGTTCCTGGGAGGCCAGCTGATCATGTTTCTGATGTACTGAGACACCTTTCTACTTTAATGGTATCCAAGCACTAATGAAAACGCTTGAAAATTAGTGTAACAAGGGATTATATACTGTACGTAGAGAAATGAAACGAGTTTTTACTCTCTTAGAACTGTCTCAATCAAATGTCTCGGGTTCGACTTCAACACCTCTCGTAAAAATCATGATACCTCTGCCTTATGATTTTATTTCTGTAAGAAAGTGGCACAGTTTTCACCTTTTCACCTTTCACTGTAGGATATACAGTAAGATTCAAACTACTATAAAATGATGGGATTTTATTTTATTACATAAAATGCTACACAAAGTAAAATAAAAACCCTAAAGTGCACAGCAGCTACAGTATATATATATATATATATATATATATATATATATATAAACGAGTGGATGAAATACATTTAAGTGCTCCGTGTGAGCTTTGTGGAGGAAGTCAGCAATCAGTCAGAGAGTTTCAAAATAAGCAAGGTCACACACACTCCAGTATAAAAGGTCTAAAGAGTCCCCTCTATCCGTTCTGCTTTGGTGGTTAGTGGTTATAAAGTGTAGCGCGCATCACAGGACCCTGTCTGCACCAGAACCCCTGGGCCGTCCTGTTTTTGTTATTTATTTATTTATCTATCCTTTTTGCACTTCACCCCTCCTGTTCCTTTGACTGCCACTTTGCCCCACTGCTTCCTCTTCATCTGGATATATCTTCTCTATAAGGCCACACTACTTCCCCAAGGGTTTCATTTCATGCCCCACTTTTTTTTTTGTTGTTGACATGTCTAAAAGCTGCCCGTCTGAACTTCTTTTCACTTTGGAAAAAAAAAGATTTGAGAACAGAATTTGAGATAAGAAAACCACAGATACAGTATGAATACATGAGTACTCTGAATACAGGATAAAGCACTAAAGGCGATGAATGAGTGAGTGAGTATTGAATCAGTAGGCGGCACAGTGGCTAGTGGTTAGAACTGCCACCTTGTACCTCCAGGTGCTAGGTTCGAACCCCATGTCTGGTCTGTGTGTATGGAGTTTACATGTTCTCCCCGTGCTTGGTGGGTTTCCTCCAGGTTCTCCAGTTTCCTCCCACAGTCCAAAGACATGCAGGATAGGCTAACTTTAGGCTAAAGTGTCCGGAGTGTGTGAATGTTGACCAGAGGTCCTACCATGGTTGTAAAAATGGGAATAAATACAATGGTCACCACTGGACTTCACAGTCCCTAGTTAGACTAAAGATGTTCCTAGATGAATAAAGAAAAATGGACAATGGCGTAGAAGCCCAATGTTAATCGTAACAGCATATCAATCCAGCATCTACACATTCATGTATGGTTATGAAGTTGTAATAGTTGTATTTATGATGAAAACCTGTTCTCATCATAATCGTGTCATCAATTGAAGTTTCTCTTTGGAGGATTCACTTTTGTAAACCAATAACTTGTCAGTTAAAAGGGAGTTATTGAGATCTAGTGAAAGAATGTGAGAGTAAGTGGAAACGCAGAGCGAGACCTTCAGCAGAGACCAAAGCGGAAAGATCTGCTGCACAGAAAAGCCTGAGTGAGCCTATTTATCGTTAATATAGTTAATCAGTGAAACATATAGGGCATTGCTCTTATAAGAATATAATCAACAGCCGAGGGTTGTGACGTGGCTCAAGGCCGTGCGTTACCGTTAGATACAGACGTCGATTATTTTCTAAGAAAACCATGTTCTACAGTATATTGTTTACTTTGTCTAATACTACAGCAATATGTCAGTGTTAACACGTATTAAAAATGTATCAAGGAATGACATAATTGAACTCTTACGTTACATTTAATGTTGGGAAATGTCTGCAAAACAAGTTTTCTTTAAAAAAAAAATAATAATAATAAATAAATAAATAAATAAAATATTCGCTCTTATCTCTCTTGAAGTTAATAGGGCAAAAAAAATGCAGCTTGTTACCAAGCAACTTCAGAATCCTCTATCCTGAAGAATTTCCTTCTGATTCTGCTGACACTGAAGAATCTTTTCATAGTAGTTAGCACAATCACCTCTCACATCCAAGGCTGGGGGTTCAAATCTCGCCACCGGTTCTGTGCATGGAGTTTGCATGTTCTTCCCGTGCTTGGTGGTTTCCTCACACAGTCCAGAGACATGCAGATTAGGCTGATTAGTGATTCCATGAATGATTATGTAAATGAGTGTACTTGTATCCTGGAACGGGTTGTCACACCGCCTAGGGTGTGACCTGCTTTATGCCTGTAGTTCCCTGGGATAGGCTTCAAGCCTGCCATGACCTTACACATATAGATGATGGATGGATGGATGGGTGGATGGATGGATGTTTACAGGAAATAGAACCATATCAATAGAAATACAGTAGACCAGACTTTCGGTTCGTCCGGTGCATAGCATGGGTGCTTGATTGGATTGAGATCTGGGAAGGTTTGCAGACCGGGTTTGCAACATTGGGCTTTTGCCTGCTGTGGTGCGCTGGTTGTTCTAGGGCTTTTGTAATCATGGCCAACACTGACATTTCTCAGCGAGTTTCGGACGAGACAAGCTGGCCTTTTATCCAGAAGTGGCATGGGTGAGCCTTGGGTGCCTATGATCCTGTCACCAGTTTACAGTTTTATTGTGGGTGATCAGTTTTATTCAATTCACTTGTCAGTGGTCATAAAAACATTATGGCTGATAAAATACATTATATAGATGCAACCCATACAAACACTGCAGTACATCAGTGCTATAATTAATTATAATTAATTCATGAATAATCTTGCAAACAATGCCTAAAGACGCTGCTTTTGACTACAAAGTTCGTATTTAGGAACTTTTCCCAACTCCGAGTTTAGCAAGCGACATAATTCACGTCTTAACTTTAAATGAACATCCAACCAAGTGCTTTCAAACAATCAGTGTACAGACTCAATCACCTGTTAAATCAACAGTATAATATCGCAGCTCATTTCCAAGCTTGCTTCAAACACACGACTAACATGAAGCTTGAATACACAAAGGTTAGAATATCAACTGTTTTACGTAATGCTACTTTTAAAATGAGATAGCTTTTTTTTTTTTTTTCACATAAAAAAAGCACGATCACTATGTGGATGATATTTAAAACATTATAGAATAAAAGTCAAGATGGTGGTAGAAACCAAGGCAGATTCACAGAGAAAGAGAGAGAAAGTCATACTGGAAGAGAAGGGGGTTTCCTTACGTTCTTATCCCTGTGTATCTGGCTTCGTGTGTGGGTGTGTATATATTTACTTATGTATGTACAGTATGTGTGTATCTTGCTGAGTTGCCATCTGGAGAGCACATACTGTACTGTACACACAAACACACGCTTAACTCACAATTACGGCACATGTTCAAGGAGAACTACATGAATTCTATGTGTGTGTATACAGTACATGCTGCATGTATATGCATGATGGCGAGAGAGAGGAAGCAAGGTGAATGAATGCGAGTGAGAGACAGAGAGAGAGAGTGATATCATTTGTGTGTGTGTGAAGAAGCTCCTTTGGCTATGTAGACTCCAGCCTGCTGTGTCCTAACCATCATGGCTGCCAAGAACCCTAATCTCCACTCTGTCAGTGTCATTACTGCAGCTCAGCCACTCGGAACAGAGGCAGAAGTGTGTGTGTGTGTGTGTGTGTGTGTGTGTAAGAAAAACATGCCACAATTGAGGCGGTATATAAATAAAACCTCAAGGTCTGAGATAAGGAGTGGGCAAAAAATACACACCGTCTATGTGAAATATATAATTTTTGTATATACTTGCATTTGTACCCAAAACACAATTTAGCCCAATTTATATCTTTTTATCTGGGGCGGGTGTGGCTCAGTGTGTTAAGGTTACTGATCAGCTGTTGTACCCTTGAGCAAGGCCCTTAACCCTGCTGCTCCAGGGTTATCCGTATAATATCTGACCCTGCACTCTGCCTACTAAAAAAAAGCATGGGAGAGCGAATGATAAAGAATTTCACTGTGCAGTTATGTACAGTATACTGTATGTGACGCCTGAACTTGGAAACTTAACTTTTATCTGATCCTTCCCCACCTGCAAAAGCACACTGCACACTCACCAACATTTCCTCACTTGTTTTCCAAGAACGAATAAAAAGTGGCAACCAGAAGTTTCTGCCTTCTGAACTTTTGCCTCTTTTTGAATGTGATGTGTGAATGTGGATATGAAAAACCGCTTCCTGTTAAACCAATCGAGAGCTTAAGATTTCCTTTAAGATTGAACATCTATCGTGTATACCGCTTATCCCATGCAAAGTCGCGGAGGACAAGGAGCCTATCCCAGGGAGGTTTAGGCACAAGGCAGTGCGCCAACCTTTCACAAAGCACAAGCACACACCATGGGCAATTTGGAATCGCCAATCAGTATTCACCAATATCTCTGGACTGTTGGAAGGAAACTGGAGCACCTGGAGGAAACCCACATAGCACAAAGAGAACATGCAAACTCCACACACATACGACTGGAGGTGAGATTTGAACCCTGGACTTGTGAGGCAGCATTGATAACCACTAAGCCACTGCGCCCACTCGAGTGTGAACTGCGAGGTGGAGGTGTGTTCATCTTTATTTGTTGTGTGAATTAAACAGTTGATGTGCCTTTTGTTTTCCAGTGAAATCATGCAAAATATGATGATACTGTATTGCTAATAATAAACAAGACTAGATAGATTAGTGTTAGAGAACAATTAACTTTACTTAATCTACTCCTTTATTAAAACACACACTTAATAAATTAAATAAGAACATTATAGCTGAATAATACTGTATGTATAGCTTCTTTCAGTGCCTTGTTTTCATTTCAAATGTTTTAACGCAATGGATTAATTATTATTATTATTTAAAATTGTCTGTACATTGGAGTCTGGCAAAATTGTGTTTCTTGCTTTCAACCCTCTGTGCTACCCTCTGCTAACGCTCTGATCTTTTATATCATGGATCAGAGCAGCTGAAAGGGGCACATAGAGCTCTGCCTTCTGCTCCCAGCACTGTTCCATCTGCTAGAGCAAAGCCCCTTTCACATGAGCGCACGCACACACACACACACACACACACACACACACGCACACGCACACATTTAATGAAAACTCAGTGTCAGTGTCAGGGCGTTTTCTAAACATTTATGGCCCTAAGTTAGTAAATTTAAAAAAATGATTAAAGAAAAAACAAAGCATGAATGTCTTATTATTCTTGCAGTGGCCTGAGCAATACAGAGCCAAGTGTGTATAAAATAAAATCACTATAAAGCATATAATAAGGATAAATAAAAGACGAGCGGGAGTGTTCCAATCCTGTCTCCACTTCCTGATTCTCTTGATTCTGTCCCAAACTTAATTAAACTAAGTAAGTACACTTTATAACTAATGCCTTTTTCTTGTAGTAACAATGTAGCAACTTAATGTGTTAACCTAACTGTTCTCGCTTTAGAAGCCAGCTAGTCGGCCTAATTAATGCAATTTAATTAAGCTTCGGCGGCATGGTGACCTAGTGGTTAGCACCTCCATGGTCCTGGTCCTATTACCCCTTTGGGTCTGTGTGCATGGAGTTTGCATGCTCCTCCCCATGCTTTGTGGGTTTCCTCTGGGTACTCTGGTTTCCTCCCTCAGGCCAAAAACGTGCAGCTTAGGCCAACTGATGTTCCCAAATTCTGTGTATGTGTGTGTGCCCTGCGATGGATTGGCACCCTGTCCAAAGTGTACCTAAGTCTCCTGGGATAGGCTCCAGGCCATTTGTGCTTTTAACAATGGTTTTGGCCAGTCAACTTGCCATGACCTGAACCCCATAGAGAATGTATTGGCTGTTATCAAAAGAAACATTCAGTAAATGCCTATGCAGTGCCAGCAGTATTTTATGCTAAAGGAGCCCTGACCAAGTATAAAGTGCATAAATTAACTTATTTTTGTTTAGAATGTCTTCACTGTAATTATTTTTTCTTTGATCCTAATATTTTAAGACACTTTTGATTTTCATGAGCTCTAAGCCGTGATCATCAAAATTAAAACAAAAAAAGCTTGAAATTAATCACTTTACTGTACATGTAGTGAATATACAGTATATAGAGCAAGAGGAATTTTAAATCAAATTACATTCAATTATTCTATTTTTTTTTCTCAATATGTACTGTATATACGGTACCGTGCAAAAGTCTCATTTCTTCATATTTTGTTTCCAAAGAGCCAGACTTTCTTGTATTGTAAGTGTAATAAATTTCCCACAAATGTAAAATTACATTTGTGTGAAGTTATTACAATTTTGAAACCTGAAGATTTTTCCCACAAATGTAACAAAGGTACAAAGCTAGTAGGTATTGCTATTACCTTTGTGTGAAATTTATTACGTTTGTGGGATTATTACATTAAAAGCTGCAGATTTGTATTAAATGTGTGGTTTATTACATTTGTGGGCTGTTATTGTTATGTTGCCGGGTGTTACAAACCCTTTACGCTCACCACTCCTTTGTTCTGATGTTAATAACCTAATTTAATTATGTAAATGTCAGTTTCCTTTTTTTTTTTTTTACACTACAAACGGAGCGGTGCCTGACATAGACAAATGATCACTTTTTTGCATATCGGTTTTTGGCCCTCCATGGTGGTCCAGAGGCCTCCAATGACAACATCTATCAAAACAGGGCTTGATTTTGTCCAATATGTAGTATATCTTAAATATGTACAACTATTTAATTTAAATAACTAAATTAAAATACAAATTACAAAAACAACATGACAGCACTTTCTGAATTAGTTACGAGGCATGCAGCGTTGTCGTCATTCCTATGGGAATGGCTTCAGGGCCCTTTTTTCTTTTTTTGTTTCCACAGTTAGAAGACAGCTGTCATTATACTGAATGAGACAAACTTTGTCTCAGGGGCACAAACACAGCACAAAGTGCTCTCAACGTAGGCAGCTTTCTGCCAAATGGACTGCAGCGGTATTATACCATCACTAGTAGAAATGAAAAAAAAAAACAATTAAATGCGATGGTGCGATTATGATGATTTGTAATAGCTATAGAAATGCCTGTCATCAAAATGTACACAACTATCTACGGTGTCTGATAAAGTTCCATATTCACTGGGAAGATAAAATATTCCTCAGTGCTTAAAGTGTTTGAGGGGCTTGAGCAATGGATGTCAGATAATCTCCTCGGGTTATGTGCTTGTACTGTATATCACTACGGCTGAAGCTGTTTCTTACAGAATACAAACATCTGCATTAATGTTTTCTTTGTCCTTAGGCTAGGGAAGAAGTTATTTTAAATTGTCCGTATAAAATCTAGTATTTTGTCAAAAATGTATGAAACATTATTATTGAGTCGAGGTGGAGATACACAACAGAAAAAGACAGATACAGACACAGAAAGAAATGAAAGTAAGGATGTTTTATTGTGTAACCTAAAAGGATTTTTGTTCTTGCTGAACAGGCAAGCTGTTTGTTAGAAGTTGATGAGTAAAAAATACACGTTTGGTCATTTATTCATTCATCTTCAGTTATTCCGGTCAGAATTGTGGTTGATTCAAACCACTTCCTTATGTGATTGTAAAAAAAAAAAAAAAAAACATAAAATAGGACTGAGAAAGAGAGAGATAAAGAGAGAGCGAGAGAGAGAGAGCGAGAACAGGCTAACTTTTAGCCTCTCATTTTGTTAATGTTTGATGCAGACATAAAATAAAATAAAAAAACTAAACATTAAAAGATCATAAGTTTGATGTAATTCCACATACTTTCACACTTTTTTTGTTATCCATGTGTATTTTACATTCTTTCACTTATAAAACATACTATTTTAGCTATCCGTCCTATATTTTAGCTAGCCAGATAGCTAGCTAGAGTTCCTGTGCTAACTTTACATAATTTGCCTCAGTGCTGAGGCAGATATAAATTTAGCTTTAAAATAACCATAGACATGAAAATAGTCATTGCTAATGTTTTAAACATCCTTGTATTCATTTTTATGCACAGAACTGTCAAGTCTAGGACAAAAAACAACAGTTTAAGCTGTTTAAGGTGCTGATTAATGTGAGTATCATTAAGCCACGTTATTCCTTACTCGTTATCATTGTTAGCCTGATTAAATACATTGATTTAAATGCACAACCAGCAGCTACCAAGTTTCGTATGTAAGATAGGAAACAGAGTTAATGAGATTTAATCGTTTATGCTGATACCTGATCATTTGTTGGTCAGTTAATTAAATCAATGGGTATTTAGTTTGGTTCAAAATCCATTCACAATTTTTTTTTTCAGGTAAACTTCCAAACATTAAAGGGTCTAAAATGGATGAACTTTTTTCCCCCTTTTTTTCCCCTTTTTTTTTCTTTCTTTTTTTTTTTTTTTTTAGAAAATTCAAACTGCTCAAATCTTCTGCAAGTGTACATGCTTGTAGCATTTCTTCTTTTTTGTGTTAAAGATTAGTGCTTTGTTTGAGACCATTTAAAGAACCACCAACATAAGTTACACAGCATTTCATACTTTGTGTAGTTTTAATACTTCAAAAACTGTAAGAAATATAGCTATAGTTAAGACAATTGAGAAAACTGCAGTGCTTCTGAATAGAATTGAATTGAAAATCTAATTTCCCCAAAATCAAGCTAAATCAATTGAGCAGTCTGTCTCTGATTCACAGTCCTACCAGCAAAGTTAAAATACTTCCTGTGAGGTTTTGCTAGACCATCTTCGTTAAATTAGACTGACAAAATAAAACAGCAGGGAGTGAGGGCTGAAATGACAAATATGACTGAAGCAAATAAGGACAGCAGGTGCTACAGTAGCTGCAGTAACTTTCATGCGTACTTCAAGTGATTGACAGTTCTCCATTTTATTCAACCTCTATTAAAAAATATTGCCTACTAGAGGATCAACTTGAAAAAGCATCATCGTGTTAAAACACTTTTGCAGAAGTCACAATTATGTCACAATTAATAGTTTGGTGTAAGGTGTAATTGATTCTCTTAACTAGACATACTACACACACACACACACACACACACACACACACACACACACACACACACAAATACATTGGGCCCCTCAAATACTGTAGGCATAATGACACACACACACACACACACACACACACACAGAGAGCACTAATTTCATGTCTCTGTGTCCCCATCCTCAGGCTCATTGAATGAAATGTCAACCGTATGTAAGGAAACAGAACGACAGCTAAGTGCTTGTAGCCACAGCAACAGGGACGACGAATTTCACAAGGAGGAAAAGCAGCTGCTCTAACACACAGATCAAGAGGTTGGAAAAAATAACAACAACAGCGTGATTTGCTAAAGCCCCATGTCACAAAAACGATAAAGAGGCGGAAAAGAGGTGTGATCAGGTCAGGGGGAGTGTGTTGATTTTGTTATACAGGTTACGCAGGACTTCAACTCAAGGCTAAAGGAAATTAAACTAAAACCAAACAAGCGAAACCTAAACTAAAGAAGGAAACTTTAGACTGAGCTTTCTGCTTAAGCGCATTTTGGGTTCCAGAGAGCATGGTGTATGCTTAATATTTAATATGTGGTCTAAGTAAAAGTTCACTAAATGTTTCTACTTCATTTATTTCTGTGATTTGGATCAAAGCATGCACGAAATAAATGAATGCAAAATCTCAGGTCCTTATTTCATAGCCAAAACTTTGAAAAGTAGATCAGTAAGTAAGAATAAAAATTATGATTATGCTGCATTAAACATGACCGACATAAAAAACTCTGAGATATTATAACAGAATTTATTTATTTTATATAAGTAAACTGCAACGCCTGAGATACACTGATGTTGACATGTCTGGGCTATCAAATCTGCAAAAATCATCGTCTGGCAAATAAAATCAATAAGCAGAATTACATTTATAGAACCGCGGGTCAGCAGACAGGGTCAAATCCCCTCTGTTGAAAAAAAACTGTAACTTTCAAGATAATGACACTGAAACAGATGTATACAGTATGTGCATGTATCTGTAAGATGTCCAGCTTTTATATATACAGTGTGTGTGTGTGTGTGTGTGTGTGTGTGTGTGTGTGTGTGTTTGTGTGTGTGTGTGTGTGTGTGGGAGAGGTCATACTCAGAGAGCTACGTTATTTACATAACAGTGCAAATCCAAATAAAAGCTGTGAATTGAGGCAATTAAATGTGTGAAAAATATATTTAAACTAGCCAACAATTCAATATCATTCTATCTATAGTGGTTACTGTGTGATATGATACAGGACTGTGTAGGAATTTAGTAGCAAAATGAAACTACACCTCCTTCTGATCGAATCAGAAGCCAAAACTCCTTCATTGGAATGATAAACACAGATGCCACACCTCCTTTAGTGTGACTGATGGACACAGAGGCCACACCTACCTCACTTGGAATAACAGACAACAGAGGCCACACCTACTTTCACTGGGACTGACAGACACAGAGGCCACACCTACTTCACTTGGAATAAGAAAGAACTGAGGCCACACCTCCTTCCACTGGGGCTGATGGACACATCGGCCACACCTACTTCACTGGGACTGACAGAGACAGAGACCACACCTACTTTCACTGGGAATAACAGACAACAGAGGCCACACCTCCTTCACTGGGACTGACAGACACAGAGGCCACACCTACTTTCACTGGGACTGACAGCCACAGACACATGATATATATGATACATAGATCTTAGCAATTGTGTTTAAAGGGTGAAGCAGTGTTTGTTTTAAGGCACTTGATTACAGAACGGCGTTTAAAGAACGCTTATCTGCCTCAACACTCAATTAATAGCAAGTAATTACTTCCTTATTCTCTCTCTCTCTCCCACCTGAAGGAATTTAATACAGTTCTAAAATAAATTAATGCTGTTTTGCTTACATTCTCATATCACGCCAAAACATAATTAACAACTTGTCTCGTGGCGAAATCATTTCTCAAACATTTTAACAGAGTGCTGATTTGTTTATTAGGGTGTATGTCGACAGCATTGATTTTGTGTTTAGCTCCGCCCCCTTGTTTGCTTGCCATGGTTACTTCGTCACGGACTTAATAGCCACATGAAACCAATGTCATGTCAGCATCTGTTTCGACCTTTAATGTTCTCCGGTGTTCAAATGTCACTCCGATATTAATTGATCTAATATTCATTTCTTTCACACGGCAGCATGACAGTTTATCTTCAGTCGACATTTGCAGCAGCTGCATTGACTATTTCTTAGTTCTGTCTGAATTCTCACTGGACAAATTACATTCGCTGGACAGTTCAATATATCAGTACTCATAGTGCAGGGTAAATCCAGCGTAAAAGAGAAGGACACTGGCTCCTCACGTGTATCACATGCGAAATGATTTCTTTAAGTGGACCTATTATGCCAAAGAGACATTCTATTATTATTTATTTATTTACCATAGACAGGGTCTCCGGTGTGTACAAACAAAAGCATAGATTTTCGTCCTATTGTGACCTCATATACGTAAGGAGATCCCCGCCTTTGGCCTGGTGTTCAGCCCTGTTGTTCTCTGGCGAGGCGTGTTCTCAGATCTCAACACCTGAGACCTTTTATAGATGGTAATCAGCATGAATGGTCCACAAATCATCATTCATTCATTCATTCATTCAGATTATTCATTCAGCTTTGTCTCGAAATGCCAACAAATTACAATAGTAAATACAACTTATTTAAATGTGTATTTAAATAATGCAAACAGAAAGCAGGAAAGTGGGAATTACTGTGCACCTGTAAGGCTTTGAGACTAGAATCGTGCAGACACAATTCAGGCAACCGGAGAAAGGGGGGGGGGGGGAATCACTGATGTTGAATAATTTCACTTTACCGCTTTGTCCTGATGGGTTTTTGTGCTATTAATTCTCTCTATTCGCTCCAACACGACAAAAGACATAAAGAAACCAAAGTGAATGGATAAACCCTCAAACCGCATAATGTACTGTATATACAACTAAACATGAAAGCAAATCACTAACTGTTTAACACACTACCTGCAGATGTGCAAGTCTATCTCTGTATATCGAGAGTGCTTTCCTAACAGACGAGTGGTGTCAGTACTGCTGAGAACCTGTGTTTTATTGGAAGGAGTATGAATATAATGAGCTTTCCTCAGAAGAAACAAGCGTGGGAGGACAGCGCTCACCTTCACAGTGCTTAGAAACGGAGGGACAACACCTGGTCCTGCTCACACACACACACACACACACACACAAGCTTTTGCTTATATACGTATGCTTAATTAACTGTAAGGACCTTCTTATTGATTATTTTTGTCAGTCCATTATTGAGTCAACTCCAGAAGTAATATAACCCACCCAGAAACTTCATACTGTATGAACACATGAAATCATCGTTGTGCAGAGAAGATCTCAGACGAGGCAGCACTTTTTAAAGTTTCTTGAGGTTGCATGGATGCGCTATAGCACCAGAATTTTACAAAACATCAAAGGAGCTGCAGCTGGAATCATGTGATGGAGGTGAGGTTAAAACTTTGATCTTTCAACAAGATGATGTCTTTAAACTGGCACACAAGCCAACACTAAAATGACTAATAAACAAAAAAAAAACAGAGTTCTGCATGCTTGGTTTCTGGACGCGAACCCTTGATAGCAAATGAGTGACGGTTCAATAATGACCCCTGCTTACTCATTCATCTGGGCCCGTCTATATCCCAATCTGGCTGCAAAAACACTGGCTTGATGAGACTGTATTTCAGAGCAGAGTGTACAGCTGGGACATTTTCAGCCCAAAATTGAAATGCCACACAAACACTGGTTGCATTTGGGATGGTATTGGCCCACATTTGAAATGCCATTAAAAAAAAAAAAAAAAAACGCTAAAGACCGGCTGTTTACCAATGAGCCACTTTTGGCCCATAATACACTTATTGTTGCCATAACTAACTCTTATGTGACTAAACTTGACCTAATTTGTCCTGGATTTCTGCTGCTATTCAGTCGATGTTTACAGATCTAAGAAAATAAAGGAACTTAAAAAAATATTCTGCATTAGGGCAGTTAATCAAAAACTAATCAAAACCAACATGTAGAACTTCTAATCCACCTTGCCCACATCAATTATTATTATTATTATTATTATTATTATTACAGTATTATTATTATTATTATGATTATTATTATTATGATTACAGTATTATTATTATTATGATTATTATTATGATTATTATTATTTTAACTGTAATATTATGTTCGTCCCGTTAAAAACATACTACTGCGTGTGTTATCACAAGACTCTGCCCTGTCCAGTCTGTGACATGGAAGCAACATGGAGGAGAACTCTTTCATTAGAAAAAATATCCCAACTTTAATAGTTTAGCATATGTTCTATGTTCAGTACAAAGCATGTCAGTGAACTACAATATAAGGGCAAAAAACAAGCAAACAAAATATTGCTTTATTAATCATAATCAAAGTAAAATGTCAAAATAATGTAATAATCATGCAGGCTTTATTTTGCAAGTTCCTTCAAGGTGTGTATCTACTGTAACCTGACAGATAGCAGAATATGCTCTCTACCAATTTATGTATTTTTTTGTAAGACTTAAAAATAAAATCTTAAAAAATAATAATACTATGAATATATAAATAATAATAATAATAATAATAATAAATCATTTACTTATTGTTTTTGCTTACATGCTGAGAAGCAATAATTGTGGTGTTGAATCTAGTCATTATTTCATCTGATTTTTATCTCGGTGATGTTTTTTCGCACAGGACGCCAGAACACACACCACATCATAATTAGAACCTTTGAACACGTATGCATGAACTGTCAAGGAAGATGTGAAGGAAGCAAACATAAATTACTGTAACACATAAACCACACAAGTTCACATACAATCTGGTAAAATGCTAAGATTTGTACAATGTAACACACTGTATTTTTAGCATAATATTTAATATACAGTACAGTACTGTCGAAAGGTTTTGAGCCACGCCTTATTCCTTCATATTAAATGATAAAGATTAATAAAAGAAATAGGAACAGATTTTTCACTGTGATTGATTGGTTATGTAATAACCTCAGCCGCAACCTTATTTCCCCTCTTGTCTGTTCCAGCATCACCAGTATACCGGTGTCATCATCTGTACCTGTTTCTCACTGGTTTATGCCATAATTGACTGGTTTTTATGTTTTAATGATTAATAGCTCACTGTGTGGCTTGACAAACAAAAACATTCCTCTGAATCTGCTCAGGTACTGGACTGAAAACGAGGGCCAAAAAAGTGTTGTGTGGCTTAGACTACAATAAAAAAAATACAAGAAAGTCTGGCTTTTTAGGAGCAAAATAGGAAGAAATGGCAGGTGCCTCAAGACTTTTGCATAGTACTGTATATATATATTAACTAAATTCCTATACTACCCAGGTTTAGAGGTAAGGTCTAACATCTTTTTCTATTATGTCAAAATGAATATTAGGTTATTTATAGGCAGCCACTTGTTTTAACACCTCGAGACCAATTATCTATTGCAGCACACAGTAACATTTTCACTTCTATAATGACCTCTACATATGAATAAATTTTTTTCTAACAAGAAAACAGTACTGTGGCTAAAAATAAATAAAAGACATTACTGTTTCAGAGAAACGGATGATGCTACCTCTACGATTTTCGCAGTTGTTATCTAAGCACATGCTGTTGTATAACTGCTATGCTCGAACCGTCTATAACAGTTAAACATTTTAGTCTCATTACTGCTCAGATGCATTCAACTCCTGAATACTTTGAGCAATTTGACAGGCCTTAGATACAACCTTATGCACTTCAAGGCAAAATTCTGAATGCGGCAAGGAATATTACTTTACGAGTCGTACAGTACTAGACATCATAGCCGAAAGTGCAGCATCCTTTATAGCATCCCGAAGTCTTTGGCCGGATTACAGCGATGATGCCCTGTTGACTTTTACAGAACGACTGCAATCTTGCGGCTTGCAGGTGTTCTCACTCCAAGCTAATTATATCAGCTGTCAGTCATTCTCAGCAATCAAGTATGCACACACTTACACACACACACACACACTTCCGGAGCCACTTCAAAATGTCTAGCCTAGCCTGATTTACTTACTCTGTTGCTCTTTCTGCATATGCATGCAAAACAGAAGGATACACGCTAGTCGCTCTGAACACCCACGGACTCCTGTGTAAAGCACGCAGTACTACTGTATTCTTCACAGCGATTGTGCTAGAGAGCATTGTTTAATGTAGAACATCTCACTGAATACTATCCTTCTGTTTGTTAAGATGATCCAAGGTTTTTTTTTTAAGCAAACGAGGCTCGAAAAACAAACACAACAAACACTTAGGAAGAACAGAATGAGATAAAAGCAATATGTGTATGCTGGTTTATCCAAAGCAACGCGCTAACATTCATGTACCACATACTGTATGAAATGCACACTTGAGTATTTGAATATTATAAGTCTGTGTATGTAATTTCACGACATGTTAAATTTAAATACATGTGGTGTTCAAGTCAAACCGGGACTTTTGATAGTTCTCAATATACGGATCTGGCCATTAAGAACGCACGTTTCGAGAAAAGGAATCTTGCGAGCTGCCGCGGAGGCGCGGCAAGCTGTGAAAATGCCGTAGTAATCCCCTACTACACTAATGCACTTAATGAGTTTCACTAATGCTTATATACCATCAAGGTAGAAAGTTTTCTCAGCATGACCGGAGCCATGATGAGACTGCTTGCATCATGTCTGAAACGCTGGCCTCCCAGGAACTCCTTTATTGGCCCAAATGTTAAAATTGCTCATTTGCACACGGGATGTGACAATCCCTCCCATACGAGTTCCTTTAATGTGCAAGTTGTGTTTCTGAATGATTGTGTTTACAGTTCCCGCAGACATATTCTCATGTTCATAGGAACAATTGAAGTGAGCTTCGAGTCACTTTAACTATTCACATAGCATTCTTTAAAAAATGTTTACACCATTTAAATGTTTTACTGCGGCTAAGAGTCTCATCACCGTACTGCGCTTGTAGTCGTCTGTAAATGTTTTGAGGTTTTACAACTTCATTTGAGAGAACAGGCATCACAAGTCCCGGTTTGACTTGAACACCCTTAAATAATAATAAAATGAATCCATAGGTAAATAAAAAGTGCTTCAATTCATTTGAAATGTTCCTTCATTATCATTAATCATAATCTTAAATCCTAATTAAAAAACAATGACTGCAACTCACACTAAAAGATGAATTCAGCCAATTGTTTTCATATTTGTCATAACTAGTTGTAGAATGTTGACAGAATTGTTATTATCCTAAACAACTGCATCGTCTACATAACAGAAATAAATCACTTAATCTGTCAGAATGTATTACGTTGTTGGTTCGCACACAGCTCCTAATGAGTGTTTCATTGCATTAATGCTGTATGAGTTTTCCCTAAATGCGTTTAGGATGGTTTAAGCTTCACGTTTGCAACTTTCTCTAGGAAATCCTTAAATAATGCGATGCACGTGACCAGCGACAATTCTCAGCCAGGCTGTCGTATCCAAATGAGGCTCGATTGGTATTAATGTGCCCAGTGTGTGCGAGGAAAACCTCCACCACACCATTACACCACCACAAACAACCTGCACAAGGCAGGTCGGATCCATAGATTTCTGCTGTTGACACCAAATACCAGATGCAAACCTCTAGCTGCTGCAGCAGAAATCATGATTCATCAGATCATTATAGCCATTGCAGTGTCAAGTTACTGCTTGCCTGACAAAAGTGGGAATATATAAAGGTGCTTTCACACTGAGGTCCGGGAACACTCGGCCCTGAGACCAGCTGATTTTGGTCAGTAAGAATGCACTCGTTCCGTCTAGGGAACGATAGGCGTTTCTGTTCACCACGGTTGTAAAGTTACTATAGCTTACTATAGCTTTCTGACTCAGTCTGAACTTTATCCTCTTCCCTCTCTCATCAAGTATTTCACTCACAGTGCCTCAATACTGTACATAGTATATTATCTTAAGACAAACGTCCTCACATAGCCAGAATTCTAATGAGAACCCTGAATTTGTCACACATTCTCATTATCTCTACATCCAATGAGCGCAGCAGGACAGGCCAGATAAAGCTTTTTTTGATTTATAACAAATTGAAAGTTCTTTAAAATTGTGATTTAATTGATGTTATAAAAGCGAGCAAGATATATGGAACATCATTCCACGCAGTTGAATCTCTTCATACTTACAAGTCTACAAATGAGATCCGCTCTGTAGAAGTTAACTTTTATGCTTGTATTAAGGCACAGCAAATGTTTTATGAAGTTACACCTGGTTTGCATTCCGGTCACGCTTCACATTAGATGAGAAACGCATCTTGTTTATTTTATTTCATTTTACTTTATTTATTTATTTATTTTTAATCACCAGACCAGAAATGGACTGTGTCATTAACAGCATCCTTGCCTTAAGTCAGAAGAGCGTATCTGCCAATCGCTTAGTCAATGGCCTCCAGGACTTAATGGACTGTGACACTGGTAAACACTTGGCACACGCAGTGTGTGTGTGTGTGTGTGTGTGTGTGTGTGTGTGTGTGAGTTAGAGACATTAAATACAACAGGCATCATAGGAACTATGATAGATATAAGTCAAGGCTTTAGGAAAGAATGAAAGTGGGCACACATCATATATTCTGCTTTAATATCCTCACAACAATGATGGTGCAATAGATAGCTTTGCTTTCTCACAGCTCCAAGGGCACGGGTTTGATCTTGAGCTCAGGTTACTGTCTGTGAGATGCCTCACTCTGTGTGTGTTTTCCTCTCATCTTTGTGAGTTACCTCTGCATTTTCAAGCGTCTTTCCTTTGTCCAAAAACACATTGGTAGACTGATCATACTGTATCTAGGCTGAACAAATGTGTGACAGCGCACAAACACGATGCCCTGTAATGGACTGGCATGCTACTTAGGGTGCATCAGTAAGTCCCATCAGTCAGTGTTCTTGAAACCTGATCCAGCTCAACCTCATCAGGATAAAGTTCCCATCTCATTGTGTATACCGCTTTATCCTGTATACGGGATTGCATGGGGCTTGGAGTCTGTCCCAGGAGACTTAGGGCATGAGACGCGGTACACTCTGGACGGGATACCAATCCATCGCAGAGCACACACATACAGTACACACACACACTTGGGAATGCCAGTTAGCCTAATCTTAGAAGAAACCATAGTACTCAGAGGAAGCCCACCAAGCACAGGGAGACGTGGGTGTGCATGAAAATTTCATCCACACAGTCCCCGAGGTAGGAATCGAACCTTGGTGACAGTGTTTACCACTAAGCCACCGTGCCACCCAGGATAAAGTCATTACTGAAAAAAAAAGGCATAAAAGTAAGTAAAAAGAAAAGAATGATTCAAGTAGACTTTTTGCTCACGTAGAGCAATTACATCAATTGCTAATGATGTAACATTCACTGATGCTGAATGCGTAGGACACAGTTATAGGCATAAGAAATAGGCAGAACACCTTTGATCCATTTGATTTTTTATTTTAAACATACTATTGAAGGAGGTTTTAATATGATTGAATGAATATTTTAACAGGTTGGAAAATATGGCCTAAAATGGTCTGTGCTCTATGATCTAAAGAAATGTAGAAGAATCTTTTACTACACTGGAGAAATCAACATATTTAAATTAAGGGAAGAATTTCCACTTAAATATAAGGTGTAAAAATAAATCATTGTAAATAATGGTAAAAAATTGGTATATTTGTATTAAACTCCATAAATACTATTAAATACATTTACAACCTTATTTTATATCAGGCATAAAATCCATATGTAAAAGCTACACTTACTTTTATTGAGTGTACAGTGTAACACTATAGACAATTTCCAACTGATAAAGATGTACTGCATTGAAACCGCAGTTCTCCTTTTAGATCCGTAAAGTGGTTTTACCATAAAAGATGTGGCAGTGCTGTGTGTACTGAAAGCATGTTTATTAGGGGGAAAATAAACAGCTACATGCTACCACATTTATAACTAACATGGGAATGTAGCTTTGCTATTGATACAAATAAGTGTATATACTAAAATTATATAGTGTTCCAATGGAACTTTTCAAATGTAAAATCTGTGGACAGACCTGAAAATGGTGGTGAATTTGAGTTGCCTATCCAAACTGGTTAAGCTTGAATAATTCTGCTTCACATCTGAAATGCAGGCATCCCAGGAACTGCTTTAATGGCCCAAATGTTGAATTGGCTTGTGGCTGAGATCAGGACTGGATGGAAGAAAGGATGGAAGAAAGGTGTGCCAGGCATGTAGCATCATTCACTAGCAGACTTGAGGCTGTCATTGCTGCCCACGGCTCTTTAACCAACTATGATGGATCTGAATGCTTATGTTGCTGTTAGTCTTTTGGTTGTTCCCGTCGAGAGGTCGCCACAGCAGACCATGCAATATGCACGCAAGTTTTACGCCGGATGCGCTTCCTGGCGCAACCATTCCATTTTATCCGGGCTAGGGACAAGTGGCTGGGGTTTGGGCATTGGACATGTATGGCAGATGAGAAACCCTTGATCTAAATACTTATGTAAATGGGATATTTCAGTCATTATTTGTTATAAATTAACAAAATACAATGGAGTATTGTGTGTAGAATGATGAGCAATGAAAAGATATAAATCCATTTTAAGATATGTGTGACAAATTGCAAAATATGGAAAATTTTAAGGGAGAAAACTTTCTGTTGGCACTTTAAATACGCGTAACTTAAAAAATAAAAAAAACATGATGTGCTAATATTGTTGCTCATATCCCGTACTGTATCTCCCAAGTTTTTTTTTTATACCTCTCTATTTGCCAAGCGTTTCCATGACAGGCTCTGGATCCACCATGACCCTGAGCAGCACAAATCAGTAGCTTAAGATGAATGTATTAATTATTAAAATAAAAGTAATAAAGTAAAAGTAAACTTTAAAATTTAAATGTAAGCTTCGGTACAAGTTAAGATGTATTTTATAATTAAATTCTTAGTCAATGTTTACATACTGTACATAAAATCTCTGGCAGCTCTATTTTCATTTTGGCTAATGGTTTCCTACATTACCGACAATTCAGCTTGGCAATCTGCGGATATAGCTAGTGGGTTTTAGCTATTATATCATCTTTATCTGCCTAAAGAGAACAATGTAGCAGCTCTTTACCCTGTTAGCCTGTCTATGATTTACCTTCTTAACTGTATGCTCGATCAGGATGCTAACACTTAACTTTCGTGCTAATGCCGTCATGCACGCCATCATGCCTATCATTGAGTCTTTGCTGGTCGAGTCGGTGCAAATGCTTCTAGAAAAAATTTCATCAATTTAATATCAATTTGGACTGTAATCGGAAATGCTAGAACAAAACAACTATATGCAAGATATTTCCACTTGCTAAGATGACATTTTTCCTAACGACATCAGAGCTCTCATTAAGTTGACATTAAACTGCTGGAAAATGGAAAGTGAGAAAAGAAGCTCTTTTTGTTCTTTGGAGCTAGCAGTAATTTTTTGTAAATGATTTTAATTGTGCTGCTTCAGCATGGTAGACAATCACAAACTTTATAAAAAATAAAAAATAAAAGTTTGCACACTGCAAAAAACACCACTCAAGTAAAAATATATCAAGTAGTCAATATCTAATATTTCTTAGTACAAGATTGCAAGACTCAGCTAAATTTTAATTGGTAAAAAAAATACTTCTTTCTGCAGTACAACCAACACACTTTTAAGCAACATCACAAATATCTCATTATCAACTAATTTAATGTGCGTCAGGGTCCAGGTTTTTTCCTTTAATCTCTGTAGTTTTTTTACTTTAATCTTTAGAGTGTGTCATTATAGTCTGCAGTTCCCAAGACTTTTAATGCTAATCTGCTACTTACATTCTGTTATAAATAAAACATCAAATGCTCCTGACATAACCGGTTTTCCAAAGCAACAACTTGATTTGGGCTCCTCTTTGATATTTTAAGCACTATTAAAAACGCTGTAAGGCATTTTGTTGTGCGCGTGGTGGTTCGCCATGTGCCTGTTTGACAGAGCGTGTCGATATGATCACAATATTTCAATATAAATCTCTCTTTTATTCAGTGAACAGAATTATGGAACTGACTACTCCGAGAAGGACATATTGGGTGTCTGAAATGAGCAACACTAGCAAACATCTGTCGGTATGCTTATTTCTGAATTGGATTTTTTTTTTCCCTCCAACAAAATCTGCCTTGAAGTTTTGCCTGGGAAAAAAAACGGCATTGAGAATATTTTATAAAAGGTTATATCTAAAAAAAAAAAATTAATACCCGACTCGTTACTTTTCTGATCATTTATTCGACAGGTTTTTGCCAGAGAAATGCAGCCGGTGGATCTACCACATGACTGTTTCACCAATCAGACGTAGCAACAATAATCACATGACCCCGTTTGACCAATCAGCAGCAAAACCAATAACCGCATGGAGTCAAATGACCACACAGAAGGCGGGGGAGGTTTGTCTTCAGCCGTGGTAGACAGTGAAGCGAACGTGTCATGGTTAGTTTTGCTGTTTTTTTGTATGTTACAATCTTAACATATATAATTAGCAAATAAACTAGAGGCAAAAAAATATAAGTTTCTTACATTTGTTCTGCTTGACACAGTTTATCTTAAAGTGAGAACTCTGGTACACATGTTCTAATGTTATTCAAATCTGCTGAGTCATTTGCAGGGCAACTGAATATATAGTATATCACAGGAAATAGTTTACACTGTTCAAACATACATATGTTACCTACAGTAGGTATTTATTTCAAAAGCTTTATATTGTGATAAAGGGAGATTAGGAAATTTGTGTTTCTTATTCCTTAATTTGCTATTTTGTAAAAGATAATTAGTTTTATTCATTTATTTTATTAAATTTATACATTATTTTATCATTTTGTCTGACTGCTTACAAAATTTCTAAATAAATAAATCGGACATTATGATGAAACAGTTACTCAGTACTTGATTATCTTTTCACCGAATACTTTTTTACTCTTACTTGAGTAATGTATTTTGGATGAGTACGTTTTACTTCTACTTGAGTAATATTCTTTTGAAGTACAGCTACTCTTACTTGAGTACATTTTTTGGCTACTCTACCCACATCTGGCCATATGTTTGACCTAGCAATTACCTAGCAAAGCATGTTCAGTATATATTTAATTCAGTTTTATTTATAAGTAAAAAAAGTTTTGTAGGTGTAGATTTGTTCAGATGTAGATTTAATAAAACACAGTATTGGTGCTGGTTTGATTATTATTATTTTTATGTTACATATATAATACAGAAAATGTGTGTGTCAAAGAAGCTACTTCTGAAATTTCTGAAAAAATCTTGCTTGCCTAAATATTAAAATTTGCTAACTTTGGCTGTTTTGTAGAGATGATTTTATATATAAACTTGTATTTTTTTTTATCTGATAAAAATATAAATGTGTATTTATATAATATATACAGATCAGTTGATGAGAAGCATTATGTATTATGAAAAAATGGTGATTTATGATCCTATCTAAAAAAAGTTTTTTTTTATTTAATAAATTTTAAATTTAATTATGATATTTTTTTTTTTTATCTAGAGGCAACAGGGTGGTCCCAGGACCCACTGAAGGAACTAGACTCACAAGGGAATCCATCGTCTTCTGAGTGAAACCAGTTTACAAATTATTACAGTAGACAGGTACGGTAGAATAAAGTACTACTGTAACTTTGTTCGGTATGCAACTACAGTATATTGAAGTAGAGTCCTTGGGGAGGCACTGAAATAGACGGCTTTATGATTACAGCAGCAGTTCCTAGGTACAGTATCGGGTAAGATTACCACTGGAACAAAGAGAGTTTTGGGAACTGCATATTGAATATTTAGTGTATCTATGTGTAAAATCTTCCCTTTTTCATTACACCATGAGGATAATACACTGTGCACTTCCGCGTTGCACATTTTTTGTTGCCTGGACTGCTGCATGTACTGTAGACAGAAAAAAACGAAACAAAATAATAATAAATAAATAAATAAAAGCCTATATTTCTGTGACTGGAAAATGATTCCCTGAGGTTATGTGTTGTATGATGTATATTATCAATTCTGAGGCAGCTTTTGATGCGTTCTTACAGTTACATTACTTAATTTGACAGTTTCAAAACTGATTTACAAGCAAAGAAGAATTCAATCTAAGCACAGGGCTGAGCATACAAGAGTTATGAGCATTTAAGAGCTTTTGCTCTTAGTTTTAGCTAGGGGTAAAAAAAAAAAAAAAGAAAAGATGATCGAATCATAGCTTTTAACTCATGAATCAGATCATTTTGTGGATCAGCAAAAATAAGTAAGAATAAAAACTATTTTGTGCATAGATCAAAGAACTCTTGCGCATGTTCATGAATCAAAAAACTTTTAAGATGTCTGATGTTTATCTAAAATCTTAACATAAAATATGCGATACCTCACTCACTCATCGTCTATAGCGCTTTATCCTGTGTACAGGGTTGCGGATGGGGGGGCTGGAGTCTATTCCAGGAGTACTTAGGGCACGAGGCTGGGTACACCCTGGATGGGGTGCCAATCTATCACAGGGTATACACACTACTTGGGCAATGTGGGAACGCCAATTCACATAATCTGCATGACTTTGGACTATGGAAGAAAACAGGAGAACCCGGAGGGAACCCATCAAGCACGGAGAGAACTTTCAAACTCCATGCACACAGACCCGAGGCAGTAATCGAACCCAGACCCTAGAGGTGCAAGGTGACAGTGCTAACCACTAAGCCAGAGTGCCAACCAAATATGTGATGCACAATTATTAAATTAAAATCCCATGATGAAGTGGACATGAACTATTTTTTCTTTCTTTGTTGTTGAAGATATTGATATTCTGGCAAAGAAACAGGCAATCCGAGTTTACCTTCTCAAGCTGTGCAAAGTTGCGCGAGCGGTCTTTGCCAGATTGGCCGGTTATCCGGTGACTGGGATATTTTCTGTCATCTTTGGCTGGAAAAATGTGAGTGGGTGATAAATATTAAGAGCTTCAGTATGAGCTTTAATACAGATGTTAGTTTTTTTTATTTATTTATTTTTTTTATTGGAGTGGGCAGGTTTTCAGTACTGCTTAGCCATGTGTGATCTGGCAGTGCTGGTAGGGACAGAGCAAGCACACGCATGAGAGTGTTTGACCTTGAGGGAAAAAAAAAGTTAAATCGAGTTGGTATCTTTCAAAGTTATGGTCTATTTACTGCAAATTTAACTCTTTTCTTTCCCCGGGTTAGCCTTCCAGGGAACACCGTAGCCATTGCTTCTGTTCTGTTAATTATTTTCATATGCAGTATGTTGTGGTGAACTTTATAACTTATTCAAAGGAGAACGAGCTTGTGCAAATAGATAAAGTTGTTAATAAGGCTGTACATTTTCAGAAATTTTTTTTTCTCTCATAACATGATTACATCAGACGATGCACAAATATGTGGTTCTTCCTGGATTTGGTGGTGTTTGCTAGTTCATTCAGCGCTTCTGTTGCAAATGAGACGATGCTATGGAATATGCAGTGCATTACACATCGTAAAATGATATGCAGTTAATGCTGACATTTCAAGAGGGATTAGGGATTTAGGATTTAGCCAACTGTTAGAAGCTAGTTACAGTAGCTTTGTAGATCGCGCTAGCCATGAACACAACAACAGGCACGGTTCGGGACAACTTCTAGAATCTATTAATGAGATAAAGTGCTGTTTAAGATAACATAACGAGAGCAAGTGTGTTTTCTTGCTGAAAGTGCTTCCATGACCAAGTAACGTCCTTTTGGCTATACAGAAGTTGGTGGAACCACAGCGGACAAGTGTAATGACGTCATGTGCACAAGTCAAGATCGATTGTAATGTACCTACTGTATATGCACCTTAATTACAGACTTGAAAAAATCTCTCCACATTCTCAGTAGACCGACTCTGGAATTTACTTTGAGGTCAATAAAGTGTCTATGTACAATATCTATCTATTTATCAATAAATTTTGCAGTTCATCAGTGGAGGGGTACTTAGTATTGCCCAGATGTGTTTTTTGTCTTAATTTTTGTTAATTCAATAATGGTACAGTAAAACAAAAAGGTAATATGTTGTTTATTTGAGGTTGTATTTGTCTAATACTAAGACCCACTTAGTATGATCAGATGAATTTTATTATGTGTTTAAACGGAAACATTTAAAGAAGAGGGGGTACTAACTTTTGAACATGACAGTACAGTATATTGAGGATGCAGAGACTGTGCATGCGTGGTAAGGGTGTATTCTACAGTGTATAGAATATCTGTTTAATATGCAGATGATTTGAAACGTGAACTGATGATGATGATGATGATGATGATACTCTTGTGATGTGTGAGCTACAGCACCTAATACAGTAAAAAGGGTGGAGTATGGATTCATGATGATGTTAATGTAGCCTTTATAGTGAGCATAAGGTGTAGTTTGGGGGGATATCCTCAGTAGACTGATATAGCAAACCGTACACAGAGCAGTCTGGATGTGGCCTACATCGTGAATAGGTTTTACAGTTTGTAGTTTGTTCGTCATATGGCCTACATAGCATAATCTGGGACACTTTGCAAGTGATGTTTGTGATGGGGGGGTTTAAGTGGTCTACATAACGATGTGCACTAAATATACATGTAGCCTACTAGTTGGTGATATTACTTATCTCTTACTATCAGGTCTCTTAGCTGCGGCCTCCTGAGATGTTTCCATTCCTGGAATCTATTGAAGCCCCTCTTTTAGCCTGGGAGTAACAAACCTGAGCTTTAAACTTCGATACTCTCTCTACTTTCTCTAGTTCCTCTTTGTAGCCCCTGGTGCTTTTCTAGCTTTTTGTATTGCTGCCTTTGATTGTTATCATCACTCGGGATTCACACCCCTATGAGGCCAGCGCACGCTGTTTTCTGATGCTTATCTATTATTTTTCACTCTGTACTATTGGTTTATCTGTCTGGATCTGGAGGTCTCGCAGGACCTTAGCTTAAAGGTTTTCTGCTACATTCTGTGGTTCCTATTGACGGAGATTTTAAAGTGTAAGAGCTAAATGGTACATTGAAGGAACTAATTCGGGATGTGGCCGACCACGAAAATACTGCTGTTACAAACCAATTTTTTTAAGTGCGGTTATATTTCTGTCTTAAATTGTCTCAATGACAGATGAGGGCAGTGTTAGTTCAGTGGATAAGGTGTTGGACTACTGAGCAGAAGGTCGCAGGTTCAAACCCAAGCACCAGCAAGTCACCACTGTTGAGCAAGGCCTTTAGCCCTTAACTGTTCAGGTGTTTAATGAGGTTAAATGTAAGTTGCTCTGGATAAGAGAATCTGCCAAGTGTAATAGAAGTCTCTCAAACCAGTCACTTTCACTGTATGGACATTAGAGATGGGCTGATACGTGAATTGCCAAACAAAAGAATGACCGGTGATTAGCTGATCAACCTCAGATATAAATGATTCTGCAGCGAGTGGTGTAACAGAAACATTATGAAAACTCACACCAAAGTCTGTTAGCGTATCCTAGTCCCAAACCCACTCATTACACATGCATGCACCAATCTCAAAAAACAGTGAGCGCTAGATTAAACAGTGTGCGTTAGAAGCCACATGCACCCGTGTGCTTACAGTCACTCAACCCGCGTGCTTTCAGTCAAGCTTGGAGGCATTTGAGGAGGTACTGTAAAGCATCTGCATTTTTTTGTTATAATCCTACATGTGGTACACTCTAAACTACTGTATTACCACACTGGCATCCCATGTGGTTGAAAAATTTGCTAAGTTTGACAGATAAGTGCTTGCTCAGTCAGGACAATGTGGATTTTTTTGCTTAATTATTCTTTTTTTAATGTTAAACTCTTGTATTTGAAGTAATTTTATATTGTTTAAATGATGCATTTGATTATTAAGTAAGAAAGCTAGTGTTATAAATAAAAGGCTACATTTTATTTAATCATTAAACTGTTTTAAAAAGTAACAAAATGAGGGGGAAATGTAATATAAAATCGGGATATTTATAAGATCTTGATACGTGTAGAATCACAGTTTGAATCGAATGGGCACCTGGGTATGGTGATAATCGTATCAGATGATGACTGGATTTTCCCATCCCAAATGGACGTACTGTACATGTTTTTATTTGATGGCGTTAGTAAATAACAGGCTATCTTTGATAATCCATGTGGCTCATGGCGTAGTGGTTAGGGCGCTCAAGTTGTTTACACACAGTTGTCTCTGTCACCAATCCATATCATTTGGTACCAGATGCAAGGCTGGGAGGTAAAACAGGCACGTTGCATGATACTTTACCCCGTGTTGCATAGAGCGCTATGGAAACAGTGATCAATGCTGCCCTATGGGCTCTCGTGGCATAGGAAGGAATTTATTTTTGATAATGCATCAGTATTTCAGCATTTCACTGTAATGGAATGTATATAGGGCCTGAAACCCCAAGAATACATCACACTGGCCAAAACATAATGACACCCACAAATGTTAGTTATAGTACCAGTTAGTTACTGCTCTGAACTGTAGATCCCCGAACCGCTCTGGTATTAAGCTAAAAATAGTGCAGTTCAAGCAGTGAGTTAATGTGAAAAGGACCAGAGGGAGAACCTCATGGCATGGAGTGTGTGTGTGTGTGTGTGTGTGTGTGTGTGTGTGTGTGTGTGTGTGTGTGTGTGTGTGAGTGAGTGAATGTGTATGTACCACTTAGCCTAAACTCATGAAGTCAGAGTGTTTTGTCTGTTTGTGTATATCTGTTTTGAAGGCCAACTGTTTATTGTGTCCACTTAAATCTCGGCTGCATAAAATTAAAACAGTTAATTTGCGGTGACGATGGCAACGAAGCGAATTCAGTGTCACAAGCTTAATGAGTCAGTATGCAGGAGAAGCAGGTAATCATATGCTTGAATTAAACCTTCAATAAAGTGTTTCCCTGCAAAACCTTGCGGAATCTAAACCGAGCTTCTGTTGCTGACAGAAAATTAAGTGGATTAAATGGCAACGCACAGCAATAAAGCATACTTTAAAAAAAAAAAAGTCAAACATCCATTCTGTCAATGTTCACATGAAAATTCTTGTTTATATAAAACAAAAAAAGTGGATTTTAAATAAACAGAATAATAATCTTGGTTGTTCCCATCGCTCAGATTCAGGTGGACTTTTTCATAGTACATAGACTAAATGATTGTGTTACAAGAAACAAGAGTATGCTAGAACTGATGAGAGAGAAATTAAGAGTAATGGCTTTTTTTTCCAGGTCTGCCTCGAGCACAAAAATATAAGCAACGCAAAAGCTTGGTGTGATTGCTTCATGGGGTCTCCATTTTTCTTACCAGTCAAATAAACCATAGCATGCCTTCTTTTTTTTTTTTTTTGACTGTGTGTTTGCTTTTTTATTTTTTTCCCTAAGACTAAGGGTTGCAAATTCACAGCACACTGAGAAGTCGGTACAAAGCAAAAGTAACAGCTACTAGATGCAAATGCTTTTTTCCTGTATTAAATCACTTACACTTCAGCAAACTTGTGAATAATATTGTTTGTGCAGTTTGAATGCTGCTTTATATGTTAAACCTTGTTAAGGAACCTGAAAAATATGGCCCTCAGAATAACAGGCACTAGAAACACATAACCCTAAAAAATACACATACTGTACATAGAACCTTTGGAATATATGATCCTAAGACCACTGAGAACAATTATAAACGTGTGTAAAAGTTTGTGCAACCTCAAACAAACAATATAGTATACTCTTACTGCATCTTCCCAGGAGCGGATGTCCCAGAATATTTATCCCAAAATCAGACTGTTCAATGCTTACAGAAATAGAATCTCAGACCCTACAGGCCTCGCTGACCATGTTAACTGTTAAAGTCTCTTCTGAACATGGAAGCATGATTGAGGTTTGCAAACTGCATCTTCTCGAACTGTATCTTCTGGAACTTCTAGGATAATGTCCCATGGACAGACCAATATGGAGTTGCTTTGCCTTAATGCCCAGTTCCAAACAGGGAAGCCAAACACCAGGGAAACCAAACCGCATTTCAGCGGCAGGTCATTCAACAGGACAATGGTCAGTAAATCTACATAATCATCACAATGGCTGAAAAATAAAAAAATAAAGGTTTTGGAATGGCCTTGTCTAAGCCCAGACATCAACCCAACTGAAATACAGGACCTTAAGAGAGCTGTGCACATAGTAAGCAAATGCCCAAATACAGTACCTCAATAACAATTTTTTTCTCATCATGCTCTTGAGCATAGTGGGTTCCGTCGTTTCGAGCAATGATGGTTTTTACAGCCCGATGCCCAACCCTTCTGGTTTCTCATTCAAGCTTTGTATGGGCACAGGGTTACGGGCCCAATAGTGGCAACCTAGTGGTGGAAGTGCTCGAACGCCCAAGCCTACAATCAGCAACCCAGAGCCTCAACTGCCTGAGTCACCACTTCCCCCTGTGAGCATCAACAACATAAAATCCTGGAAATACACACAGGACACTTAAAAGACACAGCAGATACGGTACGCTCCTAACTAAATCACTTCATGAAATTCACTTAGATTGACCCTGTAAATATAGGATGAACAGTTAACTTAGTTACATCATGATCTCAGTGACATCTTGTTTGAGCATCCGCCCACACACTCACACACTTTTATGCTTTCCCCTGCATGGGCGCATGAACACACATACTATCCAAATGCCCCTGTTTGCATATAAACACCCACACCGTTGCGTATAAGCAAAAAGAAAGTGTGTGTTTGTGTGTTAGACAGAACTCCTTCTACTCTTTCTGACCCGCGAAATTCTCCATAAAGACTAAAATCTTTCAGCATGGTTTTTTTTTTTTCCTGCGTAGCACTAATGGCCGCCTCGAAGCTATGCCAAGCAGCATGAAGTGATTTAGAGCCCAAACAAACACAATGCAGCCAGCCTACTGTGAATAACATGCCTCTCCTTACTGTTTCTCCAACTCCAAGCTCATTCACTGCAAAAGGTGAGACCAACTGTGAGGTTTATTCTTTACTTCATACAGTACACAGTACATTTGGTTAAAGAAGTCTACAGTGATACAGATTTAAACCAGTAAACCAATTTTACAACTGAGCCAAACCAGTACAAACGTGGATGTTTCTTAATATTGCCTATAATGCTGGGTTTAAAAAAGTTTACAGTGTATAAATTATTCTAGAACGTATTCCACCACCCATTTCTTTTGTTTTGAGCATAAACTTAATCGATACCACAATGCTCTTAAATCATTAACTATGATTGATCAGCTATGTTCTGGTTACTATAGTAACAACCTACACAGGGAATTGTGTGATGGATGGATCGCAATGTGTGCATTTGTTGTTATGGTGGAGTTCTTTCTCTTAGGAGAGATTTATTTGGCTTTTTTTAGTAAGGAGTCTCCAGTGTCAGCACTAAAAATCAGAGGCAAAGCTGTAACCTGAGATTTTGACAAAGGAGTGTTGATGATGTCTTATAGATGAAGGGATATTAATATAATGTATTCTATAATGTATTAGAAACTAACATTAAATTTAATTTTAAATGGATAAAAAGTAGTTTTTAAAGGTGCTGCACATTTAATTGCAATATAGACCTGTGTAATTATGTAATTACTAAAGGCTGTACTGTATGTTCCTCCCTGTGCTTGGTGGGTTTCCTCAGGGTGCTCCGGTTTTCCAGTCTAAAGACATGCAGATTAGGCTAATTGCTGTTCCTAAATTACCTGCAGTGTGTGAATGCGTGTGTGAAAGTTGACCAGAGATCCTGCCACGGTTGTAAAATTAGCAATAAAGACAATGGTTACCATTGGCCTCTATGGTTCCTAGTTGGACTGCAAAAGGTTCCTAGATGGATGGATGGTATATACGCTTATTTTGGAATCCATGTAGTTTTTGTAAATAAGTATTTTTTTAAATATAATTTTGAGATACTAAACAAATATTAACAAGCATAATTAGATTGGGTCATTGGTGGCTCAGTGGTAGGTTTATCGCCCGTCATGCGGAAGGCCCGGGTTCGATTTCCAGTCAATACCCAAACCCCAGCCGCGGTCCCGGATAAAATGGGAGCGTTGCGTCAGGAAGGGCATCCGGCGTAAAACCTGTGCCAAGCTTGTGTATGGACTGGATAGTTCACTGTGGCGAGCCAAAAGAATAACAACATTTTTTTGCTGTTAACCTACAGTAGATAAGTGTTTGAAAACAAAATAGTTCAGTATATTTAATAGTTAAATATTGCAGTTTAAATTTCACTTGTAATACGAGTCAAAATAACCGCGTCCCATTTTCCCATTTTGTAGTTAATAAAACAACTGTAAATGCAGTGGTATAAAATCAATAGAACACCGCAGGACATGTTGTAATTGAAAAATCATGAATGATTCGTGTCAGGCTCTATCACACCACCTCATCATTGATTATTTTCATGTACATGTCCGTCATGTTTAATTTCCTTACTTAAATTGCCACTAAGATGTTTCTCACTGCAACATTAATATATATATATATCAGGGCTTGACATTGGTACCCGCCCACCCGCCAAATGCGGGTGAAATTGGGCTGTGGCGGGTA
>JAQMYL010000020.1:12215067-12225303 GCA_030014365.1 Clarias pachynema
TTTATTTTTTTATGGAGGGTATGCACTCTGCATTAATCATTACTATTTAAACTCTAGCACTTTCTTGGAACTTACTTAAGCTGTTGTCATGGTAACTAAAAGATATCAATTAATGGTTTCAGACCCAGCAGCATTTAGGTGCTGAAGCCAAACTGATTTTACCAGCCAAGAACCATCTCCTTTGGTATAAATGCCTGGAATGGTTCCAGATTAGACAGTGGACATGGGCTGCCAGAGAGCCACATGGGGAGAGATGAACACTGCTGTCATTGCTAGCACTCAGTAGGCACAAAACAGCCATGCAGACTACCAGTAATAACAATAAACTTGCATAAATAATACCAATGCGCAATAAAAACATCCGGTAAAACCCACTCTGCAGATTAATACGATCTATTTTGACTGTGGGCAATGGGTTTCATACATTACCCACCATTCCATTCAACAATCTGCTGCTAATGGTGCCAAATGGATTTTACCCTTGCTTTGTCTTTAACTAAAGAGGAGTATGATGCAGCAGCACTTTGGTGTTTCAGTATGTCCAGCTCTCACGCATTCTCAAACAGGTCAGAGATTCATGCTAAAGCCTAAACATTCCTGCTAATACTGCCATCACCACCTTCATACCTGTCCTCTCATAGATTGCTAACAAGCCACTGGTTTATCTCACAACAACTGGCTTTTATTATTATTCTGAAATATTTGTTATCTTCTCTGCTTCTGTACTGGATTTCTCATGAATATGGCATCAAAAAGGCTAAATGCAAGACAAAAAGTTCTTGCTCTTTTGTTTTTGGGAGCTAAAAGCTAATGATTGAGATCACTAACTTTTCACAGGACTACCAAATTGACACCAGAACAGCTAAAGGCAAAAAAACTTGTGTGACAGAATCACCCAAGGCACCCAAAGCCCATGACCACAGGGACCAAAAGCTAACCCATCCGTTCCAACGCCAATGAAGCCCAACGCGCCAGTAAAGTCAATGCTGGACACAAGTGAAAGGCACCAGAACTCCCAGGGCACCACAGCTTGCCGGGCATTGGGCTCATCAGGTAAAGAGCCTAGGCTGCCGATAAATCCTCCAAACTCCCCTGACCCCAGTCCGATCAAGAGCCCATGAGATGCACCAGCCAAACAAGTCTTATCCTCAGCAACCACACCACCACTGAACCCAAAGAATCTGCCGTCAACATTCTGGTGCCAAAACCACAGCACACCCCTAGAGGTCTTTTGGAGTCGTGCCCAAGGGGCAAGAGCCACCCAGCTGGTACAAGGGGAACCTAAACAATATTGCACATAATGTTTTACGTTGTAATGTTATGGTTGATCTGTGTATATACACAGTAATATACAGTATCATTATTGGTCATCCATCATTAAAAAATAATAATAATGATAAGAGAACACATCTAAAACAGTGTAATAAAAATCCCCAGAGACAAAGATAAATAATCACTGAGCCAGTTGTGCCTCAAAAACCCTCCTACATACATCCACATAATAAAAGGATACAGCAGCACTGGTTTATATTATCAAAGGCATTTAATTTCCGAAAACAAATTTGTAGACTGACATTAGCGGTGTGGGCGGCCAATGTTTTGACTGTGTTAGCCACTGTCATACACACTTCTATGAGGTGTTAGCTTTAAATAAAACTCAAAGAGAAGTCGCATGAAATAGAACATGCATAAAAACTGGAACAATACAGGAGAGCGCACTGCAATCTGATCTATTTGCTGGTGCTTAAAGTTTTGCTAATTTATATATAGGAATGATAATATTTATGGGAACGCAATGAAATGTTACAACAGAAAGGATATTGCATGATCCCAGAACAGTGTACAACTACAGAGCAGAATATATTGTATAATGCAACGCGACCTAACCTGTACTTTACACCCTATGTTTAGCTTTATCAGGTTTTGGAAACCATACAGTATCTCACACAGACAGTGTCAGGTCCACCTGCAGTTTTACTCACAGGGTGCTGCCTTGTTCGACTAACCCACTGGACCCTTTGTTAAAAACTAATCCTCCATTGCTCAAAGAGCAGCTTCAAATCTTCATGGCATTCCTTTAAGGGTTCTGGTTCATGTTGCATCAAATATATGTTAGCTGCGTATTCATGCTTCACATTTCTGGTTGTACCACATGCAAAAAATGATGTGTTAGACATACAACATATGGTGACTGACGAGTACTCAGTCTGAGTGACCTCTGTAGGACACTGTGCAGTCTCTGACCTATTGCACTATTGTACTGTACCTTTGCCATATGCAGTATTTTTATCCTTGTTCTTTCACATATATGGACAATAACCTGGACAAGATTTTTTTTAGTTGTATTCTTGCTGATGTTCGTATCTTTCACCATATTAAATGCTGCCGTAATTCACTTGTATTTTTTTGCCCAAGGACAATCCTTCAATATACTCCATACATCAGCACTATATTGTTCATTTATTCTGAAAAACCTTTGTATTGCACTGCATATAATACAAATAATTATTTTTTTGTCTCGTGTCAAATCTCTCATATCTGTACTATACATATGGCCAAATGTTTGCAGACACCTGACCATTACAGCCACATGTGGATTTTCCCCAAAGTTTAAAACACACTTATAGAGACATACAGAATGTCTTTGTATGATGTACATACTGTAACATTGCAATTCACGGTCACTGAATTGCATGACTATTACATGTGCACAAAATGTGCTTCATGTAGGCAAGATTGGAAGAACTTGTGGCCTGCACAGAAGTCCAGAACTCCAACCCAGGTGAACACCTTTGGGATGAACTGGAACACAGACTACACCCCAAGCCTCCTCACCTGGCATAAGTGCCTGACCTCACTAATGCTCTTGTGGTTGAATCTCCAAAATTACTTAAAGTTCTTGTAGAAAGCCATTTCAGGAAATGGAGATTATTGTGACAGCAAAGGAAGACTAAAGCTAGAATGGGATATGAATAAAGCACATAAGGATGTGATGGTCAGGTGTCCACAAACAATCAACCTTCTTATAATTTTTATTAGTTAATGAAATACTAAAAATAATTCGATGAAACATAAGTCGCCTGATATCTGAATAATTTTTATCATATTGAGACTTGGAAAAAATGACGCCATTCATGGAGGTTAAAGGTCACCTATTGACTGACAGTGTCTGAAGTGTCGCTTTACTCACTTAACTATTTTATTTACTTAACCATATTCTCATAAGTCCTTCTCTACCTATCCACTTCATTAACCATCCTCTTTTAACCATCTACCAAACTCAGCACTTCTATATGCACCTGGACCAGAACCTTCCAGTGTATAACCCTCTACTAATCCTATTATCTATTTCCAAGTCAGTCTTTCTCTGTTTACCAAACCCACACCGTCCTTATCTATCATCCATACTTTTGGAAACATCAATCAAACCCAGCCATCATGTAACCATCTACCAGTTTCATCCCTGTTTTATCCTAATCCACCAGTTAGAGCTTCTTTAACCAGTTAACAAAAACAATCTTACTCTAACCACCTAACAAATTCATTTTCTTTAACCATCAACCAGATTCAGCTAGTTTTTTCTTTACTTTTCACAAAGTCATCATTGCTCTGAACATCTATTGAATGCTCTGAACATCTATTGAATACACGGTGGTGTAGTGGTTAGCACTGTGGCCTCGCACCTCCAGGGTTGAGGGTTTGATTCCTGCCTTGGGTCTGTGTGCATTTTCACCAACTTTCTTGCTGGGTTTCCTCCAGGTACTCCAGTTTCCTCCCACAGTCCATGAACATGCCTTCACAAACTGCATTTAGCAATTTGCTATAAATTGCTACCAAAAAAAAAAAAAGGTTTTGGCAATTTTCTAAACATCTGCAAAAATTTAGTGTTCCTTTAACATCTGAACCTTCTTTAACTTTAAACTTTCATAAATTCCATAAATATTTACCAGATCAATTCTCATTCATGCTCTAATATTCTGCAAATTCAACCTTTCTTCAGGTTTTTATACATCCCTTGTCCCCTGGGATAGGCTCCAGGCCCCCCATAACCCTGTACAGGATAGAAGATCAATGAATGAATGCAAACGTCTGCCAAATTCAACAATTTTACAAAACATCCAGGGGATTTGGCAAATTTCTATAAATCTGCAAACAATCAGTGTTCCTTTAACATCTACCTAACTTCATAAAAGAACTGAACTTTCTTTAAAAATAAAACCTTTCTTTTAACAATTCCCTAAATATTTACCAGATCCAGTCTTCCTCTAACCAATTCTCGATTTATATCCATGCTCTAAGCTTGTGCAAATTCAGCCCTTCTCCGGGTTTTTATACATCTCTTAAAAAAAAAAAAAGGCTTGATAAAGATCTCAAGGGCTGCAGAGTCAGAAACAATACATAAAACTTACAGTCAGCAGATTGGAAATGTATGCCTGGAGATATAGCGCAGCTGAAACTCAGTTTGAAAAATACTACCCATCCAGTAGCAAAAAAAAAAAAAAACTAAAATGTAATAAACAGAACTGGAATGCCAGGGTATGAAATGTAACCAGCATTGATACCAGGTAGTAAACACTGTAGTCTTGGGTATTTTGCTTGGCACTTACTGTCTCCATGCAATAACTTGCAATAATGAGAGCATTAAAGTACACAGTATATATGAGCATGAGCAAATGCCTATGACGCAACCATCTGGTCAGTTCCTGGCACGAAATCAGTGCAAAATCTCTGGTGTTGAATTATCTACTAGTTAAAGGCGAACACTTGACTGAACACTGACAGAGCTCTGAGCAGTAAAGTGCACACAGAAACACTGCGAGTCACAGCGCACGCATGCTCCTATTGTTGTGATATGCACGATGCATATTCCCGGCGCGTCTCGACTCCAGCCTGAGCTGTTAAACAGGACTGGATCACAGACACGCATTTCTCCGATCGGCTCCGTAAACATCCTGTTTAACGCGAATAACTCACCGCGCGCGCTATTTCACCAGGCCGTTTACGAGATCGAGACACCCGACACGCGCCGTCTCCCGGCTACCTCGCACCGGAAAGAGAACATATTATTCAGGAATCCGTAAAGGCTCACCGTGTATCTGATCACGCGGACGAGTGAAGACAAACGGCAAAGCAGCTCGTGCATCCGCCGCCGCGCAAATGTGACCGAACAGCATCAGCACCAGGAGGAGGAGGAGGGATGGAGACGGGCGCGCGCCGCGCGTGCTTTGCCTCCGCTCAAACGCGCGCTCCCGTAAGTGCGCGCGTGAGGAGCCTCCTAGTCGGTTTCACGCGAGCTCGGTTTCAGCATTACCGTCAACTCGCGCGTGCGTGTTCACGCTGCCTTTCCATTATTACTACATTTACGGCCTTATTCACAGCGACTTACAGTACATTAAAAAAATAATAAACAAAAAAATCTCATTATACATCAGAGCAGTTTTATGGTTAAGGGCCTTGCTCAAGGGCCCAACAGTGGCAACTTGGTTGAACCTGTCACCTTCTGATCAGTAGTCCAACACCTTAATCACTGTGCTATTATTATTATTATTATTATTATTATTATACCAATATATTATTAAGCTGGTGAATAGTAATAACTGGATTAATTATTATCCATAATCTTCTTGTTATTTATATAAGTTCAAATCTAACAGCATCTATAACTCCATAACTAAAGATGTCAGTAAAATGATTAATTATAAAATAGCATCTTAAATTCAAATCGTTTTAGACTTAATTAGGTACGTAATGTCAAGTGATTGATGTTTATGGCTTTATGAGCTCTGTCTCTGTGGAAGATCAGGGAGATGATCAGGGCTATGAATTGTGAAAAGACTAAATAAATGAATGAATTTAAATGAATTAGGATATCCTTCGTTTAATTGAATATTAATATGAAATGAAAGCAAACGAAAGTTCATATTATATTCCAGGTTATGTATGAAACTTTGTAATATCTAAATTAATAATCTAAATCCAAAGAGTGCACTTTATCAACTTGAATAATTGATAAAGTTGAGTTATTGGTTTGATTGATTGATTGATTGATTGATTGATTGGCAGGGCAGTTCTTTGTGAAAATACCAAACCTAGACCATTGGACAGGCCATCATTTCTTCATTTAGTGAAGTTTTTAATTAGTTTTTCTTATGGTACACGTAGTCATAAACAAAGTTTTAAGAATTGTTAGATTAAATAGTATCACATGTCACCGATATAAGCCCAACCACTAAAGAAAAAATATACACTAATCAGCCATATCATTATCACAGATTGTCAGTTATTTACCAGGAAACGTGTGACAAGATCATGGGCACCCAAGGTTCGCTCTTGCCCGTGACCAAAGGCCAACCAGTCCAGTCCAATCACGCAGAAAAACCAATGCAGCACAAATCACTGAAGAAAGTCACTGCTGGCCACAATAGAAAGGCACCAGAACACCCAATGCACCACAACCCACAGCAACAAGGCCCTGCAGGCAAAGTGCCCAAGGCTGCAGACCCACGATCCCCAGGTCCCAATCCAATCCAGCACTCATGGCATTTACCAGAAAAACAAGCCCGATCTATGAAGGCCCTACCCCACAACCCACAGCACTCAAATGATCCACCACTAACGTTCTGCTCAAGGCACCACAGCACAACCCCAGAGGTCTTGTGGAGTCATACCGCAAGGGGCAAGTGCTGCCCATACAATACTTGGCACGATGTTTTAAATTGTAACGGCTGATCGATGTTTTTAAACCAAAAACAAAAACTGATCAAGAATATTGTTAAATAGTAATTCGAAACACTCTCAATGAGCCAAACAGATCTAGCACAACTTGAGGATAGGAAGAGCAGCACTGTTGATTACTGTCCACATTGTGTGCCTAAGATATTCAGTCTAAAAACATGGATTTATGGAACCCACAGTGTAATCTAGTTTGTACACATTGATTTTTCTGTGATTGATCTGCAGAAAAAAAAAGTACCATTTCTGGAAATCCAGTAGCAGCGAAATCAATTTTACAGTATAAATATGTCAATTTTTCCTGTTTCTGTGATCATATGAGATGCTTCACAGTGGTATATACAGGTCAAAAGCATTGGTTCATGGTCACATCAAACATCAAAATGGGGACAATATGTGATCTCAGCAGCATGGTTGTTAGTGTCTGCAAAAAATAATAACGACACCCATAGAATGGCAGATCCGTGGGGAAAAACACATACAGTAGCTAATGAGAGGGGTCAGAGCAGAATGGGCAGAATATTTGAAGCAGACAGGATGTCTCAAATAACTCGAATGACCATGCTTCACAAACAAGGGTGTGCAGAAAAGCACTGCAGAATGCAAACCTCCTTAGAACTATTAGGCGGATGAGCTACAACAGCGGAAGACCACACCTGGTTCGACTCCTGTCAAGCACAAACTGGAAGGCACAGGCTCACACAAACTGAGTGAAGCCTGGAAAAAAAATAGAAAGTGACTGAGATCGCTGTGAAATTACGCAATTTAATATGAACATTAGCTCAAACATAAGCGCAACATATCTGCTTGATTTTATGCATTGGTCTATTGTCATATCACATGGTTGTGAGTTGTAAAGAGTTATTTTAGAGTGGTAAGTGACCAAATATAAGCTCTTTCCTCTTGTCCTTAAGTACTCTATAAATTCATGGTAATACTTTCTGTGGCAAGGCCGCCAAATTTATTCATATTCATTGATTAAAACAGTCTTGGTGTGGGAATATAACCATGATTATATAAAAGAGAAAAATAAAAGGAATGGGATTTCATTCGACTTTCATTTTCCCCCCCGCAGTCATGGGTTGCTTTCAAATTGTGCTTCAGGTTGTTGTTCTTTTGCACTCAGAATTACCATCCAATTAGTTTTGACGCATTCGGCTGAATCTGAGCAGATAATACAGCCCTATACACTCCATTAATTCATCCTGCTGTTTTTCTCAGCAGTCACATCATTAATAAATAAACAGAAGCCGGTGCTATAGAAGTGGTTATATGCTCCCAATCATAAGCAGTTCCTTTCGTTCACTTTACATCTCTCTTTGCATAAATAGATGATTTTTGTCACATCTGTCCATAGGATATTGTTTCACAAATGTACAGCCTTCAGAAATGTACAGGCTTTTATCATAATAATAATAATAATAATGAAATATATGTGTATGTGTGTGTGTGTGTGTGTGTGTGTGTGTGTCTAAGCCATAAATACAGTATACATTAGGAGTACAATTTCTGTCTGGAATATGATCCGCAGCCAACACATACACACCTGAAGTGGCAGTAAATGTGCTTCAGTAATGGAACTGTCTTCCTTTATAAAATTACTTTAATCAAATTTCAAGTTGTTTTATCTGTACTGATGTTTCAGATGTGGCAGACACCTTGTCTACTCTGGGGGCGAAGGAAAAAAAAAAAGCCAGAACAAAATATTGGTGTTAATATGCTGCCCCCTATTGTCCATATTTTAACATTACATTCCAAATGAGAAAGATATTATTGAACTGATTGGCAATTGAAACCAGTTGTGAATACAGTTTCATAAAGGTACAAAATAAAATTTATTATATTGCAGTTCATCTGACTGGACGAGAGGCATTTCACAAATACTGATATAAAGCACAACGGCACTGGGACATTTAACTCTACAGTATATATTACAACACGTCATTACACTAACTGTTGGGACATATTCTCTTTCTTTTCTGGCATTTTCTAGAGGATTGCATTAATATTATGAAGCTTTTTAGCTGTCATGAATTAAATGAAAATAAAAGAATGAAAATAAAATACTATTTTTATTGGCGTTAACTATCTGTTTGTTAGGTTTTTGCTAGTGTATTCTTCCCTTCTCTTCATCTTCCTCCTCATTCCTTATATGGTAATACTTCCTATGGCTGATCTGTCTCCGGATATCTATACAACTTCCTGTCTTTGTTTCCCCGTATTTCAGAACATCTTAAATGGCTTATGGTCTTTGATGCAAACGGATGTACATGATACAGGGCCTTTGGTGCTGAACTTCAAAATGCTTTTCCCTCCTGATCAGCAAGCATGTCGAAGCCGGTTGGTAAGCATATTGAGGGATATGATGTGATTCTTCCCTCAATTTAACTTAATACTATTAAGATGCAAACTATAAAACATGATAATGTGGTTGGCTTTCTCGATTCAGTGTAAAGAATAATATCCCTGATCAAGGGTGTGTGAGTTTTTGAGACTTACATTTAAAGTACTTTATGTATTGTGTAATATTGTTTATTTATTTAGTATTTATAGCAGGAAAAAAGATATTCTACTACTAATTTAATACTATTCTATACTATTCTAAACTGCAGTGCACAACTACAATTAGTATCATACATTTAAACACTTTAATTTATTGGAAGGCAACATGTTCCATTGTCTTGTGATTTATAAAGAAACTAAAACCAATAGAATAGCCTATAGTGGTTTGCATAAAAACTTTGCATATTTCAAATTTAATGTCTTTTAAAGAGACTTCCCAGATTTGCGACAGCATGTTGATATGGCTGTCAGTTCATGTGATTGTCTAGTTGAGCGATAACCAGTCAGAAAAAAATATCGGCTGATTCTAATGTGCAGCTGAATGATCGGAGCACCCACAGCTGAATATATAACTGTGACAGCGCTTCCACAATGTTTTGCTTCCTCGCAAAGCGAGTCTAATGCAATGCATCAAGAAGTGTTTGATTACTGAGAAAGAACAGGTTTTTATTTGTCTGATGCTCTTATCCAGAGTGTTACCTAATCCAAGTGAAGAGAGGTTCAATCTGAAGAAAGACAGAAGCTCCTGAGAGTTAAAGCTTTTGTTAAGGGCCCAGAAGAGGCTTTCTGAAAAGATCAGGGGATTTTGTGGAATTCTGCAAAATACCCACAGCAAAACATCAAGTATTTATTATTAAACTATTATTCTTCAGATACTATCTAGATTATTATTATTATTTTTTTTGCAGTTTCACCTTTAATCTATAGAAGATAAATATAGATAAAGAAAGAATAAAGAAAGTTCAAAAATTCACTCAGGCTGGAAGATCAGTTCTAGCAGTGCTTCACAACTAGGGGCAATTCATCCTGGCCAATGTGTCTACCTGTATGATTTTAAAGAGGGGGAGTAAATCAGAGAAACCAGAGAATCAATATATATATATATATATATATATATATATATATATATATATATATTGAGAGAGAGAGAGAGAGAGAGAG
>JAQMYL010000020.1:12279385-12299208 GCA_030014365.1 Clarias pachynema
AGTAGTTAACTATGCATCTGAACCAAAACAACTGAGTCTTTTATAATAAAAATCATACAACAAGACTGACACAAGCTGCCTAAAGCTATTCATCTAAACCTGCTTAATAAAAGTTGCCATTTGGGTTTTAATAAGTGGTAACTCAAGAGCCTTTGATTGAATAATGAGTGACATATTCAGACATATAATAAAAACGAATAAAAGGACTGTGTCAGGTGTGTAATGTACCAGTAACAGTTCAATAAGGCTCTCTGAGCCAACACTAAGATGAACCATGATGAACTGTTTAAAAAAGACCTGTCAAAGAAAATGAAGTCAGAAACTTTTGTATTGACATGTTATTAATATAAGACATGTAATAAGAAAGATGTAATCTCTATTGATAACTTACACGTTTCACTGCAGTGTGAAGTAATACAAAAACTCAATTGACGTGAAACTCATTTATAATGAAATTCTAGGGTCTAGGGACAACTGTTGTCAATATTATGAAGGTGTCAAAAATATGCAGTAATCTCATTTGAACAGTTGATATTGAGATGTGTCTGATACTTATGCTATGTAAAGCCTTCATAACGCCTCTAATCTGAGGTGCTTTTTTTAAGTGGTGATTTTTGAGGCTGGTAACTCTACAGTAAATTAATTTCTCCTCTGCAGCAGAGGTAAGTTTTGGTCTTGGTTTCTTGGGAAGTTCTTCATGAGGGCCAGTTTCATCATGGTGCTTGATGGGTGTTTTCAAATGCACTTGAAAACACTTCTTGCGAAAACTATTCCAGAAAGGAATGACTGACCTTCATGTTAAATATATAGTATATATATATTTTTTTCACGTGTGTGTACTTTATGCCCACTGTTTCTGCGCGCTCTCTCTCTCCAATTAGAGTCTAAGATTTACCATACAGAAATCTCTTTCTAACCCCTGCACTCAATCCAGTATAGAAAAGTTTGGCCAAGCATGTCCACACCCACACGCTCCATCGCCATGCAGACAGGTCTCTGATTTCCCCACTATCATACTGGAATAAACAAACATGAGTGTATTCAAGTGGTGATGAGCAGTAAACACTCCTGAAGAGAGAGTCTTTGAGGCAAATTGAAACTTATTTGCATAGTGACATACAGTATAATAAGTCTGTTATGCAAATGAATTGTTTTGATTGTAAACTGGGCTAATGTGATTACGCACATTTAACCATGGAAGCGGAATGCCTTCGCAAGTACAGCGTGACTTAATAATAATAATAATAATAATAATGATAATAATAATAATAATAATAATAATACATATCTTGTTTATAAGGATGAGTGACATTCGACTGAAAAGGAGAAGAGGAAAACATTTAATGTGATTGAGTTGATTAGGTAGTGTATTCTTAGCAGTCAGGCAGTCTCTCAATGTCTCAAAGGATAACTCACTAGCACACACACACACACAGAGGATGAGAGAGGGTGAGAGAGAGCGAGAGAGAATGATTTGAGGGTTGAACATGCCCATGGTGTTTATCATGAGTATCCTTTAAACTGATAGAAAAGTTGTGTAACTAAGCAAGAAAGCAAGAACAAATACAGATCAGTCACCATCCCTCCTCAAAAAGACCACTCTTTTGTCCTACTGAAATTCCACTTTAGATTGTTGTTGCTTCTCAGTTCCTTAAAGGAAAAGGATTGAAGAAGCTTGTTTCTCTAGATACATTGGGTTAAATAGCAATCCCAAGTTATCAATGTCAACCCAGTGTCAAACTACCACACTGTCTGTACTGCCTACCATATGGTCTCCTTTAATCCACAATCTGGTTTGTTGTCATAGACATTTGGTTCTTGCACAAAACACACTCCCTAATATTTCCTATTTAATTGTACGAGGGGTGTTCGAGTCATACCAGGACTTTTCCTTGCGCAGTATAACAGAACACAGTTATGAGAGTAAAAACTCCATTTATTTCCATTTTCATTTAGGCATTTGGCAGACGCTCTTATCTAGAGCGACTTACAAAAATGCTTTGTAGTTTCCGTAATTGGATAGATCCTTACACTGGGTTACTAACTAAGTACCATAACACTGTTGGGAATCTTTATTAATTAAATATTTTTATTTTTTAACAAAAGTACTGAAGATACGTCTTAATCTTATTTCTCCATATAATCCTCTGCTACACTAATGCACTTATCTCAGTGTTTCATTAGTGCTTGGACACCATCATATAAAGTTGTTCTAGTATGCAGTGATTGGACTACCTGGTTCACATCTGAAGTGCTGGCCTCCCTGGAACTCATTTAATGGCACAAACATATAGAAAAGACAAACGTTTGGAGCAAGGTCGGAACTGTACGGGGGATGTGCAATAACTTCCAGCTGAGTTCCTGTAATGTGCAAGTGGTGTTCCTGAATGTTACACAGAACGTACAGTTCCCACAGAACGTCCGCAAATAACAAATCTCTCTTCCGCAAATAACAAATTATCCATTGATTTTTATGGATCAGGCGTTACCTTCACTGAATGTTCACTGGAATGACTGTGGGCTCTGAGCCTTGATGTCTTCTGCTCCAAAATTCAAACCCAACCCAACCCAAACTCCAAAATTATAACCCAACATTGGTGTTAAAAACAGTCCAATGCATTATTAAAACCTGGAAGGATAGCGGTGAACAAACGTCTTTAAGGGAGAAATGTGGGCGGAAAAACATATTCAATGAGCATGACTTAAATGCTTAGTGAACTCAAATCATAATCAAATCAACTGATTTTTCCCCTTGATTCAGACCTTCCTCTAGACAAAGAATTTATAAAAAATTATTGACTCTTTTAACCTAAATCAGTTGTTTTTTGTTCCTATGCAAATGTACGGAAACACACATTGGTACTTATATTTATCTATGAACTAACTATGAAAATCTTATAAAAATCAATTATGTCTATGATTTTCTCATCTCAGAACATTGCTCTGTATATTTTGAGATTACTTTTCCGTTAATAGTCACCCATCCACAGGCCTCTGCTTGTCTGAGTCGCACGATAACCTCAGTGACAGCTGAACATTTCTCTTCTGCTTTCAAAGGCGCACAGCTTTTTACAGCAGGCGGGTTTCCTTCGCTCTGCTGATGAGTGTATTTCACTTTTCAACTCGACTTGTATTCATACTGTATTTTGGACTCCTCCGCTCCTTTAGGTTATAGACACATTAAACCACAGTTCAAGGCCTGGTTAAACTCTACTACCCGTGCCATCAGGCAGCAATGTAGACGGACTGGGCATAAATCGAAGAAGGATAAGCTTCAGGTGGCACTTGACATCTTTAGGGGACAATAGGGAGAGGGGACAATGTTTCCCAAAATTGGTTTCTAATTATTGTTATAGGCCTTGTGTGCTTAAATACTATACGTTTTGTCTTACTGTATCCTCCTTTAAATATATATTATACCTGTCCCTTCTTGTATGCCTCTTATGGTGTTTCATTATTTCAACCTGATATCATTGTTGTCTTTAACAGATATTGTTCTGCACTTCCCATCCTGGTGATTCAATTGCATACAGCCTGCTTGAACTAATACCTGTATTAATACAGGATGTGTCCCAGAGGCCTTTCAATATGCTTTCACCAGCATTGGAAAAAAAAAAGATCTTTTGGCACTGTCAAATTATAGCGCAATCTTTAAGCTTTCTGAGGCAATTGCGTGTCATATCATTTTCAGTCTGACTTCAGAACATTTATAGTATAGAGTCTTTACTCCTAAATTTTTTGTGACATTTTATTGGCGGTAGATGCAGGAAATTTCATTGTCGTCATACACTTGGATTTGACTTTTTATACTGTGAACTTTGTCAGTCAGTTATCAATGAACTCTCATCTCTATCTGCTCAACTTAATTGTGGTGTGCTCCAGGAGTCCATGTTGGGTCCCACTCTCTTCGCATTATACCTACTTCTTCTAGGGTCTATGCTTGGAAACATGCCAATCCTTTCCATCTCTACATGGATGATCTACAGAGCTATCTTCCTATCAAACCAAATAGGAATGGATTCATACAGTCATTATTACAGTATACTGCCTGGTAGAAATAAAAGCATGGCATGGCATTAAACTTCTTCACTTAAGAGTAGAACAGATGCAATTTCATTCAGCCCTCCTGCCTTTAATAGCGCTATCGGCACTTACCTTGAGTCCATGGCTCCATCCATAAAACCATTTATAAGGAATTTGGGAATAATATTTGATAGCAACTTTACTTTCAAGAGACAGATAAACTCAGTCATTACAATAACAGTTGCTTGTAACTCAGATTATTTTCTAAAGTAAAGCCTTTCCTGTCCTTTTCAGACAGAATCTATGCATTTATGCAGAATTTTAGCATTTATGAACTCCAGGTTAGATTATTGTAATGCTTCATACAGTGGTCTCCCACAATCATTCCTGAATAGGTAATAGTCGGTTCAAAATGCTGCTGCTCAGCTTCTGACTAATACATGTAGGCGAGAAAATATAACCCCGGTTTTGGAATTGCTGCACTAGCTTTCGATTTGTTTTAGAGCTGGTTTTAAAGTCCTTATGTTTGTCTATAAAGCATTAAATGATTCGGCTCCCAAAAACCTTGTTGACTTACTACAGCCCAGTTCTTCAACACACACATACACACACACACTTACTGTAGATCCTCCCATCAGCTTCTATAACGTGTATGTACCAAGGACTAAGTAGAAGAACAGATGGGATTGAGATATTGCTGTTTGTGCTCCAAGGTTGTGGAATAACCTAGCCTCAAATCTGGCTACTTAAATCTTTATTAAAAATTTTTTTTCTTCTCTGCCTTTTAATTCCTAGAGGATGTTGAGTGTAAGTTTTTTTTTCTCTCTGTTACTAGCCTGGTACTTATGTGTGAATGATACCTATGTAGAACTTTTTATTGTTAACCCTATTAACAGTTCATTATACAAGGTGCTTAATGAATGAAATAAACTTTTGATTTGATTTGATTTGATCATATCCATATTTAGGTCTTCTCCAATCTGTTGTCGCAAGGTTGGAAGCACACAATTGCATAGAATATTTTCCTCTGTACTATAGCTTTACAATTTCCCCTCATTGCAACGAAAGGCCCAAAGTTATTATATGGCCATTTTTATTATTATATCATTATTATGAAAGCAAATTAGGGCTAAGTCTGGAATGGGTTGTATATAGTGTAAGTGCACATAGAAGTGATGGTAAGATGTCCGTCACTCATGTTTATCTGTTTAAATATTGTGGTACATTTTGAAAAAAAATGTGCTGAACTATATTTTTTGACATATCATTATCTTTACCTGTATTGCAAAATGTGCATAGCAATAACTGTAAAATGCATTATTATACAAAAAAAAGTTTCCAGAGGAACAGTACTTTACCAATAAAAGTGCTTCATCAGCATTATGTGTGTTGGTGTTTGTGTGTAATGTGTTTAAAGTAGATCTGTATGAGTTTAACTTGCAAAATCAGTATTTGTCAGAACTATAATATTTCTTGAAAAAAAAAAAAAAAGAATATTTGGCCCAACATGACTGAATATGTAGTGCTCATTTTGATTTTACAGAACTTAAATCCTTAAAATTTCTTTAAATGACAAGAGAAAAAGAAAAAGTAGAGGCACGAGAGCGAGTGCTGTTGTACTGAATATCAGCATGGCTGTGATGCAGTCATAGGCATGAGCTAGCAGCATGATGTTGTGTATATATTGCTTTTATACAACATTTATTTATTAAGATGTCCGTCACTCATGTGTATCTGTTTAAATATTGTGGAACATTTTGTGCTGAACTATGTTTTTTGACATAATCATTATCTTTACCTTTATTGCAAAATGTGAATAGCAATAACTGGGGAATAAATGTAGAACTAGTAAAATGCATTATTATACAAAAAAAAAAGTTTCCAGAGGAACAGTACTTTACCAATAAAAGTGCTTCATCAGCATTATGTGTGTTGGTGTATGTGTTTGTGTGTAATGTGTTTATTATAGGGTGCAGAACCCCTTGTTCCATAGACCAAGTAGGTAAATGCCCCAGTGCCGGGTGCAACTATTGTATAACTATCTCTCACTCTTATTTTATGAATGATAATTAGAGCCATAGATAAGTTTTTTTCTTATTATTAAACTCCACTATTTAATCACACAATACTACGAGACAGAGAGAGTGCTGTTGTACTGAATATCGGCACAGCTGTAATGCGGTCATAGAAAGATGGAGGTGGTTGCGGACAGTTTTTTACAACTCATAAGTTTCTCTTTATATTTCCACTTATTCCACTTTTGAAATATCAGCTCTGTTAACTTCCAGGTTCAGGGATTATATCCCAAATAGTGTTAAATGAAAAGTTAGCGCCCTTGGGTATACAATCGCATGTTCCACACACCAAGTAGTCTTTGATCAGACTTTGATTGATTAGTGAGAGATTTGGGGTTCAGCCTTATGTTAGATGGGGTAACTAAAACAAAGTAGAGGCAATTCAGAATGATTTAGAAGTAATTACCAAGGAGACAAAATACATATAGTTAAACATCCCAGTGTTGTTACTGTCTATTTTCACACCTCTCATCCAATCAGAGTACTCGGTCCGAACCAACTGTTGTATAATTATGATTAATCTCTGGTTTTCCGCTCTATACATCAGACTTTGTTCTAAGATATGAGCATCAATTGTTCTGTGTGTGTGTGTCACACCCATCTGGCTTGTATATAATAGTGTGTATTTATACACCATTACCTCCCACCTCTACACTTCAGTAGAAAACACAAACCTGTTGTGTTTATGTGTTTATACCTATTTGTCTTTATTTATGTGCTTGCTACTCTGCGGTAAGGTGACACACTCACACAGTATACAGGATGCATTGATTCCTTGCACTTTTTCTCCTCTTTTATTTAGGTATGTCTTATCACACGACATCTACCAGCTGGGGATTTTGAAGGCTAGCACATGTTTTCTCTGAGGCATTTCAAAGCAGCAAGTTTTCAACAATCAAACTGCTGCTTGCACTATGCATCATGGCAGGTAACTACACTTAAAGGAAAACTCAAACCATACTTGAACTCGCAGATTGTCGCTCTAATTGCTGTGGCAATGTCATGATTAAATCTAGCCATCTGCTGTTTGATATAGTTATAGATCATTATTTCAAATCACATGCTATAGCCTGCTGGTGTAGAAATCTCACTGTGATAGCGCGACCATCAGTCCTGTGTCAAGCATCCTGAGACCATTCATCATCCATGTGTGAGGTTGCTTTTTAGTCAAGGGAGTGGGCTCAGTCACAATTTTGCCTAAGAACACAGCCATGAATAAAGAATGGTTGCTCCGAGAGCAACTTCTCGCAGCCATCCAAGAACAGTTTGATGACGAACAATGCCTTTTCCAGCATGATGGACCACCTTTCCATAAGGCAAAAGTGATCACCAAGAGGCTTGGGGAAGAACACATCGAAATTTTGGGTCTACGGCCAGGAAACTCCCCAGACTTTAATCCTTTAATCTTTCAGACTTTAATCCCATTGAGACCTTAAGGTCAGTCCTCAAGAGACGTGTGGACAAACAAAAACCCACTGAAGCAGCAGACTTTAGTAGTTAAACTGTAGTTTTGGATCATTATGGTATATTTTAACAGATGTTGCTACCATTATATGCGTTGTTAGTAATAGGATGATGCAATGCTAAACACTAATACTATAATCATACTCGTGCTTGAGGAATAACTGAGTTAGCTAAGGTTTGTAATCAAAGGCTATTTCAGATGGCTGGCAGATGTGACAGAATTTCTCAACTTGCATACTTATTTATATATGCAAATGCCCATTTAAAATGTCATTACTGGAAATTAGAGACAGTTTGAAGTGGTGCACTGGGAGCTGGAAAATTGCAACACACACACACACACACACACACACACACACACACACACACACACACACACACACACACACACACACACACACACACTCTGATCTCCAACAGTCTCCTCCACATTTGTGATAAGTAGCTGCTTTGCTGTCTTTTTCCCTCCAGCGTTGGCATGGTGGGCCTTCCAAGTCCTGCAGTGATAGTTTAGGATTCCTGCTGCTATCATTGAGTTCTAACATCAGGAACCACATGGAAACGTATGACATGCCAGCGTGACAGATATTAGGATTGGACCCTGCTGTTATACCACTGACAAATTAACTCAAGCTAGAAACAAACAGGGAGGAACAAACTGCCAATAAATAAATATATCAAAAGCAGAATATAAAGAGACAGACAGGACACTGCACCCGGTAGAGCGATAGTTCTCAGTAGGTGCGTTTACATGGACCTAAATATTCTGCTTATAACTGAAACAATACAGTCTGATCAGAATGAGAAGAGTGGTATATTAATTTTGATAATCCATTCAGATTAATAGTTAAATATTAGTCATGTAAATGCTTTATCTAATCCTTTCTCTCTAGTTGAAATAAATATATTCTTGGTGCACATCTTTGACCCACAGACCAGTAGCTATTTTACATAAACAAAATGTCTTCAATCCGATTTAAATGACTATAATTAAAGATACCAACTTAACTTTTTACATGGATGCTGACCCGCTAAAATGTGTGTTTAATGTACATGCTCAAAGCATTTAATCAGAATATAACGTTTACTACTGTAACATGTTCAAGTGGTTCTGCTCTCTATGAAGCGTTTAACCTGATAGAAATTTAATAGAAAAAGAAGAAATATGAGGTTAGTTTAGGCTTAGCAAATTTTCAGATGATTGATTACAAGTATTCAGCCTCATCTATGATTGGTTAGATGCTTTACTACATGTGAAATGATGAGCCAATCGGTGCCCCTTCCTCAGCCAGAGACCTAGTGGATGAAAGTCCAAAGAAAATAGTGGAGAAAGTTGTTGTCATGTTGTCATGGAGTTTCACGATCAGGGATGGAAGAAAGTTTCTTTCTGGAAAATAATCACATCACCTGATGTTACCTCAAAAAAAGAATTGGAAGTGTTTACATGACTAACATTTACATATTGAACAGATTATCAAAGATTTACACAATCCCTCATTCCCATTGAACATTCACTCCAGTCGGGCTGGATCTGGTCAGACTATTCCAGCCAAGGTGTTTACATGATGAAGCTTTTATCTGATCGGGCTGTTAATCCCATTATTAGTGGATTGTTAGGTTCCATGTGAATGCACCTCCTACTGTATGTGCTTATAAGATTTCTGCATAATTATACAGAATAGCAGAAATGCAAATATTATTTCCATAACACACCATGGGTGCATGGGATTATCTTCTTCTACTGAATAAATTGAATTCTCTCAAACTTTTCAGCATTCATATAAACAGAAAAGTTGGAATCTCAGAATAATCAGAATGATGTCAATCAGATAGAATTGAAATATTGTCCATGTAACCACAGCTATGGAGGCACGGTGGTTTAGTGTTCAGCGCTGTCGCCTTGCACCTCCAGGGTCCGGGTTCGATTCCTGCCTGTGCATGGAGTTTGCAATGTTCTCACCCTGCTTGTTGGGTTCCTTCTAGGTACTCTGCTTTCCTCCCACAGTCCAAAGACATGTGTTTAGGCTACTGTAACTGGAATTTCCAAATTGCCCGTAGTGTGTGTGAATGTTGCCCCGAGGACCTACAATGCTCACCATTGGCCTCCACGGTCCTGGTTAGACTACAGAGGTTCCTACTGTAGATGCACAGATGGATGGAACCACAGCTATCCTTCGATTCAAGGATGCCTTGGGATGGAAATCACAAGTCTCCATTATCAAATCAATTATGATTATTATTCAGCTTCTATGCTTATTTAACCGTGTTTAACAGGACACTTAAAATTACATACAAATCAAATTAACAGTAACAAGCGTGCTTATAAATATAATAATTTGGATACTAATGTGTTCTGTGAGTGGAATGTTCAGGATTAAATAGCTCTCTGGCTCTAATTACAAAGTCAAGTATGTTATTCAGCAAATCTAATTAATGCTCTTTAAATGTGAATAGTTAGTTTACATTAATAAATTAAATTTGTATAGAGGAGGCCATTATGTTTTTTCTCAGGGCCCTGGCTGCAAAAAAACGCCTACAAAGACATGAAAAACAGATAATGTAGTCATATAGAAAAAAAAGGGGTGCATATGTAAGGGCCAAATCATGGCATACCAGAACCAGCATAAATTAAGTAATAATAATAGCTTTTATGTGAATGCACCTCCTATGTGCTTATGAGATTTCTGCATAATTAGAAAGAATAGCAGAAATGCAAATACTGTTTCCATAACACATCATGGGTCCATCTTGATCATTTTCTTTTACTGAATAAATTGAATTCTGTTATATAATAACAGATAAAAATAAATACAAAATACAATTTTCTCCATCCATGTAAAAAGAAAAGTTGGAATCTCAGAATAAACAGAATGATGTCAATCAGATAGAACTGAAATATTGTCCATGTAACCACAGCTATGGTGACCCAGTGGTTTAGTGGTTTGCCTTGTACCTCCGGGGTCCAGGTTCAATTCCTGTCTGTGTGCATGGAGTTTGCAATGTTCTCCACATGCTTGTTGGGTTTCTTCTAGGTACTCTGGTTTCCTCCCACAGTTCAAAGACCTGCTGATTAGACTAACTGGCATTCCCAAATTGCCTGTAGTGAATGTTGCCCTGAGGACCTACAATGGATGTTTCAGTTTTCCAAAACAACAAAAAAAACTTACAATATAGGCAAAGGCAAAGCAAAAACTCCAGTCCTAAAAACCTAAAGCTCATTTCATACATACAGTTGTCCAGTTAGAAATGTTGTGGATAATGATTTTGGTTAGAAAGTTGGCATATTCCTGGAGATTTTTCTGGATCTCTTGAAAAGGCTCTCTGCAAACTCCACAAGGCTCTCCTCAATTTAGCCAACCTTGGCAAACATCTATGACATTATTGGACATGCCAATCCTGTCTGTAGACTTGTCACAAGAAAAACTCGGTACATTTCTATTCAGGCACTTAAAGACTTACTCCTGGACATTCCACAAGGTTGCGGAGCTCTCCTACAGTAGTTCTTGACAACCACATGGACACAGGACAGTGCCAACAAGGTTGAGGAATTACTAAGGATATTGTGGAATAGTTGCAGAAAAGTTCTACAAGTACAGCGAGAACACTTTTTCTATTTCGAGTTCTGGCGAAATCGAGGTGAATGAATGTTGGTGAGTGATCTATGAAATCTAGGGGGGAGTTGGTGAAAGTGCGGAGAGGCTTAGTGAGAACTCCTGCTAGGGGCCATAATGCCCACATACAGTATAATTATGAAATTCTTCACTGTGTCCATTAAATTCCCTCTGTGGCATTAGCATCATTCTCTCAAGCCTTGCTCAGGCCTCTGGTCAATCCCTCCTCGCCTCTCCTCATTCCCCTGCTCATTCTCACCCTTCACAAAACCCCGATATTGGCGGATATTCCTTGTTCTCGCCGAGCACTCTCCAAGAACTCCTTGTTCTCGTCAAAGCTTTCCTCAAATCCCTATGCTCACAAACTAACACCTTTTCTAGGTCACAGTAAGACCTTTTCTCACCAAAATCTCTCTCTACATGATTTCTTGTTGGACTCCTGTGTGTAGGAAAGGACCTTAAAAAGATATGAGGAAGAACCCTGAAAAACTATCCTCATCTGGGTAACACCCCGTAGTGGGATCTATATATATAAAAGATTGTCTGTACATTGGAGGACGTTTCATACATTGGAAGACCAGAAACTAGTCTCAGAAAAATTTCTGTCTGTATGTCTGTCTGTCTGTCCAGTCGATTTTGTCACAGCATCACACAAAACTGGATGGACAGAATTTAATGAAACTTTATCAGTCCTTTGGTATTGAGCTGACGTTAAATCTGTGCCAAAATGTTGAGTAGAAGGGACATTATGAGCAATTTTTCTGCCAGATTACCTCTCGATAGTGCTTTTCCCCGTGGCTATATGTGACTCTGAACAGAGCCAATCAACGCAACAGTTTACCATAAATACACTGAGTATGGCTTACTTCAAAGATAAAAAGGGATGGAACTTTTGAAAACTGAACCTTCAAAGATGTATGAACAAATCAATGTATGTTTATTCTTCCTCCAGGAGGTTTAAAACCAGTTTGTCTCATATGCTCCCGAAACCGTGATTCTAATTAAATCAGTAATGTGAAGCGCCACTACTGTATAAGATAACACGGGTCGTTAGAGCAAATATATCCACAGCAGTTGAAGGTGCGAGCATATAAAATACCAGAACTGAGAATATTATGCACTAAAATCTAAATGATGTAATAGAAAAACAGGTAAGGCAGAAAGACAGGCAGAGATGTACGTGGGCTTCAAACTGAAATAATAATATCATTAATTGCATTAAAGCTGATTAGCTCATTTTAAGCTCTAACTGTTAAATAATTACATCATACAGTTGTAGAAGAGTGAAATCTAAGAGTACCAACCATACCCAGTATAAGCAAATTATTGTGAATATTGAGTCATAAGATAAGCACAGGACAGTCTTATGATTATAGCAGGTATAAATCTACAGTACAAAATCCAGGTGAGATTAAACACGAAAGCAAGCGAGAGTCTTGTGCATGCACTGGTTTTTTTTTTAAGAAGCAAATCTTTGTTGTGTCCACCTGGGACCGCCCACAGCGGCAGAAGGTGAGTCAGAGTCAGAAGTAGAGAATCAGGATGAATCAGAAAGCAGAAGAAGTGTGTCAGAATCTGGCATCATCCTCACATCAAGCAGCATGGCTGCACATCCAGCTCAACAGAGAGTAAACATTTTATTAGGCATGCTCTTTCATTCATCATCACTAACCAGTTTATCTTGTTTAGGGTCACGGTAGGTCTGCAGGGTATCGTAGAAAAACTGGGTGCAACGCGGGGGAATTCGCCACTTCAGTACTACCCTGCCGAGTCGCTGTGCTGCTTTAGGTATGCTCTTATAAAAGAAACAAGTTTTCAAGCAAGACTAAAGGTTAAACCTGGTCCGCGAGTCTTAAACGCTAATAGGAAGCCTATTCTACAGTATATCCCCCCCGCCTTTATACGTTTATAGGAAGGCTGTTCTGGAGCAATATAGACTGTCCATCTTGCTAGTTAGTGCTTTCTTCTTTAAAGGAGTAAACTTAGGCTGAAGCTTTAACAAATACCATAATACAATAATAATAATGAAATAAAAAATGTTGTATAAAGCCAGGAAGTGAAGCATTAAAGGCAAATTTGAACCGCTACACTTTTTCAGCTCCTATATAACACTAATGACTCCACTTACACCTATTACAGCTGGATAATCAGCAGCCTGTCCTAGATGAAGGAAGAAATACACTCCGTACGCCTACTGCTCTCATTAGCGTGGCACGCTTCAGCTGGAATCCACTCATAATAATAGCAACCATATAAGATTTCTGCAGTCTGTACTGTATAAGGTCTTCTGCAGTGCTGTTTTGTTCACTGTGATTAGTGTGAGGTTCTATTTAAAGATGCACAGCCACCTCTATTTTCTTTCATCCCCTTATGCACTTTTGTTCATTTCTTATACTTATATGTTCAATCCCATACTTTCTATTTCCTTTTTTTCCCCCTTTACCTCTTCTAATACTTTTCTCATTTCTTTCACTTTCGTCCTCCTTTCTTCAGTCTTCTCTTCCTTTTCATCTCCTCTTCCTTTCCTCTTACCTTCTTAGCTTTTCATATTCCTTTGTTTCCTATTTATTTCTCTTCTATCATTGCTTTTCCTACTTTCTAATTATTTCTTCCTTTCTTTTCCCCTATCTCACATTTCCTCCTTTTCTCTTCTTTCACTGCCATTATCCTCCATCCCATTTTCTCCTCCTCTCCTCTGTAAGTTAGAGATTAAGTGATCTATCATCAAACGAGTTCACTGACATGAGAATATCAATGTGGCTGCACAGAAACCCGACTCCCTCCCTTTATGTCAGCAAGGCTAATAAATAAATGAAACAAAACCAGAGGTCAGGATGGGGTGGAACAAGATAAGAGCGGTCTGAAGCAGACATGACTGCACACTGAGCTAAAAAAAACAAACAAACAAAAAAAAAAAAAACATGTAATATGCGATCAACGTAATAACAGCCCACAAACATAATAAACCGGCCAATGTAATAAAAATCTGAAGCTTTTATTGTAATAATCCCAAACATTATGAATTTCCCACAAACGGAATAGTTATTATATTTGCACTGATTTGTTATGTTTCTGGAAAGTAGTAAATGTTTAGCTTTCAAAATTGGAATGACTTTAAGGGATTTATTGCATTAATAGCTCCGGAAGTGTGTTTGTGTTATGGGTGTTACAGATCCAATATAGTGAGTTCTAATATTTTTGCTATCACTAAATAAGGTGTGTTCTCAAGTGGTTATAAAAAGAGCAGTAGAAGATTTCATTTCTATTTCCAAATAAAGTTTTTATTATTTTATTTTTTTCAGTAAATGATTAATGTGCTTAGCTCAAATTTAGGACTGGGATTCCTTTTGCTTTTTTTTATTTATTTGTTTTTAATATACATTTATACTATAAAAGCTTATGCCATTATGAGTATGAGTATTCAAAGTGACTATTGTATGTCTAGTAGGCAATAAGGATATGTTTTCTTTTTTTCAGAAAAAAAAAAAAAAAACTAGAAATTCTTTGCGGAAGAAATTTGGTCAGAAAAAAAAATCATGTAATGATTGTAATGAGAACTCACAGGACTGGGACTAAACAAATGTGTGGCCAAAAGGAAACCACTTATTAGTAGATTCATCAGAAAAAAAGGCTTAAATTTGCTAGAAAGCATAAAGATTGGACTTTGAGCCAATCGAATTGCTCCTATTCCAGAGCAATGAGCATGTCAGGGTATGGGTATGTGTGTATACTGTATATACATACTACCAAATATATATTATTGCATATTTCACAATAATCTTCTTCGAACAATTGATATTGAGATGATATTGAGTGTTGCCTGGAAGTTAGAAAGAGCAAAACTGGATGGGCCAGAGGAGTGGCATTCTCTCTGTCTCCTGTCAATCACAACAACACTAGCTAATTGTGGGGATCTGTGAGCTCAGGTCTACAGAGGAGAGAAGAGATGAATGGATAAATTTAGGGAGGTTATGGAGAAAAGCCAAGAGAAAGAATGAGAGAGGGAGAAAGCCATTTTATCTGGTGTAGAAATTCAAAGTCAAGTTGTTGACACTGTTGGCTGACTCAACAACACAACAGTGAAATGTAGAAGAGAGTGTAGACTGATCACTATTCCACTTGAGCTGTCAAGCTTGAGCTGTCAGACATTGGGTGAGCTTGCAGGGAAATTACTCCGAGGAAGCTGATCCTTCTGACTTTTCAGAGAGTGCTAAAACAATTATACTCAAGAGCATCACTTTGTGCCTGAAGACCACATGTCAATCCTTCTTAGTGAATGTAATACATTCTGATGCATTGTGGCAAAATGATATGGCTGTAACTCCAGCTTTAGTTTAAAACTAATATACTTACAAATAGCTTGGTTTAAAATTATCCAATTTTGGTCGCAACACTGCAAAAAACAAATTCTCTCTCTCTCTCTTTAACCTAATGCTATTTTTAGCCTTTACAGTAGACTTTCAGATGCTTTTTGTAACCTGTGAGATGTGAACTGCTTTAATAACACCAACAACTACTTCATAGTTTATCTACAGTATAAGCACCAGCTGGAACAAGCCAATGTTTAAATAAAGCTGCCTTCTGCCCAAAGGTCTCAAAGCTAGACTCGATTTATCTGTCCAGAAGTACAAGTAAAGTGGACTTCTACTCTCATACCAGCTGCATGCAATGTCTGAGACAATATTTCAGTGGTTGAAATTTTATCACATGGGTGATAAAGCTGCATGTCTTTGGGAGGAAACCAGTGTACCCAGAGGAAGCCCACGGAGAACATGCAAACTCCATGTACACAAACTCGAGGTGGGAATTGAACCTAGACCCAGGAGGTGTGAAGCCACAGTGCTAACCACTACACCATCCTGCTACCACAGGTGAGGGAATCCTTTGAATAGGATGTATTCAAACAAAACACCTGTATCAAAAGGCAGGTATAGTTTGCTTGATTCACCAAACGGATATCAAAGACAATCCTAAAACATCATTTGAAATGCATTACAATGTTCATAAGTGAGCGGGCAACAGATAATCAAAGTGCTTGGTATAGTCTTGAAGGAATACACAAGAGTGGATACTTCGCAAAGACTCACTGTTCAAGAGTCCTACTCATACCTCCGTATTGTATTGCACAGAGGTATTGCACAGACTCATTCATACAGTACAGTGAAAAAGTCTTGCGCCAGCTCCAATTTCTTCATATTAATCTATGTTATTCAATTAATTTAAATTTAAGTACAAAGCAGAAAGACATAGTATTTAATGGGTTTCTTAAGGGCAACTAGACTAGCAAATTCTTTTATTTAAACTGAAAGGAAGATGAGTGAAATCAAGACCAGAAGGGTCTTGCAACATAGTGGATGCCACCACCGGTAAACACCAAGGAGACAAGATTATGTAGATTAAATTAAATAAATAGTAACAAATGTTGCACAGCAACAGGCCGCAAAGTGCTTAGAGATATAATTAGTAACGAAAAAATGTGGTTGTTTATGTACCTCTATGTAACCTCAGCAGCAATCTCATTTCCCCTCTCATCTGTTCCAACCACCAAAACAAAGAAAATACCAGAACGTCTGACTCTTCGGAGCAAAATATGAAGAAATGAGGGGCCAAGCTTCATGAATCTAACCCTAGATAGTTTTATATCTATTTTATATCTATAAGGGTTGATATAAAGGGTTGTTGTTGTTGGAAGACCAAAATATAAAACTGATTCATATGGGTATATCCTGAAACTGTACACTTAATAAAATGTAAATATAAATATTCTATAATACAACTGTACAAATAGTTTTTGACTTCAAGGAGACCCTTAAATGTTAGTAATAACATTTAATAACATGTAATAGCATGTTCGTAACAACACTTCAGTGCAAAACTAAAGTAGCTAACATTGTCAATGCTAGGATAATACATCAGAACTAGCCACTCAGACTGAAGTGCCTCTCCAATGCTAATGTTTCCATTGAACCTACCAACAAATGCATCAAATTCATAGGCATCTTGAGTTCTCTTCCTGGTCTAAGGCAGTGCTCTTTTGGCTCGCTTCGCACCCTTTATTTTTACTCTTCCGGTAAATTTTGTAATGAAGCTCAATCCTCAGAGATGTAACCTGGTTTTGTTGAAACTACTGTTAATAAACCAAAGTCACCAGCTCAAACCCTTTAAAAAGCAACTCTGAGTAGTGTCCTAATCACTAACCTATAACTAACACTCAATAACATTGGGTTTTACAGGCTTTTGAAAGCTGTAGATATTTCAAATAACTTAAAAAAAAGTTTTAAATATCGTGGTAATTAAATTAAACTAAAGTCATTATATTGGCAATACCTATCACAATGATTCTCAACCGGTTCAAACAAAAGTGAACTGGTCAATGTCTTCATGAAAATAACTATATGGACACATTCACATGTGAGTTTAGGATGTATACTGTATAATGTTTATAATGGTTTTAAATGCCATCCATTCCCTCGAATGGAACTAAGAATTTCAAACCTTTTGCAGCATGACAATGACTTTGTGGACATACGTAGTGAGGTCTAAGAAGACATGGTTCATCAAGGTTGAAGTAGAAGAACGTGAGTAAGTGCACACCTGCAACCTTGATCTTAACATCACTCAAGACCTTTGGAATGAACTGGAATTCTGACTGCACCCCAGGCGTCCTCATTAAACACCAGTACCTGACCTAAATAATGCTCTTGTAGCTGAATGAACATAGATCCCTACAGGCATGCTCCAAAATCTAGTGGAAAGCCCTCCCAGAAGAGTGGAAGTCTGAAAACCCATGACTGTGATGGCCTTGTGTCTACAAACCTTTTGCCATGTAATATAGTTCAAATACTTGAGAAAAGAGTTAATTTACTTGAATTTAGCAGCATTTTGACACATTAAAGTACTGGGGGAAAAAATAACAGAAGAAATAGGATTGCATATTCACCTACAGTTTGACAATTTTGTGGAAGACTGCCTGGTGGTTTCTCTCAGAAATTCTAAAATAGCTTATTTAATTTCTACATAGTCAAACTGTGCCAAACTGTCACCCTAACCTCATCCTCATGTACGATCAGGGGCACCATTGGGGTTTTCTAATGTCCCCCCATGTTGATGATGATGATGATGATGATGATGATGATGATTATTATTATTATTAGTAGTAGTAGTAGATCATCATCATCTTCATTGTCATCATAATTAACCTAAGGCAATAGAAATTATACAAGTACTATATCTACCAAATATTTACAAATGAAACAGAATTCTGGTATTTTTCTGCATTTCTGTCAAAATGATCAAGGTAGGCTTTCTAGAGTCACTGATGTTACTGTAAGTGCACATGCTGCAAGTAGATCAGATAATGAACAGTCAAATATGAAATGTCAAATACGTAAGTGTATCGAAAACTAAAAAAGCTGGCAAGTCAAGTCAAGTAGGCTTTTATTGTCATTTCAACCAGTTCAGTACAAATTGAAATGAAACAGTGTTCCTCCAGTTTCAAGGTGCTACAGACAAACAACATAAATTAACAACATTTATTAACGAAACTACTGTAACTAGCTAACTAAGACAGCTAATTAGCTGATTGGCTGAGACAAAGCAGATATATATATTAATTCACGTCCCAGTTGAAGAAGGAAGTAGAGCAGTCTTTGGATGATGTATCTACATTGCTTTAGGATGAAGGCTTTTGGGTTAAGGTTAACCCTAACCCTAACCCTATTTTTACCATTGTATGCATATACTGTATGTGCATAACTAGCTACAGTAGCTAGGGAGCATGGATGCAAATGATTACAGTTACCTCAATCTAGTTCTCCAAGCAAGAACACATGATTAAGAAATGGCACATTTAGGCTAAAAATAAAATTCTACAAATGTAATCAAATAAGCAGCGCAGCTCATTCAAAATCAGCAGAATGTTAGTTTGGTACGAAAGTAATGCGGTTTTGAATTATGTGCTTTTTGGATTCTCTAGAGCCAGTTCCCTCTTCAAGCCATTTCAGCCAGGGAAGAGACAAGCAGATGTTTTGAGACAGAAGAAAAGGCTCAGGAGAGTGTCAGCAGCAGTACGGATGAGGAGGAGGAAGCAGTGAAGAAAATACAATTCAAGGGACAGAGTGAGGTTGAGATGGATGCTTTAGATACTGCACCACATGTACTGGTTTCTGACTTGCTGTCAGTTGACTCAGGTCTGTGGCTAGCTAGAATACATTTCAAGGACAGAGCAACCAACCACTGTTAGGAAATTAGCATTAAGAGAAGAAAGAGAAATGCTAAGAAAAGTTATTTCAAGACTTCTTGAAATATAGTAATGTGGCAACTGGTAGAGAAAAGATGAAATGGGATTGATTAATTCACAGTGATAGTGTAAATTTATATATATATTAAACTATATAAGCTAAATAATCTTTGAAAGGTTTACTTAGATGAATGCGATGAATCTTATTAGCAATTACAATACGTTCACATGCACTGGCAGGATAAACAAATGGCAATTTTTTATAACTTAGCTTATGGCATTGTATTGCACATGTTCATGTTGTACCTTTTATGTATACATAAACATATTGTACATATATATATATATCAGGGCTTGACATTAACTTTTTTGCTCACTGGCCAATGTGGCTAGTGGATTTCCGGAGTCACT
>JAQMYL010000020.1:12305435-12319527 GCA_030014365.1 Clarias pachynema
TAAACAAATACTGTATTATTTATCTACTCAGTAGCGGTTCTATACTCAATTGCTCCCCGGCGAGACCCCCCCACCCCCCATCCCCCCGCTCAGCGACACGCTACCCCCCAGCCTCTAATGTAAAGCATACCAATCCACACTAAATCTTTGTCCTGTTTCCCCACACTGCCATTATGTGGCCAAAAACCATAACTGCGCCTAAGGAAATGAATCTCACACACTCTGTGCCTTTAAATCACGAGGGGAATCCCGGATGCTATTTTGTCTTAGAATTTCCCCATAAGAAATAATGGAACCTTATATGATTCATTCTGCAATCCAAAAATATTTACTGTATATAAAAATGACTAATACAAAATATAACATAAAAAGTAATCAAATTAACCTGCTTTTTAACTTTGAAAAGAATTGAGCTGGTGTAAGGGAGATGAGAGAGGGGAGGAGAATGGAGTTATTGTGTATGTGTAGTGTGTATTTTACACACACACACACACACACACACACATATGCACAATTCCACAGCATGCGAGAGAGAGAGAGAGAGAGAGAGAGCACGAAAGAGAGAAACAATTGGCTCAGATCATTGGCTTGGAGTGAAAAAGCATATACATACTGCTAGCAGTGCAAAACCTCGCTCGTTTATCAAGTTAAAATATATTTAAAAAATTTGCTCATCTTGCAAAACTGGTATTTACTGGTATGTGAAATTAAATAGTGTTGTCTTTGTGCCTTTAAATCGCAAGGGGAACCCCATACCTGTTTTCTACTTTCTTGGACTTTATTATTTCAACTCTTTTGTTGAGGATTTTCTGAAATTAGGATTATTCCTATACACGGAGGAAACCCACCAAGAACAGGGAGAACTTGGGTTACTTTGCTGTAACCCTGTTCCCTGAAAAAGTGGGAACGAGATGTTTTGCCATGCACCAACTTTCAAATACACTCCATTTGAAGGCATAAGTTCTTCTAGTGGCATGAAGGTTCCAGAGCACGGGCCGGGGATGAAATATTGTCCCCTGCGCCTGAAACAGAAGATCCCTCCTTACTGGAATCACCCAAGGTGAGCCGTCGAGGAGAGATATTAGAGACTTAATCTGGGCCACGTATGAGCCATCGCATCCAGACCTAGGTGGGGGCTGGAGGAGTCAGAGAGTAGCAAAAGGGACATTGTGCTGTTTCTTGCAAGGCAAAGAGGTCCACCTCTGCTACATAAAATCTCTTCCAGATTTGACTGATGGGGTTGGGGTGGGGTTTCCATTCCCCATGTGTCACAGCCTGTCTGGACAGCAAGTCTGCTCCCACCTTCATATGCCCTGGAATGTAAATTGCCCTGAGGGACAAAAACTTCGAGGCAATTGATGTGCCACGCGAGAAGATGGCCTCGCCAGCTCCCTTGGGCTGAGGGAAGCGTCTGTCGTTAGCGTCTTGCAACGACAAGACGCACCTAGCGTGGGACCCAAAGTCAGAAAGCGGGGTCTGAACCACATAGAAAGGGTACGAAGCCCCTGGCGCGTAACCCTTATTTGCTTCCGGGGATTGGCCCTTGAGTGAAATCCCGCTTTTAGCCACAACTGAAACGATCTCATGTGCAGAAGGCCCAAAGTTATCGCCGTGGACGCAGCTGCCATGAGATCTAAAAATCTCTGAAAGTGATGAACAGTCACTTTTTGGCCTGGCTTGATTTCCTTCAGGGTGTTTAAAATAGATTCGACATGCGCAGGAGGCAGCTGTGCCTGCATTGCGATCGAATCCCATGTGACACACGAATATGTTGTGTTCTGAGCAGGAAAGAGAACGCTTTTTTGTGGCGTTGAGTCTCAATCCTAAAGAATCAAGATGAGCTAGGACGACATGCCGATGTCGAAGCGCTACGTAGCTTCTGAGACTGAGCCAGAATCAGCCAGTCGTCTATGTAATTCAAAATACGGATGCCCTGGAGTCCTAAAGGAGCCAGGACTGCATCCATGCATTTTGTATATGTGCAGGTGACAGAGCTAGGCCAAATGGAAGGACCCGATACTGGTAAGCTTCGCCCCCGAAAGCGAACCTCAGTAACTTCCTGTGTTGTGGCAATATTCCTATATGAAAATATGCGTCCTTCAGTCCGCGAAGATCTAAAATTGAACGCAGCCCCCCGTCTTTCTTGAAACCAAGAAAAACTGACTGTAGCACCTGACTCTCTGACTGGCAGGGAAACATGTTCAATGGCCCCTTACCCCAGCAAAGTCTGCAATTCCGGAGTCAGCAGATGCGCCCTTTCCGGTTTCATGGACGTGGAGACCACGCCGTTGAAACACAGAGGGCGATGTGCAAACTGAATCCTGTAGTTCCTCTCTGTACAGTCCTTAGAACCCAAGGAGATATACCTGGCAGCAGCTTCCACGCTGACAGCTTCTCCGAAAGGGGCACAAGTTTTGGCACTTCGGCTAGATGGGGGGTGTTAGATGTTCAGCATCCTGAAACAAGCCAGGAAATGACCGAACAACTAACATCTTGTTGGAGACCGGTGTTCCCCGAAACACCAGTGGTGGCAGGCTTAAACACAGGCCTCCTGGGGGTGCCAGGGAGAAGACTTTATTCGCAGAAGGAATTCTACGCGCCCCTCCCCGGGGGGTACCACCCCCATGGTCCTGGGAGCATGAGCCTCAGGACTTCTTCTTTGAGAAGATGACGGTGCGCAGGTCCAGCCTCTTTGAGGCGGATTGTGAAGAGCAGCGAGCCCCACCCCAGTCTCTACGAGGGGGTGACCGGCTCACCACACTCTCCTTCTGCGCTTCTCGCCTCGCGAGAGACTCTTGAGCAAGAGTCTCAAGTCTTTCAGCAGGTCAGCCTGGTATGCCTGCAAAACCGCCATGGTGTGCAGTGGAGCACCAGCCTGACCTGCTGCCTGAAAGCTTTTCCCCACCAGGGAAGATGTCAGTCTACACGGCTTGTTGGGGATTGTGGGCTTTGGAGAGGATGATGTCCCAGGAGAGAGATAGCCTGCAAGCATCTCTTCTATCTGGGGCATCATCATATAACCCCGCGCCTTCACATCAACGATATTCAAATAAATCGAAGTTGATGGCACGAAAACACGGGATGAATAAGGCTTATTCCATGAAAGAGTTAACTCGTCATGGAGGTCGCCAAAGAAAGGGAGAGAGAGAGAGCGTTGTTGAGGCTCCGCCGCCCGGCCACCCGACAGAAACCTGTCGTCTAATTTTGAGTGCTTGAGGGAATCCCGCTTCTGCGGCCAGATGATATGCACGATCGCACGCATTACTTACCTGCAGTAACTCCTCCATATCCGCGGAAGCGAGAGAGAGGAAGTCTCTCCTGCCCATTCACAAGAAGCGCCGAGGCGCGCTTGCAAAGTGGACGGAAAAACTCCCTGATCCGGCAAGAGCGCGAGACAAAGGGGGAATTCCATCTCATGCGCGTCTGCCAGATATGCATGTGAACCCCAGGAATGCGCGAAGCACTCGAAACAAAAGTGTGGAGATCGCGCTCCGAAAGAGATCTATCACGCGGAGGCACATCTCCTATCAAACTCGCCATATCGGTGAGTTAACACTTTTAAACTAGCTTGCACACACACACGCAAACACCATGCAGTCCTGAGAATGTTTCCGGTTCACTCCTATTTATAACCTGCAGGTGCACTTCATCAGATGACGTCACCTGACCGAGGTTATATATAGCCAAAATTTGGTGTGTTTGATACACACATGCTTCACAAGCAGTAACATAAAAAGATGTTCCTATAGCGTTTTCACGCAGCATTTGAGTGTAGCTTTTAAAAGGGAACATGAAAATTCCATGCACTCAGAGACGGAAATCAAACCTGGACCCTGGTGGGGCAAGGTGACAGTGCTAACCCCTATACCACCTTTGCATTACTATAAAAATATAACCAAATGCATCACAAGCCTAGGGAAGTTGAATCGTATGTTTAACCTAATGGTAGGTTTATTTAAAAAAAATAATAGGTAAATTGCACAATGTGTCTTCCACATTCTTTAGGACAATTTGAATGAATACAAAGTGCAAGCATGGCATGTCTTTCTGTTACTACACCAAAAGAGAATGAGCAAGAAAGCAAGAACAAGAAAAAATGTACAGCTAAATACTTAGCCTAAGTGTTGAAAATAATGCATAATAAAATGCTATTTTAATCTAAAAATATGTGTTTTACTGAAATAAAGACTTACCTACAGTATGGCATTCTTTCCTTCTTTATAAATTTAAAGGGCTATTAAAACCCTGAGACCTGGGCATCAAAATTCATTCCAAATCTTCTACTTTTAAATAAATAAAAAATTTAAAGGCATGTTCATTCAAAACAACCGCTGGGTATTGACTGCCGATGTAGAATGAGAGATTTGTTTGTTCATTAAGCATTTGAATTGCAATACAATGCCGGCTTATGTAATGCCATTCTTTTTATTCAGATGCCATGGTTTTCATCCAGAATTATTAATTATTTGTAAACCATTCACCAAAAGGATCAAGGCCATTGATATTAGCTTTCTGTATGTTTGGAAATGTGACAAAATAATCTTCTAGGGTTTTTCATGTAAATCATGGGTTTTAATTTCAGTAAAAGTCAATATTTAGGCTTGAGCCTTACAGTTACCATCTCTCTCTCTCTCTCTCTCTCTCTCTCTCCAACAGAAACAGACTTTGATCCAAAGAATCAGCCAGAATAAACCACCCGCTGCATAAAGAGACTTCTGAAGATTTTTAAGATGGATCCTTCAATCCAAAACAATACAGTAGCCAACTCACACAACAGACTGACAGTCAGTCACTCACTCACTCACTCATTGTCTATACCGTCCCATCCTGTATACAGGGTCACGGGGCCTGAAGCCTATCCCAGGAGATTTAGGGCATGAGGTGGGGTACACCCTGGACGAGAAGCCAATCCATCCCAGGATCCACATACAGTTCATTCACATACTACGAGCAATTTGTGAACGCCAGTTAGCCTAACCTACATGTCTTTGGACTGTGGGAGGAAACCGGAGCACCTGTAGGAAACCCAGCAAGCATGGGGAGAACAGTAACAGAACAAAGTGACAGTGCTAACCACTGAGCCACCTTGGCACCCAGATTGACCAAATTATATTATTATATTTATATATTGATATTTAACAAAAACAAATTACGTGTTAATATAACTTGTATGTTCATGTACATTAAGGGTAAGGCAGTGGCCCCTAATCCTGTATGTATTAAGTATTGTTATGATATTATGCTATACACGTACTGTATAAATATTAAATGTCCTCACAAGAAAAAACTATCTTCACTATTCTGACCCGCTAGCACAGCTTGGCTTTCACACAATATATAAGTAAGACATGTTAAAGCTCTCCTCTGCCTTGGCACCCAGGTGGAGAAATTAATTAATTATTAATGAATTCCTATAGCAGTCTGGCTATCTTTAAACACAGATTAAAGAGCCACTTCTTTACTAAGCACTTAAATGCACACTAACTGAGGGATCGCAGCATTCCTGACCCTCCTCACTTTAACAGTACATTTCTTGCGGCGCTAACTTATGTTAACTGCTCTCTAAAAGGCTTTAGCTTTATGATATTCCTAGCACGTGGCCTATTTGTACTAGCATAAGTTGCTTTCGGGAAAAAGGAATCTGGCAAAGGCTGTAAATGTGCAATATATACCTTAGAGCTATCAAGCAACAGAAGTTTATGTCACCGATTTCCCCCTATAAGTAGTGTTCTACAATTTCCTCCGTGATTTCCTTAATGTGACAAGATGCGTTTATGCTGTTTACTTACCAGCATCAGCTACAGAGAGAATGTAGCCATTTTTCTATACATACATTCTACATGGAGTTGAGATTTCAGCACAAGGTGAAAAGGGACAGCGAATTAAATTGGGAAAGGAAGGAGATCTCTTAACAAAAGAGGTAGAGAGAGAAAGAGGGAGAGAGAGAGAGATGGGAATTTTTATGATCTGTTGAGACCAAGTAGGCAAGTAAACATGATTATGTCTTTTATTAAATGTGGTTTATAAAATTTCCACACTCTCACCATGTGATGAAGAGAGATCTCCCAGATGAACTGCAGCTTTCCTCCTAGGCTTACTTGAGATTACAGTTTTTGTTTTTTTGTTTTTTAACCCAGGACACGTCTGACTGCAATCTGCAACTAAATAAATATTTTGTGCTGAATATTAAAACTAGTCAGTAACCCTTGGCTCTTTGCACCGTTATCGTCGTAACATTGTTTCACTGTAATATTTTACAGCTATCCAAGTTTATGGTATGTTTAGTTAATGCCTTTCTTGCTTAGATTTTAAAAGGGGGATAATGAGATTAAATAGATGAGATTTATTTTATTTTATTTTTATGAGTGTGTATATATTAGGGATTTATATTTACACTGTGTTTTAAAGAGACAAATCAATTTTATAAAAAAAATTTTACATTTAATTTTCTTTTTTTCTATACATCTATAACTGAGACCAATTAAGAACTAGAGCAATGTTAAGGACCTTTCAATGCCAGAATCCACAAACAATGACAGTGCTGACAGTGTTTCTACCTCTGGGTTTTCCAGTGTTTTTGAGGGCATAGTAGTAAAGTTCAAAGGGCAACAGGTTCAATGCATCAACCTACTGTACATACTGAAACTTGGCTCATAGACTTGGATGGTCATTTTTCCCAGTTGGTATTTGGGCAAACAACCACCTTCCTCTGGCATAAACCCACGGATGACCCAACCTTATGGCCCAGCACACAAAAACTGGTTATTTCAGGCCAGTTTTTCTAAGGTGGTGCATTTATAAGGGTCTCCTTTTCGAGCCAGTGAAATCCCCAGCAACATGACAAACACTGTGGACCTCCACAATTCAAGTTTCGTTAAAGGAGCAATTTTTGTATACAATTATAAAAATCATAGAACCACACAGACATGGCATCATTCAGGAAGGAGGTGCAACTTGACTCTTAGTGATCAATAAAATTTGGTTTTACTGAACCCCTTCACAATGAATTGAAAGACTGTTACGCAAAAAACAATGTATAATATACAATATGTTCATGGACAATGTTGCATGTATAGATTTCTTGCAAACTTTTTTCATCATATAAATAAGAAAGTTTATTTCATACATATAAATAAGAAAGTTTATTTCATAAATTCAAGATTCAGGCGATGTTAACAATATGGCCTGGCAGGACTGTTTTCTCAAATGATGCATCAAATTAATCTGGCAAGCCTTGTCTTGGCGTTGTCACTCTTGGCCTTCCAGAGCTAGGGCGATCAGCACTGGAACCAGATGTTCCAAATCTGTTCCAGGATCCCTGGAAACTCCAAACTGTGTGGAAACATCTGCTTGAATTGCACCAACCTTCTGATGGCCCTCTCTCTACTAGCATTGTTTTTTCTAAATGGGGATAATAGTGTGAAGATAAAATGCAGATGAATCAGAATGTTTTCCTTACTTTTAAGAGTTATCCATGCTAAGGTAATGTACCTTACCTGTGTAATTAATGTAACTGAGCAAACAAAATTTTCTGCATTGTGCTGCTGCCACATGATTGTCTGATGGCATAACGGCATAAATGAGCAGGTGCTCAATAATACACTCCGAAAAGCGGTAATAGTAGGTGTCACTACAGTACATTCCAACAAGAGACAAATTACAAGCGACATGATTCACTTCCTGTAATGTCTAACAAGACACTCGTAGAGGTTCATTTATTTATGCACGGAACATTACAGGTCCATTGTCATCCATTCCTCAATACAAAAGAAAGTAGGTATAATAACAGTATAGGTTTCTAAATCACAGGTTTTTATTAAGGCACAAACATAGAGATGGTCATTACAAAACTTAAGCTTAAAGGGGAACCCTGGTAAAGCTTGTAAAGAAAAAATGTCAGACACCGCGGACATTTCCACTGTGGTGGATAAGCAGAGCCATTGCCTTCCAGCTGTGAGTGATTCGGCTTCACTCTGCCCCAGGCAAATGTGCTGCTGTTGACATTTGAGGAGACGTCCAGCCTCACCGGAATCGCTGTGCATGGTGCTGAGTCTGTGCTAATGGTGCCCTCTGTGCAGTAATATTCACGCAGCGCCCAGCATCACAGCATGTATTTGGCATATACTCTGTATAATATCAGTGTCAACATTGTGCCTTTGGTTATAGCTATGTCCTCTGTCTTCTCAGAGATTTGGGATTCACTGAGCATACAATCCTCATATCACATTCCAGTCTGGAGGACTGCTCTTCTGAAGCGTGTTTAATTCACGATTTTCTGTGCAAAAGCCTCGACACACATGCCACGAGACATCGCGAAGACCCACAGGAGCAATTAAAGCTCGAGGAGAAAGTCAACCAGGGCCAGGTTTCATTTCAGGATTAAAAGAAATGGCTTGTCAAAATATCACATTCACATGATTTCGCTCTATTCCAAATGTATCTAATGAATGAAGACATGTTCGAAATTATTATTTTTATTTTACGGTAGGCTATTTAAGCTAGGAAGTAATGAAAAAAATCTGTTTACTCAATGAGTTAAAGAAAAAAACATTTCTGATTTCATCGCCTTGACTATAAACTTAATTTTTCCATTTCGTCAGACGATCTAGATAGACTTTGAACACATTGGTCTGTATACAGAGGGGAAAGCTTAGCTCAGTGGGTAAGGTGTTGGACTTCAGGTTAGAAGGTCCCTCATGCTGATGAGCTGCCAGTGTTGAACAGGACCCTTCAGTCTCAATCACTCAGAAAGTAGAATTTGCAACCAGACTCTGTAAGAAGCTACCACTGAACCAATGGCTATAGCTCTGTTGGAGAGGAGTATTCATCGCCAAGTGGCCCATGGATGGACCCTTATTCCCCCACCGGTGTGTACAGAATGTTAGTTATAATTTTTAACAAGTAATATACCTGAAACAAGTTGAAAAGGATCTTTGTACTTTATTTTGTTTTGCTCATTTTAGTCTCAAGTTTATGAAATGGAAATATTAAAAAAAATTCTGATCATGATTGTTGTGAATGATTGTTTTAATCAAATCTGTATTTATTTTGGAAGGGAAAAATAGAAAAAGAAAATCATTGGAGTAATGTTCTCTGTCTTGCATTCCAAATCTAATTGAGGCAAAATGTTATGAAAGCAATAGTATCTCAGTGTACGTAGAATTTATCCAGTTCATATTTGGGCTGTTTCTCAGAAGATAATAAGCCATTCAATGTGAAAGGTCCCATAAGGATCACATAATGAAGAAGCATTTACAATACATGGAGTTCACACTGTGTCCTGAACCACATCAGCTAGTCAGTTTGAGGAAGAGACAGCCTTCCATTACTCTCTATACAGTAAGATTCTAATTAATTCAGTAAAACTCAATGAACATAATGCCAACTTACAGTATAATGGTTTAATTTGGGATGAAAAAATAAAGACATACTGTATGTTTAAAGGATGTATCCCAACCCATGGGTTGTTAGTCCTAATTTATTGTAGACTGCATATGTTCACCCTACCATGGCTGAAAAAGTCTTTAATTAAAAACACATTCTGGTCAAATGAGGGTATATCTTATGAGAGCATATGAGGAATGGAAAAGCATAATATTTTAGCCTGTTGAGAGCTGGAGATAACCTGTCAGTGTTTTCCAGAGATGCTAGGAATTAATGAAAGATTTAGTACGAACAAGAACTCTAATAATTTTTTTTGCAACCTTGGGGATAGAGTGGGTTTTTTTTCTTTTTTTATTAAAGGTTGATTATGACAGCAAATTAAGATAAGCAACATTAAGTCTCTTTGTGCTGAAAATTCCTCCCAACAGCCTTGAAATGTTCACCATATTAATGTCAAAGCAAAAACAAATGCACAAACAAAGTGCTTTAATCATCCCAGGACTAATATTAAGTCAAACCTCATACAGCGTTAGAGCATGATATCAGGTTTATTTCTGTGCCAGGCTGAGGGTGGGACCACCTCGGATGATTTTCTGTCTTGTACTGTAGTTCCTGTTTTTTTGCCAGGAGATTTTTTGCCTATGTCAGCAAAAAAAAAAAAAGTATTTATGTTAAGTATTGATAATTACTACTTAATGGACACTAAATGAATCCCTTAAATGAATAGACCTTAAATGAATCACATTTTTTAAAAAATTGGCAAATGCCGTAACCAGAGCAACTTACATTTTATATCTGAGTAGTTAGGGCCCAACAGCAGCAACTTGGTGGTCATGTGGTCTGAACGTAGTACCTTCAGAACCATAGTCCAAGCCTTAACCACCAAGCTAACACTCAGAGTAAGCCCACATAATATATAATCAGTCAACCACACCACACTTTGGCATTTAACCATGGTCAAGACAATCTGCTAAAGTTCACACCATCATCAGAATGGGTAAAAAAAAAAAAAAAAAAAAAAAAAAAAAAGTGACATAAGTGCTAATTTACTAGGATTTTCATGCACAAAAATTCCTAGGGTTTACAGAGAATGGTCTGAAAAAGAGAAAATATCTAGTGAACAGCAGTTCTCTGGGCAAAAATGCAGCGTTCACACCAGAGGTCAGAGGAAAATAGCCAAACTGGGAAATGCAACAGTAACTTAAATAACATCTTCTTACAACCAAGGTTTGCTGAAGAACACCTCAGAATGCAAAACGCGTTGACCCTTGAAGACCTTACAGCAGCAACTGTCCTCAAATGGCCTCCGCAGGCACCAGATCTCAATCCAGTAGAGCACATTTGCTATCTTGTCAATATGGACCCAAACCAATCTCCAACATATTGATGAATCTATGGCATGAAGAATTAGTGTATTTCTGAAGGTTAAAGGGGGGGTCAAATTCAGTACTAGTGCTACAGTGTGCTGTATATTATCTGTATTATGATCTCTCTCAATTGTGTGTGCTTGTATGTTCAGTTAAACCACAAACTGTTAATGGTTGTGATCGGATCAAGTTATTGTAGAACTTTTCATAAGACTAACACTCTTTTCACCATCAATAAATGTTAGGAAAAAAACAGATCTGCATTGTTTTCTTAGACTACTGAAAGCGTAGACATCACCTGAACTGGAGCATGAACATGAGTTTTATCTGCAATTTGTGTTCCTTATCATTGGTATCAAATTGGCAGAAGATTGTCACACCTCGTAGTGACTTTGTTGAAATTCTCTGCGATTATCAGGCAATGGAAGGCACTCAAGACTCTCCAGGAGGAGTTATCTCCTTTTTTAATGTGTCTGAATCTCTTGTGTCACTGTGCAAAAAACATTACATACTGTACTCTTGCAAAGTTAAGAAAGTATAGTCAGCAATAGATGATGTGGCATTTAACATAAAATTCACTTACCTCTTTATGTTGTTGGCCAGCATCAGCACAATTCCATCAAAACTGATGCTCTTAAGAAGGGTCATTGAATCACCACCTGGAAAGTTCAAAGGATCTTGCTGTGTCATTACTTCAAGCGTTGCATGACTGCTGGGAGGACCCTTCTCAATTCCAGTTTCTCTGCAGGGCCACAGAGTGTCCAGCAGCTTTTGCAGCTTTAGCGAACTCTGATCAAGATGCATTTTCTTCTGCATTTCAATCAGAGCTTTGTTTTCATAGGTTGTCTATAAAAATGTGAGGCTTTTCAACTAAATTGAATAAAAAATAAATAAATGAAACAACAGATGTTTGCTTTGCATGTTCTTCAAACACCAGATTAAAGCAATGCGGCTGACAGTGCATACACAAATCTTTCGATTTTTATTTCAGAATTACTGTATTGACTGAAGTCTCATTTAGCACCCACTCATGTTTGCATTCCACAATCTTAAGCCCGGATGGTTTACATTCTAAGATGATTCTTCCAGTAGAGACGTCACTGGATTTTCAAAAGCATCTATTCATTTTGAATTACATGACACCACTGAATGAAGCACTCCTTGGGTTTTCTGTTGCGTACATATCTAAGAAAAAAATTAATGTTTTCAGTGTGTTAAACATACAATAAGTGGTTTCATCTATTATTATGGTAAAAAAATTTTTTGCTGATTTTCTGCATTGATTCATACAAGTATGATTTGGATTAAACTGTTCTGTGTTCTTTTAGAGTAGAGAGACAACTTGCATCACTTATTTCTTAACCTGGTGCACCCATGCTCTTGACTCATTACAACAGGCCAGGGGTAGCTCAGTGGTTAAGGCATTGGACTACGGTTCGGAAGATCCCAGGTTCAAACCCCACAGTTGGGCCCTTGAGCAAGGCCCTTAACCTCAACAGGTGTATAATGAGATAAAAATGTAAGTCGCTCCGGATAAGAGTGTCTGCCAAATGCAAATGTACAACACACAACCTTTTTTTTCATTACTCCACAGTGAACATTTAGGCATTTGGAAGACGCTCTTATCCGGAGCGACTTACATTTTTTATCTCATTATACACCTGAGCAGTTGAGGGTTAAGGGCCTTGCTCAAGGGCCCAACAGTGGCAACTTGGTGGTTGTGGGGTTTGAACTTGGGTTCTTCTGAACCGTAGTCCAACGCCTTAACCACTGAGCTACCCCTGGCCCCATGAAAAGGTTTTTTCTGGTTAGTCTGACTAACAAGTGGTTTCTTATGATCACACAGCTGTTCATCATGTCCCAATCCATTATGTCCCAATCCTGTGAGTTCTCATCACATTGTGTGTGTACGGAAATGCTCTTATTTTTACTATAAAACATAGTGTTGGGTTTTACCTCTGATTTTTTTCCCCATGTGTTTAATGTATTCATGATTTTTTTTCCAACCACATTTCTTCCGCAAAGTGGTTCAGCACTATCCTTCCGGGTTGTACTAATTTGTTAAACGGTTCTTAACCCAGTTCCAGCAGTTTTAAATCTCCTTAGTTGTTTTCTTTGCTTTTTTTTTTCTTTCCTTAGTTGTTTTATTTTCTTTGTTTTCTTTGCTTGATGTAGCCCAATAATTTGATACTTTCTGAAATGGCTAGTGGACAGTAGCTGAAGTCTCCTAGCAGGCAGGTGCAGACAAGATGCTAGGTACAAGATTTGAGACTGAAGGGGTAAATAAGTGTGGCTGGAAAAACTGAAGAGGCTTCAGTTCAGAAGGGAATACTTCAGTGGTTTTCAGTGGTACTGGGGCTGAATACAGGTATGAAACATAAATAGATGACTACTGGGAGTACAGGCAGACAGACAGAAACAGAATCAGAATCTACAGGGTAAACAGTGGTCAGAGATCAGGTAAACAATTACATCAGAGCCTGAGACAAAATCTGAATCCAATAGACAATATAAAAGGTCAGATATCCAGGAAACATACTGTATATTACAGGAAAGATGGGGGAAAAAAGCATAATCAAAAACACACAGATTCTCAGGCTTGTTCGGGAAAGAACCAGACAGTGTTGCAGTGTTAAGGCAGAAATATACTTGGTATTATCAATGCATAGGCAAACGTATGATAGATTCTGCATTGGTTTGGAGCGTTGCTTGCGCACGTCCTCAGAAATGAATGCAAAACATCAATATGTGCCCACAAGATGTAATATGCATATAAATGGTAGGGGCAGTGTAGCCAGTCGGCACTTCAAAAATAGCAGAAAGTTTCAAGAACAAGCTGCGTGACGAGGTCTGCAATTACCCCCACCTGTACGATGTATCTTTACTGCTGCACAGTGACAAATATGCATATGAAAACAGTTGGCAGGAGATAAGTACTATCTTAAATGTTAACATGAAAACGAAGCTCTTCAACTGTCACCATGTTTGTTTACATTATGCAAAATTGTCTGATTGAACCTCCGGTAGAACGCATAGTACATAGGCAAGAATGTCAACAAATACAGGTATGCTCATGATGTTGACTACACCAACACATGGTTTAACAGCAAGTATATTTCTGCCCTTAGTGACAAGGAATCTTTAGCAGTGTTGGGGGACGTTACTAATGTAACTAATTACATTACAAACTTACTGTCATACTGTAAAAAAAGTAATCAGTTACATTACAGCGTTACTTTCTGATAAAAGTAACTAGTTCGAGTTCTTTTCCATTGCAGAAAAGGAAAACTCCTTTGTGATTCTTCATGCATGTTGTTTTAGTCAAGACCTTTATAATTATT
>JAQMYL010000020.1:12331838-12344288 GCA_030014365.1 Clarias pachynema
TTATTCTTTACTTAAGAAAGATAGCAAGTCCTGAAAGAATCCTGTATGAGCATATTGAGGTTGTTGGTTTGTTGCAACGACATGTTGTACATTAAGACACCCTGGAAGGAAGTCCTATTTGTTTGTAATCTTCTTTTCTCCTGGTAAAATAAATGCACATGCATTTACACACACTCGTATCCAGAAGCAACCCCTTTGCTCAGTAAAGTACGTGTTATGCATCAAACAAAGTGGCAGTAAAGACCCTCAGCACTAATCGAATCAGAGATTATTAAAGGTGTGTGAAAAAAAGAGCTCTACTGGAGAATGGTTTCAATCATGAACTTGCATAGATTGAGTTGTCTTTTTATTTAGGTGGCTACCGGTGTGGAACGGTTTATTAGAGAGGGATCAAGAGAGAGAGAGAGAGAGAGAGAGAGAGAGAGATTGTGAATATTGGAATATGGGTCTAGAATTCTAGAAGTCTTACTTTGGCACCTTAGGAAGAACCATAATAAAAAATGATTAAAATAAATAAAAATGTGACTGTTATGATGTTTTAATATAATGCTATAAGATATATGTCATTTATATAGTATATAGCAGTATAATTGTATAAAACAGATACTGTAATTGTCAGTGTATAAGTTCATAAGTTATTTAAAGGTGGATTGTAGTGGTTTGTAGACTTTGCAGGAGGTCCATGCATTTTTGTAATGGATCGTCTATACCTCTTTATCCTGTATACAGGGTTGCGGAGGTGTCAATCTATCACAGGGCACACACATGCAGAGCACACACACGCTGATTCTCACACTAAGGGGCAATTTGGGAATGTCAATTAGTATAATCTGCATGTCTTTGGACTGTAGGAGAAAACCGGGAGAACTCGGAGGAAACCAATCAAGGACGGGGAAAACACGCAAACTCCATGCACACAGACCTGGAGGGAGGAATCTAACCCAAACCCTGTACAGTGCTAACCACTAAGCCATAGTGCCACCTGTGTTGTTCAGCATGTTTAGAGCTGACGTGGACAGGTTTGAGCTGTCACTACTGGAAAGCCCTACTAAATACTGTAGCATTCTCCAAAACATACTACACTATGTCTGCTGACGTTTATTACAGATGTGCATATACAGATGTGCATCTAACTATGAGGTATAGTAGATACTTTTCTTTGTACAGTATAGAGTGTATTTTTTTCGACAGATTGTGATGGCTTAGCATGAGTTTGGCACTATGTGAATTTTAAGCATTCTTAGCACAATCTGTGATCAGGTTTTACACAGTCATTTAATTTTTCTAACCAGGATAGGGTTAAGGGTCTTGCCAAAGGACCCAAAAGTTATGACCTGACAGTGACGACTTGAACCCTCAACCCTCCAATCAGCAACCCAGAGCCTCGACTGCTTGCTCCCACTACTACCACAAGTTAAACAGATTTAAATACTCTTCAGCCAGAAAGTTCATAGTCATAATTAAGGCAATATACAGCAAGCTAGGTTATAAATTAAACAATAGTAAGTCTATAGTGAAGTAACATCTGATTGGGAATCTTAAATCAGATAAATATTAACATATATAGGAAAGCTTCGGGGTAAAATAAACCAAATAATGTTAAAGTAAGTTTAAAATATTAATTGACTTTTCAATTCAAAGTACATTTTAAGTACATTTACAGTGACTGATGTTTATTCAACGACTTACTAAACATAGCTCCACACAAATTATCAAAACGTTAATTACAGCATGTTTCTAAATTTGATAGCTAATTAGGTCTTTAGATTTTCAGGTCCTCAGATCACCCAGAAACATGTGCATTAATGTGTTCTGCTTGTTCATGGCTGTGGGCTAAATTTTATTTCTTAATGCTATAAACACTGTTTAATGCTTTTGTTGATCGGATTTCCCTCTCTGTTTTATTACTGTAAAAAAAAAGAAATCATCAATCCTGTCTTTAAAAAGAAGACACGCATAATTTACTTGAAGCACATTCTATACAAATGAAGACAAGAAATAAAGTAGCATATCAATCTTTATCTAGACTGCTGCATCACTGTAATTTAGATATTCATTTCAATATTTGTTGCCTTGTAATTCATGTATCACTTTGTAGTTCCTCTCTAAAGACTTACTTTTAAATATTTTTTAATAGGCCTAGATTATATGAACTGTCCATGCGCCTGTGCATAAGCTGTTACTATGGCAACAGGAAAACTTGACTTAACAGCTCGGAAATACTGCTGTTTCAGGACCTTCTGGCCAATCAGAATGAAGAATTCATTGTAGAAGAAAAAAAAAGGTAAGTATAATGCCATTTTTCTTCTATTATATACAAAATGCTGCAAACTTTTACTACCTTGAACATTTCTTTTGTTTTGAGATCAATGCCCAGAATTTCTCCTGTCATTGGAATTAGGTTTCTAAGTTGACTATATCAGAAGGTTTCTATTGATTCTTTTCCATGTCAGGTTGCCTACAGGTTGATTATAGTAATACTAAAGAACTATGAACTATATGCTGTATGCTGTAATGATGTATCTCAGTATGTGCTGGTACTAAATGCAAATTGACCTGGGGCATTTATACCATTTCAGCTCTAATCATCTCCCACTTGTTCACTTCCATTTTAAAAGTCCATTTTGTATTTGTTTTATTAATTATTTCTCATAAAAGCCCCTGTTGCCCTGAACAACTTGGCTGAAAGTGAGACCGCTTGCCTGCTAATTAGATTTACACATACAGCAAGCAAGACAAGAGTAAGCACTGACCTGAGAGGCGGATGGTTAGTGAACAGAGAAGATGAAAATGGAGCTCAGGATCATGACTTCTCATTAATATCTGTATAGGTCCAATTACCTTAAAGTACACCGCTGCTATTTTACCAATTATAGTGCATTTATTTTATTATAAATGCATTGATACAAAACATTCACGATGGGAACTGATCCATGATTAACTCATATTCGCATCAGGGCTAGCATAATTAAGGGTGCAGTTGCATCAAGGTGTATGCGATTCAAATAAAAAAGAACTTATTTTGAAAATAACTGAGCCTTTTTAACCGATTGTTTAAAGGGGACAAAATTCACATTTTGGCTTCATACATTTAAATTGGTAATGGTCAAGGCTTAGGCTGGTTTGTTTTGGTTTGTGCTTTTTCTTGTTTTTTTTGCTGTTGTGTGTAGTAGTGCCTGTGGCTCAGCAGCTGATCCAACCAAAACTCCAAACTCCCCAGGTCCCAATTCAGTCAAAAATCCATGGTATGCACAGGACAAACAAGTCCGATCCTCGGAGGCGCCACCCCACAACCCACAGCACCCAAAGGATCCGCTGCTAATGTCCTGGTGCCAGGCACTTCACCACACCCCCAGACGGCCTGCAGAGTCACTTCCCGAGGAGCCAGACACACTCCATTGGCACAAGGGAAACCCAAAACCTATGGTGATTTTAATGTTAACGGTTTTAATGTTATGGCTGACCAGTGTAGTAAAATATCTGAAATGTCATTTCCATTTAAACAACAACAGGTAAGAAAATGACAGGACAGCAAAAACATTTTTAGTTGCTTACTAGCCATCAGACAGGCAAGAAGCTGATTTGATTTCTTTGTACAACGTGTGTCAGGTGGAGATTAGGCAATGGAATTGAAGAATTCAAATTTAAAATTTTATTCGTCACATACATAGTCATACTGTACATGGTGATATGAAGTGAAATGCTTATACAACTGCTGATGATCTCAAAATTTCAAAATAAAGTTTCAGTGCAAAATAAGAGAAGTGAGAGAATTTACAAATTAGAAATATAAGAAAAAGGTGGAAATAAACTTAGATCTAAAGGTCTTTTAAATGTACATAATGTACAAGCAATAAAAATAATGAAAATAAAATAGAATAAAAATGAAAATATAGAAAATACATAATAAAATTATAAAATATAATAAAATGAAATATAGTTGAAATGTAATGTGTTCAGTTCTACACTACAGAGATTTGGCTCATGTGCTTCCAAGGGATGGCAATATTCCATGTAAAGTAGTATTTGGTCAGCAAAGATGTGTTTTTGGAAATTAGTGTTTCCAAATGTCCTGACAAGTGTTCCAAACTATCCAAGTTTTAGTTAGGGAAAATAGATTAGATTAGATGTTGTTATTACATGTAGTCTTTCGGATGCTCCCATCGAGGGGTCACCACAGTGGACCATTTGATCCCCACAACAGCTTGGCACAGGTTTTTCCCGCCAGATGCCCTTCTTTGACAAAACCTTCCAATATATCCGGGCTTGGGAAGGACACTGCATGAAGAGTTGTAAACTTTACATAATCTATTATTATACTAAATTAAAAAAAAAAAAAAACTTGGATCCACCATGCAAAAAAAGAATGTCAGCACAGCAATATTACAGCACAGAACACCCACATAATAATTGAACGGTACTTATCAGAGGATTTGCCCTCTTCCCCCATCACGGTGTTCATCAGGTGTTTCTGAGGACATTAAAGTGTACTACAGGCTGAAATTTATCATGATGAGGAGTCAGAGAAAAGACACTCAAACCTCTCAAAAATGAGTTCTTAGAGTGCTGTAATTATTAAAGAGCTTTTTCTCTTTAGTTAGCCTGGTCACATTAATGTGAAAATCAATTTTGAAAAATCACATGTATAACTTGTATCTTGTTGAGTTTATTTGGATCCTGTGGGTCGGATGCATGTACTGTATGTCAGGAGGCTCACTGTGAGATGCAGACAGGTGCGCTCACAAACTAAACATTAAAGTTTATTTCATTTTGTCGGTAGCTCATCACTCATCCTGTGCTAGGAAACACTTACTAAATGAGCTCTTTTAAAAAAGAAATGCAACTTCAGTAGGATATACACATTGATTACTAATTTATTGGTTTCTAGGCACAGAGGACATACTGTACTTTGTGAAACATATTGCCGTATGAATGGAATTTGACTCTTTTACTATGTGATGTTCTTGTAGTTTGTTGCTGCTTCTATAACACTTTATTTATTGGTGCTCATTGCTTGATAAGGCTATATATCTGTGTTTACTAGCTTAAGTGGCAGGTCTCCTTGTACAGCATTCGTAAGCATTGGCAATCACGCATCCATATCCTGGTCAATTCATCGTCCTGCTCCAGAAAGAAACAGAGAAAAACACTATAATTAATACTGAGCATTCCAATAAGGTGTATCAATTGACAGATAAACATATGTTGTTAATGAACCTGGGCCTGTGTTCACAAAGCTTCTTACCCTAAAAGTTGCTCCTAGTGACAAAATTCTAAGACAAGTCTTAGAATTATGACATTTTCTTAGAATTTCCCCTTAAATTTAGGACTAAATCCTAGTAAAGATAAAAATGATGATCTTAGCCCTAAAACAGCTCTTAAGGTAAAAATAGTTAAGAGTAGAGAGGAGGACTTTTAAGAGGCTTAAGAGTTTCTACAGCAGAGGACAAAATGACAGAAAGAAGAAATATTCTGCAAATAGCCTATAACAGAAACTCTGCATAAAGTAGCCTGTTGTCATGATTATACAATTTCTTCATATACAAACATTATGATTTCACTGTCCATTCTATTATCATATATTCTATATACACAAAGAGTGCTTTTTAAGACCTTTGCAGAGGTTCGAGTCCCTGGTTTTTAAGACGAATTTGGAACACTGTACTGGGGACATTCGTTCAACATTACACCAACCTCATGTATTCAATGTTGACTTCATTTCATGAAAGTAATTATAAATTTAAAAAATAACCTGATACCAACAATGTTCCAGTGCCTATAATGTTACCAAATGAATGTTTGATAATCAAACATTCCTGCTGTTATGTGGCTTGATTTGTGTGACAAAATACACCAGAGCTGATATGTCAAGGTCAGCAAAATGTTGGCTCAGATATGACCCAAATTCAGTCCAGATCTAACCCAGATAGCACCTGGATGTGGACCAGTTCTGGCAAAGATGTGGTTCTGTTGTGGCCCTTTTGCAGCACTCATGAATAAGAAAAAGAAGAAGAATAACGTATCTACTCCGCATATCCTGTTGTATACAGTACAGGGTCAAAGGGGCTGATCCTAGGACACAAGGCGGGGTTTACCCTGGACAGGCCGCCAATCCATCACAAGGTGCACACACACACACGTGTGTGATAAGGATGTTAACACTTCTTCCCTTATTGAAAATTGTACAATTTTATAAATGTACCATAATTGCTCAGATGTGCTTTTGCTATTTGACCACCAGCAGGGGATCATTTATGGTTCATCATCCCATGCGGTATGTGAGCCAGATCAATGTGATACTGTAGAATTGGGCCATAATAATTTTATGCTATCTGGGAAACTTTAACTGTAGCCAGCCCACACTACACCTACACTCACTCTCACTCATGACAGGGTGCCAATCCATCGCAGGGCACACTACACCTACAGTCTAATCCAAATTTTTAGATTTATATTTTACTTACATCAAAATACCAATCAATCCCAATGGTTCCAGAGCAATTAATGACTAGAAATCCAAGACTGGAAAACTGGTTCTCTACGTGAGATCGATGACATTAATTACAGTGACACTGACCAATCTGACCAATCTCTGAGCTTATATATGCAGAAGCTCAGCCGTTTATATGACCTTTGATATAACCTAACTACCATGCAGTGACTGACTTCTCAAGCCCTGCAATATGAGCTAAGGGCAAGGACTTGTAAAATGACCAAATTGAGAGAAAATGGGCATGATAACAAAAATAAGCACTACAATTTTAAACAAAATGTGTTCACTAGTTTCAATATCTGAAACGTGCTTTTAGGAAACCTAAAACATTTTCAAATACAGACACTGCTTGATTGGTTAGCATACATTGAAGTTCAATTGTGCTGGGTGCTGGTGCTGGTCAGCGGGATATGCAGTGTCTAAATGACTGATGGTGCTTATTAGCAGCTGAAGCCATCGGCACAGCACAGCAGTTTGCATGTCCAAAATGAATGGTGAGACCTGAGCATAGTCCTGATCTTTTACAAAAGGTTTTTTGGCCTACAGTAATGAAGCTTAGACAGTGCACACTAAGGGTGTTCAATCACCATTTTCTTACTGACATTCAAAAATAATTGCAATTTTTAAATACAAAAATAAATAAAGAACAAATAGAATGTTAACAAATTGTATGCATTTAGACATTTACCTCATACTTTTATAAAGTACTTGCCATGATTGCCTTCTTTTGTTCAGTCTTTTTGAGCTTGATGCCACGGGTCTCTATTAATGTACTGTACCAGTAATTGTAATGTTGGGCGGGTGCTTTACATTAAAAGATGAACCATCACCCTGTTGTTACATCCTGAGGACTCCTGAACTCTTGATCTGTTAATCTTTCCTAAATAATGACAAAGCTTCTTGACCCTTCTTAAAATTTAATAATTAATTATTATGCTGCCATTACCATGCTTCACCATTATATTGAATCATCCATTTGATGACCACTGATGAACCTGATGGTTACCAGATGAAAACAAGCTCAAAAAAGATTTTAATTACGTGCCTTTCAGGTGCAGCATCATAAGGGCCTGATGCTTTATTTCTGCTGGGATCTTTTAGCACTTGTGATGTATACTGCCTAGCCAAAAGGAAAAAAAAGGCAGTTGCTTTCTTCTCAGTATGGCGGACCTTATCAACCTACTTTCACTCATGCTGGCGACCAACAGTAATTAAAGCTTGTACTGTAGATCGCCTGGGAAACACAGTGATACATTTTTTTTTAAATGTCCCAGTGGTGTTACTGTCCATTATCACCACTTGTGGAAAGCCTCTCGTCCAATCAGATTACTCGGTCGGAATTAACTGTTGCATAATCATAATCATCCAGTAAATAAAAGTAAATATTTTGGGATTTGGAAGCTGGCTTTGTCATTTAATTTAGGATTACCTTGTCGGATCTGTCCTTTTCTCCAATGTGAGTGTATACTGTACATTATAATGTTAATACCCAGAATCAAAACAAAACACAGTGTCAAAAATATAGCATAGTATTTTTATTTAAGTTTGGACTTAGAAAAGTAACTATGGATCCACTCATGTTGGCTTACCTAACAATTATTAGATGACTGTTAATGGTGAGGGGGTTGTTCATTGTCTGTAGGTTTGGTTAGAGGTTGCTGTCATATTCAGAAAATAAATCTTTTTATTATCTTCCATATTGCGGGATGCAATAGGCCCTAACACAAGCATTTATACCAGTTACATTCAGTGGCGCATTACAAAGTGCATGCCATGCATCAAGCTCTGTGACAGTCAACACTAATCAAATCAGAGATGATTAAATGATTGTGCTAACTATGTTGAGTGTTGTTGGTTCAGCAGGATTTGCTCTATCTGAATGACTGATTATTAGAAATGGGTACATCAGCAAAGCTCGGCAGTTCATGTCCACAATCAATGGTGTGCATAACGCTGCAGAATGGCGTCAATTTTTTTTTTCTGCCTCCATGAAGCTCTTCTTTCAGCAGCATTTTGGAAGAGAAGGTAGCACCTAAAATTGATCCTGTGTCCAAAATCATGCTCCATGATGCATGTGTTCACTATTTACTGAATAACCTGTTTAATATAAGGCACAGAGATGCCAAACCAAATTTGAAACTGAGTCAATATTTACATGAGTATGGTCCCGGCACTCATTGCCCTTACAGTAGATTAGCAATCTGAATGTACAGTAAAAGCATTAGCTAACATACTGAAACAATTTATATTGGTTTAAACATTTAAACAGCATTTAGGATTTTTTAAATACAATTTAAATAACCATATAAATGGGCATGTACAATCTTCATTAGAGCATTTTGAAAATAGCATTAAAGCATTGATATGAATTTGTCAACGTAATGGAGTAATTCACTGAATGCTCTGTACCAAACAGGAAGGTATGAGAACGGCTACCATAAGACCCCTATTAAATGTCAAATTTTGTTAACTAAAACAAGACTGCTTTTACAATTTTTCATTTAATTTACTTGTTTATGTATACATCTATCTTGAAAATTACTATCAGCACAGTGACTACGTAGTGTGCATTGGCTGTACAGTGGTTTTGCCTTGCACTATGGGAAATCATACAGTAATATGGGAAGCACCACTTACCAAAGTGTCTATGTAGTGTGCATTGGCTGTACAGTGGATTTGACTTGCACTATGGGAAATCATACAGTAATTTGGGTAATACCACTTTTATTGTTTTCTGACTATGTGAACTTTCCCATGCCTCTACTTCTTACCTCTCTCTTTGTTCTATGTCATATGTCTATTAAGAAAAGAAAAAAAGAAAACCCGTCTTGTTTCCCCGAGAACTTAACCAGAAAATATCTGACTTTTTGTACTTTGATGTAACAGATATACATGACACAAGATGTTTAGCTCAAAATCCAAATGCTGTGTTTTTGTTGTTAATAAACCATAGAGAACGTTTAGACACTATCACGCATGCTGCATGGCCAGGGTTTGACAGAATGGGGTCACGTCAGAGGCTGAATATGGGTTGTAAGACAATTACATGTACAGTAGGTGAGTCTACAGAGGAAACGGCACAAATATTCTTATCCAAAGTTATTGAATGTTTTCTTGTTATTTGCAAGAAATATGTTTATCTCTAAGGCACATCCAAGACCATTTATCGGTCTTGCATGTGAGACCATTAAATTTATCCATTTATTTGGATTGCCACTTGTGGCTATAAACAATGGATTACCAGAAGTCTTGGAGGTAGGGCAGGTCCTGAGAGGATAAACAAGTATGAAAGAAGGATTTTAGGCTTAGCAGTGAAGGTTATGCCACATCTTAGCATACAAAGTGTTAACTGGAGCCTTACCTAGGCAGCACTTTAATAAAACATTGATGTCAGTCTGGATGATGGGTAAAACTGATTATACAAGAGAAATGATGATGCAATCGTAATATTAAAATTTGTTGAAATCTTTCACAATGTTCCATCCTATTTGCTTTAACGAGTTAGGATGTCTGGGATTTGGACCAAGTAGGCTGCAAAGACTTGAGGACAGAGTGGCTTATCATCTAGTTTAATGGGGAAAGACACAAGAGACAACATAAGCTGCTCTACCCTCTGCTCAAGGTCATCTTCCTGCCTCTCACAAAGCTGTCACTGAGCCAACAGCTGAGTTTCATAGCCTCTAAAGACAGACTAACATCTCTGTTTGGCAAAGTCTTTGGTACGAACATGCTAGAGGTGACGGGCTTGTCCAAGGATCACTGTCTTAGTCCAGGTTATGCATGCAAATCCGTTATCATCACTCAAACAGGCTTGTATGGTGGTATGCTTATCATTCCCTAAATCTATTATATAATCCCATCCATATGAAAGAGAACGAAAGAGAGGGAAGGATAAATGAGGGATAGAAAAATTCAAACAGCTAGTCAGCACACCTCTAAGGTATCAGGAGCGGATTCTCTTTGTTCTCACTCGTTGCCTGTCATTGCTGCCTCGAGTCATTTTGTTGCTCTAAAGAGTGACTAAGCCTCTCTTGTCACACTGCCACAATGAACATAAGAACTGATAGACGGGTAGCCCTTAGCTCTGCAGTGTTTCGGAGCAGTAAGCAGCACTTGGCTCTTGATTCAACTCATGATATAGAGGGGGAAGTTGGTGCAGAAGAACTGATGCATACAGTATACTGTTTTTAATCCCTATTACAAAAAACTAAGTCTATATTGTTTACAGTTATACTCTGCCATTCAAAAGTTTCAGGGTGAGAGTCTCAGCACTGAAGATCCACCGCTCTTGAGCAAAGCCCTTGTCCACTATCTATACCAGACGAGCCATATCAGGACCAGGAGCTTTGACCTCAACCTCTTTAAAAAAAAAAAAGTGAGATATGCAGCAAAAAATGAAATTTGTTGTATTGTAATGTGATAAAATAAATATTTACAACACATACTGTATGTTTACCTCATATGTACAGTACATTGAGTTGTACATTGACATTACTCCACATTATCTCTGAGGATGTGTTGTGGTGTCTTGTTACCAAGAGTTTGGCAAAGGACCCTTTGGGTGCTGTGGGTTGCAGAGTCAGCCTTGTTTTCCATCGGATGCCACGGGTGGATCCGGATAGTATGCATCAGCAGCTTTGGGCTTTTTGCCTGATGGTCTCATGTGTGGCAGAATGTGGTGCACTGGGGCTTCTGGCACCTTTCGGTAATTTTTGCTGCATTGGTTTCTGTCTTTGATATTTCTGAACCGGCTGGACCCCATGGTGAGCCTTGGGTGCTCATGATCCTCTCACCAGTTTGTTGACGTAATAATGTTACTTTAGATAATGCTAAGGTTATGACAAAGCATTATGTAAAATCATGCAGCTAGAGGTTGAGCTTCAGTTAAATGTTCACCCCAAAAGTCAAAAAAGGGAGAAATTAAGTTTAGCGCTGGCATAGTTTCGGTATTTTAGAGTTTGCTGATCTGCAGGTTTTTACACAAAACAGTCTCTAGAGTTTACTCGGAATGGTGCGGTGAAAAAAACATTAAGTAAGCAACAATTCTACCTTGCTGATATGTGAAGTTAAAGAAAAATGGCCAGATGGGTTCAAGCTCCCAGGAACAGTAACAGTTGAACCTTGTAATGGATGGCCAACAACAGCAGAAGAGCATTTCGAAATCCTCTCCTGTCAGCCAAGAAGAGGAATCTAAGGCTATCAGTGGCAGAGACTCACCCAAACTGGACAGGTCAATGTTAGAAAATAAAAATCACCTGTTTTTTTTTTTTTTTCCTGGCTTACCTGTCTAGTTTTAGTAAGTCTGTGTCCACGATTGTCTTTCATTCTTGCTCTTGTCTGACAGTAGTGGAACTTTCCGATGTTGGATTTCATCTACCTCAAGATTGTGCTTCTGTGATGCTTTTCTATTCACCACAGCCGTAAAGAACCTTTTGCATCTTAACACAATTTTAGCATCTTAACAGTAATTACTGACCATAAGGTGAATAGCAAACATTTTCACAACAAAATCACAACATTTCATCCAAAATATTATTACTGGTAAAAAATGAAATATGCTCAACTGTAGTACTTTATACTGTTCTGCAGAGGTGGAAAGTAATGAATTACATTTACTCGCATTACTGTAATTGAGTAGATTTTTTGCGTACTTCTACTTTTTAAAGTAGTTTTTAAAATCTGTCATTTTACTTCTACTTAAGTATGTTTTGTTTGAAGTATTGTACTTCACTACATTTTAAATCATATTCGCTACTGAGTAAAAATTAAATGAATGAAAATGTAAAATAATACAAATAATATAACAGGGAAGGGGAAAAAATTGCATCCCGGAAACCACTGCACTGATTGATTGATGGACGGGAAGAATAAACGCGTTACATTCACAAGAACGATGGAGACGGACAAAACAGATGCCAGTGATGCAGACACAGCTGAAAGTGAAATGGCAACAAATT
>JAQMYL010000020.1:12356874-12368025 GCA_030014365.1 Clarias pachynema
ACAGTCGGTAGACAAGTCTCTTTAGTGTCCTGCGTTTTTAGAACTGTGACCTTAAATGCCTACTTTCTGTAAGCTGTGAAGGTCTTAACGACCATTCCACAGGTGCATGTTAATGAATTGATTATGGTTAATTGAACATGCATGGAAAACATTGTTTAAATCCTATACAATGAAGATCTGTAAAGTTATTTGGCCTAAAATTCAAAGAACCTACCTAATATTATATTGTCCCCCCTTGGCTGCCAATATACTGTAGCTCTTATCCTTTGAGGTATTAATTTCACAAGACATGGTCTGTACATGGTTTGCAACAGTGTTTAAGTGGGTTATACATGTAATAGTAGCATTCACAGCAATGCCAGGACCCAAGGTTTCCCAGCAAGACATTGCCCAGAGCATCACAATGCGTCTATTCCCCAGGAAAGCAATACACTCACAACTGCCTCTCCACATGGTGTAAAAGAAAACATGATTTATCAGACCAGGCCACCTTCTTCCATTACTCCATGGTCTAGTTCTAAAGCTCATATACCTATTGTAGGCACTTTTAGCAGAGGACCGAGGACAGCATGGGCACTCTGACCAGTCCGCCGCCCACAACCCCCATACACAGCAAGGTGCAATGCATTGTGTGCTTTGAAACCTTTCTATCATAGCCAGCAATAAGCTTTTCAACAATTTGTAATACACTAGATCTTTTGTGGAATCAAACTAAACGAGCTGTCAAAGCTACTCAGGTCATTATGCCTGTCCATTTTACACATTATGAAGAAAGAGTCCATTGATGTAATATCCTGATCATTCACTACATTCGGGTCATCATTTTATTGCCACATAATGTTGCTGAGTCTAGACAGAACCAACAGAAGCAACCCCAGATTATACCCCACTCACACAGGCTTGTACAGTGACCAATTAATGAATTCAAGTGTTTCAGTCAGGCACCGTTCCACAGTGTAGGGCAATCTTAATGTTTAAGTATACCATGGCATCTTGGACGAGGTTATGCTTCCAACTTTGTGGCAACAGTTTGGGGAAGACAATTTTCTATTCCAACATGACTGTACCCCAGTGAACAAAGCAATGTCTATAAAGTCATGGTTTGATGAGTTTGGTGTGGAAGAACTTGACCATCGAGCACCTTTGAGATGAACTGGAATGGAGATTGCGAGCCAGGCCTTCTCGTCTAACATCAGCGTCTGACCTCATAAATGCTCTACAAAGTGAATGGGCACAAATTGCCACAGAAACACTTAAAAATCTTGTGGACAGCCTTCCAAGAAGAGTGGAAGCTGTTATAGCTGCTAAAGGGGGATCAACTCCATATTGAAGTACAGTATATGTATTTGGATACAATCAAGTCACTGCAGGTTTGGCCAAATACTTTTGTCCATATAGTGTATTTGCATGCTAACCCTGTATTCCCACACTAGGACACATTTATATCTTATATCTATCGTATGATTATAATAGAATAGAATATTGTATTACAGAATGTATATATATTATGCATATGTGGGTTAAAACAATACCAGCATCTATTTTTCTATCTGTCTTGGGAGATTAATGAACAAAACAATGATATGCGCCATGGACATTCTGAAGTACATCAGATAACTCTCAGAAGGCAGCTAATCTTTTATGCATTGTTTAATGCCGCCACAGCAGGCGAACACCTTGTGTTTCATTGATGAGGTCCTTGACCCAGTTAAGGCGGTGATAAGAAGAAAGATACAAGCTATATGCTTATGTGAAAACCAGCAACAGACCAGCAATTTTCCTCATTGTGCATGCGCCCACCTGCTATCTGAGGGAATTTAATTAAAAATTCCCATTGAGAGAAGCTTAAGTGGATCAGAAGAAGGGATCACTGTGTGTACAAGGTAGAAATCGATGAAAAGACAAGATGGGGGTCAAGCTCCATCAAGGAGTAGCATGGGTGAAATAATAATAACTCACAGATAAAGACTGTCCAAAGTATTTTACACAGATTATGCTACAGTATGTGTGAAGACCCACTCTACATTTACTAGTCATAGTCATTGTGGGAAAGTGCAGGAAGGAATATAGCTTAAAATGGAGGAAATAACTGAACCAGAACCCACCTCTAAACTATGTGCTTCATCATAATGGGTTTTAATCTATCTTTCCTATCATTTAGTTTCTTAAAAGGGTTAATATTCTAGTAAAAACATTTATGGGAGTTGAATTCCAGCACAATGAGTGTAGTCCTTGCTGGACACAAAGTAACCATTAATCTTCTATACTGCTATTAATTTGCAATTTCTGCTTCTTTAATGTACTCCAACACCATCATTGTAAGACTAGCTAGCAAACTCGGCACATAACATTGAATTGCAATGTGATTAAAATGAATGTTCGCAAAACTTGATTAAGTAGGTCATAGACACGCGGGCACCGCACAAGTACAGAAGATATCACAGTCGTGCTGATTTTCATGTGATATTCCTTTTATACATCAGTTCCAAAAATTTCCTTATTTATAAACAGTTTATGCTTTGTTTGCTTATTTAATCAATTTAATCTGTTACTTGGCTTCACCAGTCTATGATTTTCCTCAACCTTCAGATCTAACATTGAGCTGATGGCGACAGTTTGCGATTGACAGATTATTTGAACCAGGGATGTCATGCATTTTTTAAGGGGAAAACAATTCCTTAACACTTGGAACACAAATGGAAATTCTGAAGCTCTTAGTAATTTGCACATTTATTAAAGTCATACTATAGTCGCAGCACTCTACAGCTGGACTGAACCAAATTCCATGAAAAGAGAGGGGTACCTGTGTGCATCATTCAGACTTCAATGAGAAAATAAACATATAGAAAAGCACCTTTGGCTTCAAAATTGCACTAGTAATGAAGTGACACATATACTGTAGTTAAATGCCCCAGTGCTGTTATGCTCTATATCAGCACTCATGGAATGTCACTTGTTCATTCAAATGGCTTAGTTGGAACTGATTGTTGTATAATTAAGTGTATTTCAATTCCAGCTTGTAACACTATATAATGTGTTGGTGAAGGGAAAAAAGGGATCTTCTTCTGAATGTGTTGTGCTGCTGCTGGGAAACTCATAATTATAATTCATTTATATTCAGTAAAGACTTTAGGTTGAATGAGCTTAATCATAATATGCACAGAATTATCATAAAGTACCATATTTCCTGTTTTACCAGCATTTTTTTCATCATTTATAGCATTCAGCTGGAAAACAGATCTGTATTGTTTGTTGTTAGGCTCTGATATGCTTTTCATCTAACTATGAAATCTGATTAATATTTATGATTTCATGGCTTTATTGAGGATTTGTTTGCAAAGAAAATGAGATTTGCAACTGATTGCTTTGCATTTGCAGTATTCCAAGCTGGTTGTGAATTGTAAAAAAAAAAAAAAAAATTTAAACAGACGAGTTGTGCAGTAAAACAAAACTGTCAGAGACAATAGAGAGATTAGTCAGAATTATTGTTTTTTTCCCCTCCTGATAAACAAATTCATGGCATTACAGTGTGCTATCCAGACTGACTGATAGATAGATAGATGACCTGCTCATATACTGTAAGAAATATGTGCAAAATCAAACAACATATGGTGATGTAATTGCATTTTAATAAGAACTTGAGTTGCCAAAAGATTTAGACCCTGGTAGAATGTAGGGTGGCCACCTCACAGCATCGATGTAACTGGTTTGATCCTGAGCTCAGGTTACTCTCAGAGTGAGAATTTGTATGGTTTCCTTTTGCTTGTATGAGTTTTCTTCAAGCATTGGCGATGACCTACTAGATTAAATTATCCATAGGTGTGAAGAAATGTGTGAATATTATGCATCCATTCCTGTTAACTCTTAACATGATAACACACATACAGTATTGTAGTTGGATGGATGGTTGGTGGTTTTGCATATATGGATATTTTTCTCTTTTATTTCATCTCATCCATTATAAAAACATTTACTCTATATTGCCAAAAGTATTCGCTCACCTGCAATCACACGCATATGAACTTAACATCCAATTCTTAATTCATAGGGTTTAATATCACAGGCTATGTATTTTATATTACGGTGTATTTTATTTAGTGTATTTTTGCCCATTCTTCCAAAAGTGCATTTGTGAGGTCAGACAATGATGTTGGATGAGAAGGCCTGGCTCACAGTCTCCGCTCTAATTCATCCCAAAGATTTTCTATCGGGTTGAAGTCAGGGCTCTGTGCAGGAGAGTCAGGTTCTTCCACACCAAACAAACCTGCTCATCCATGTCTTTATGGACCTTGCTTTGTGCACTGGTGCACAGTCATGCTGGACCAGGGAGGTGCCGCCTCCAAACCGTTCCCACAAAGTTTGGATCATGAAATTGTGCAAAATGTCTTGGTGTGCTGAGGCATTAAGAGTTCCCTTCACTGGAAGTAAGGTGCCGAGCGCAACTCTTGACAAACCACCCCAGACCAGTTCCAAAATGACTGCGCACCAGTGCATAAAGAAGCTGTTATAGCTGTACTGGGTGGACAAAGGGTGGGCCAACATCATATTAAACCTGAAGGATGAAGATTTGGATGTTACTCATGATTCATTTGCATGTGAAGGCATTATTAATAAACATTTTATAAAAGTGAAATTAAATTGCAAACATTATCAGCTGAGAAATAACAGATTACAAAGAAGTAAGCCTTCTCTAACATTTAGTCACTTGTTTGTGAACAGATTTGTTCTTTCCGTGTCACACTGAGCTATGTTCCCAGTACATTTGCAAAAAGTTGGATAAGAGCTCGTATAACTTGGTAGGAACACAGTAGAAAGTGGTAAGGGTGTAGCATTGTCTCCCTTGACGTGAGCTGGACCCAACAAGACATAGTGACGGTGGCATTGACCAGTTAACAGCATAACTGATTTAGTTGTCTCTCGGATGTCACAGCATTGTTGCTCCATCAACAGACAATTCTCACAATGACCTCTTCAGGCAAGTCCATGACACACTGTAGAAAACGTTAGTAAGCTCATATTATGTTCTTCTGGTGCTTACCATGTTCATGGCGCAAATGTAGTAGGCTATCAGCAATTCTACTGTATGTCTGCATGTCTACTGTATATTCAGACAATTTATAGATTCCTCACACCATCACTCTATGATGAAGAGCTTTTGCACACGTTGCGATATTCACCAACCCGCAGGACACAATGACAACATAATAAGTGTGTGATAAGCGGCAGGTAAGACTGTGGGTGTGATCTGATCAGACATAATAATTAATAGGTTCAATCTCACTAGACCTGGAGAGTATGTGATCATGTGTGTGATAGGAAATTAGTGACGACATGATGGGTGCACTGAGAACCTGACAGGGACATGGCTAGGAAGGAGTATGAATTTGATAAATGCACATTTTTACATTTTTCCCCCTTTCTCAGGGGGTCTTTGATATTTCTCGGACACTGTAGGGAACTACGTAATCTTCATCAGAGTGTGACAAGACCCTTAGGTAAAGGAGCAGATCTGTGCAACTCATAGACGTAGAGTTTTATGGTGAACTGGTACAGTATGTTTGGATGTTATGTCTTCCCCCACTTTCATTGATAACTCAGGTTTGTTGAAGGTAAAAGGACTTTCCAGGGAGCCCTCATGTCTCAGTTTCCTTCAGGCTTTCTCTTGTAGTTCTGCTTTTATAGTTTATCCAGTCGGAGTCCATGCTTGCACAGTACTGTATTCTGACCTTACCGATTATGTGACGGTGAGTATACCTACCTCTCTCTCTCTCTCTCTCTCTCTCTCTCTCTCTGTCAAGCTTCACATGACACTCTTGACTTACCAGTGATCCTGACCTCTTCTGCCCTCTGGAAATGTCTGAGACGACCTGGTGCCCCAGTTCTGATTAGAGCTCTCATCACAAAGAGACCTCTGGCTACTGCTGAGGATGGCCCCATACGGTCTGCTTTTCTTTTCTTCTTTAAACAGCTTTACTGTTATGACTTGCGACTGCAATCTGATTGCTTCAGGACTGACCCAAGTCTTCATCAGTGAGCATTCGGTGACCAAAACACATTTGCTACACTACTCTATATAGCACAGATTTATTTACAGTCTGTATTTGTATCACTCAAAGGGATGGGTTACAATTTTGGGTTGGTTCCTGCAACATTTCTTCTTCTTGCAATCTCAGGGAGTTTTTTTTTTTTTTTTTTGCCACCACTATTCTCCAGCTTGCTCATCAGAAATTATTATTATTATTATTTTTAACAATTACATGCAGAATTTTTTATTCCAGTGAAGCCCCTTTGGAACAATGTCCATTGTTAAAAATATAACTAATGAAACAAAATTAACAACCTGGTCTGCAGTCCAAACACATTCACCTGAGCTAACCTGCAATGGACATGCACAGTTTGATGCTGAAAGATGCTGCTTTTTTTTTTAATCCAGAAACGAGTTTTTTTTTCATTATTTTTTTATCACATAAAAAAAACATGGGGGTCCAAAACACAAAGTATTAAAAATAGTGTCAGTACTACATGTCAGTAGTGTGTGTGTGTGTGTGTGTGTGTGTGTGTGTGTGTGTGTGTGTTGCATGTGCAGTGAAATGATGTTTTGACGGCAGATGAAAAGTCCAGCACTTCATGGAAGAATAACAGCTCTATGAGGGTCCAACACACAATCCTGTCATCTATCAGTGTCAAAAAAGGTCAATGTTAACATAAAAATATACACACACACACATACACACAAGCAAAGAAGATTTTTCTGAAATGCAGTGTCAAATTTAATATGAAGTCAAATCTCGCCCTCGCTCTCTCTCTCGCTCTCTCTAAAATGTCCACATGGTGGAATGACAGAGTGGTTTAGAAAGTATCTATGACAGCTCGAAAGACTGCCATATACTGCCAAAAAGGCAAGGAAAACCCAAAACTCAGACAAACAGAACTCAGGGAAGCAGGAATCTATTAGAGATTCCTCTCCTTTCTATCTTTTCTATCTACTATCTAATTCTACGACTAAAAATGTATAGATCATTACCTCCACCATGCATTATCCGTCCATCTAGGAACCTGATATCTAACGGTGACCATCGCATTTATTCCCATTTTTACAACCGTGGTTGGGCCTCAGGTCAAACTTCACACACCTCAGGCAATTTGGGAACATCATTTAGCCTAATCTGCATGTCTTTGGACTGCGGGAGGAAACCGGAGTACCCGGAGGAAACCCACCCTGCTTGGGGAGAACATGCAAACTTCATGCACAGCTCCGAGGTAGGAATCGAACCCGGACCCTGGAGGTGCAAAGCGACACCACTAAGCCACGGCCAGATCAATATTTATTGCTATATTCAATATAAATAGTACTTATACAACTAGATGGAGGACCTGGGGATTAGCGGAAGTAATGTGTCAGTGTATATTTCTCTTCTTGCATGCAATGACTCAAAGTGTACATGTACATTACATCTTGCACAGACTTCAGTTTTGTGCGATGCTTGTTTGAGTGTCATGGTTACCTTCACCTGTTTCAGTTTACCTCTTGATCAGGTTTATCTTTTAAGCCGTCATGTTTTCTTAACCAGCACCACATGCTCAGTGTCATGTATCTGAACTTACCGAGTCTTACTTTGACATGTCTTGATATTCTGTTTTTTTTTTTTTTTTTATGAATCTTGAATTACTCCTGACATCCTGTATGCTGATCGCCTGACTCCTTTGCCTGATTCTCTTTTTGATTCTTCCCACGGGATTTTTGCCCTTGCCAGTTTCATTAAAACCATGAACCTGTATTTGCATCCATCATATGCCTGATCTCTTTCCCTGACACAAGGCACTAGGAGACAGGATTAGACATATATTCCTTGTGACAGTTAAAATAGGAATAAAATAAGTGCAATGGAAAAATAAAGTGCAAAATGATGTATACATAGTGCAATAGTATGAAGTAAATAGAAATCATAGCTGCATATCAAACTGCACTGACATATGAAATTATGTTCAGGTAAAAGGCATTCGAAACATTTGAGTGTTTTTCATAACAACCTACTGTATGTGTTGGATGAATCATTTAAATTGTTACTAGAATCTTTTAGCAGTACTCAGAAAAACAGCACTTTGTTGTTTCCTTGTAATATATTTATTCAAATATTTGAAATTGATTTGAAATTTGTCCTTTAATAGATGTATGTGCATCCATAAATGAATCTCACTCACTCATCATCTATATTACTTTATCCTGTATTCAGGGTCGCGGGGGCCTGGAGCTTATTCCTGGAGAGGGCACAAGGCGGGGTACACCCTGGACAAGATGATAATCCATCACAGGTCACACATACTACGAGTAATTTGGGAATGCCAATTAGAATGTCTTTGGATTGTGGGAAGAAACCGGAGTACCCAGAGGAAACCCACTAAGCACAGGGAGAACATGCAAACTCCATGCGCAGAGAGACAGGAATCGAGTCGGACCGGAAATCGAACCTGGACCCTGGAGGTGCAAGGTCCTGGTCTACAGGTCATCCATCATAAGATAGGAAAAATGTGCATTTGAGCTGTGTTCAACAACATTAATTTAACTCTGCACCGTTACGAGCATGCATTGCCAGACTGTTTGGAGTTCTGGGAATACCATTTTCAGGCTGGTTCCACTGGTGATCACCAGTAGGTCTGGAGGCCAAGAGTGACAACACCAAGATATGACATATTCAATCAATGGCATCATTCGAGATATCCTACAGAACATGCTGTCACTACTGCTGCTGGTATTCCAGGGTCGCACACGATAAGCCATCGCACTGTTCAATGAGGTTTGGCTGCAGCTGAACTTACCAGACCTGCAAGGAAGCCGTATAGTGAGCCAATGCTGACTCTAGGTCATTATCAACATTGTTTGAATTTAGAATTTCTGTTGCTGATGGACACACAGCTTTGTATATGAAATAGAATTTTTTTTTTACTCATTGCACAAAAATAAACTGTGTATGTGCTTCATTTCTTTTGTCCATGAGTATATAAGTAAGATATCAAAATACTACAGTACCGATAGCTGAATTTAGGAAAGTACAAGGTACAAAAAATATCCACACTCTGGCCATAGAATTTATTTTTACTTTTAGAATTAACTTTTAGAAAAGTCAAATAAATCATGATCTCCTTGACTTTCCATACATTTGTCCATCTTTCAACAAGCTTTCGAATTTTAGGCTGACGTGTGTCACGAATGCACTGCTGACTTCGCTTCTTCATCAGAAGTGAATCTTCATCCTTGTGGGGATGCTTTCAGGAGAACAAACAGGTAAAATTCTGATGAAGCAAGATCAGGACTAAAGGAAAGATGCTTTACCACCTCAAAACCACAGCATGAGCAGAAGCGTGGGACGTTAATCCTCATGCAAGATCACAGCGCAAGATCACAGATGCTTAAGGCTTCAGCTCTTAAGCATCTGTAACAAGCACTGTTGATTGTTGAACCTTTTTTTTCTGATAAATGTTTCAAAACTGGCTCTTGAGGATCCCAGAAAACTGTGAGCATCAATTTTCCAGCTGATGGTTGAAACTTAGTCTTGGGCAGTGATTGAGGATGTTTCTGTCCCATGCCATTTACTTTCAGGCTCGTAGTGATGAATCCGTGTCTCATCTCCAGTAATGAATCTCTTTAAGAAACTTCCACCTTCCTTAGAGTATCGGTCCAGATTTTGGCAGTATTGGTTTTAAATCAATCAGTCACTCTATGGACTAGAGGTTATAATCTAGGTACTAAGTAGTGTATGGTGAGCAAACTTCTTATAAACTACAGAAAGAACGAAAAAAGAGTAAAATGACTGAGTAAACTACAGTATGAACTATGAGTTATTAATTAAGAAGATAGTAGGGTAGTAGGTACTAGGTAGTAGGGCACTATGAACTGTTGAATAATTCTCTCTCTCTCTCATCTACCCTGTATACATGGTTGCAGGGGCCTGGTTCCTATCCCAGGAGACTTAGGTCACAAGGCAGGATACTGTACATCTTGGACGGGGTGCCAATCCATTGCAGGGCACACACACACACACACACACACACGATGAGCAATTTGTGAATGCTAATTAGCCTAATCTACATGTTTTTGGACTGTGGGAGGAAACCAGATTAAACCCATCTAGCACCTGGAGAACATGCAGACAGAACCGAGGTGGGAATCGAACCCATAACATAAAGGTGCAAAGTGACAGTGCTAACCACTACATCACCATGCCACCTTAATAAAATAATTCAATATTTTATACATCTTAAATCTATAGGGATTAGGATTATTAATGTAGAATTAAGAACTAGACCACTGAGCGATATGATATAAGCACTAGGGGATATAACTAAAAATATTAACTAGAGGGCCAGAGCTATAATTGAGAGCTAAGAACCACGGGACTAGGAGTTATAGGAAATGAACTTGGAGATTAGAAGCTAATAATAGTATTATGATGATGCAGGCTTCACGCATTAGATAATATTGGCTGAATCAGCAGCTTTGTTTACACTGCAGGGAAAATCTGATGTAGCGCTCAAAGCCTACAGTAGTTTGACTCAAATCCAAATTTAGGATTAAGTGTATAGCAAATTAAAATTAAAAGTAAACAAAAGATATTTACTGCATATCCACTTTGGAAGTTTTGCACTTTGGAAGTTAAGCAGAGAAACTTTTCTAGTTATCTTCTATAACCAGTGTTGGGGGACATTTCTTTTTAAAGTACTGTAACTAATTACATTACAAAATTACTGTCTTTAAAAAGTAATCAGTTACATAATAGTGTTAATTTATGATAAAAGTAACTAGTTCGAGTCCATTTCCATTGCAGAAAATGAAAACTCCTTTGTGATTCCTCATGCATGTTGTTTTAGTCAAGACCTTTAAAATTATTTTACCATCATCACTCAGCCAAGTTTGGCCCATAATCTGTTAACTACTAATACCCCTATCTCACCTACGCGGTTTCACGCGTTGGCCGTAAGTACGGTTCATCATGATTCACCAGTCACGATTCACATGAGTCACAAGTCTAGAAATTCTAATCAGATTTCAAACCACAGTTAAAAGGGCTTTGAATGGGCCTCCGAGTGGCGCAGTGGTAAAGTGCTCGCCCTCAGGGGGGTGGGATGAGAGGTATTTAGTGCTTCCACATTAAT
>JAQMYL010000020.1:12380375-12395769 GCA_030014365.1 Clarias pachynema
TATGTATTTGTTTTATATTTTGTGCTTATCTTCTATAGTTCTATAGTTTTTCTATATTTTGTTTCTTATTATATTTTTTATTGATAATCTTTTTTTAAGGTCATGGGGCGGTCATATAAGCATTTCACTGCATATGTACTGTGTATGACTGTGTATGTGACAAATAAAATGTTAATTTGAAAATTTGAATGTGAATTTGGAATGGATTTATCTGCATTTTCATTATTTCCTATGGGAAAATGTGTTTTGCAATATGAAATTTTGCCTTAACAATTTGCCTTCGGAACGGTATAAATTTGTATGCCGAGGTACCTCTGTAGTTTAAATGCATTACTTAGACAGTCTTATAAGAGGCATCACTAGGTATACTTATTTTTTTTAACCAACTTAAAAATTTTACATAGGGCCACACCCCTGCAGCACGTTTGCTGATTGTGATTGGCCAGTTTACTCAGGAGATGAGGCCATTTGTTGGAGGTAACTGACAAAGTTGCACTTTTGTCTTATTTTCAAAGAGGAAAGTTGGTCTTTCCTGGAATTTACCTTTTTTTTTTTTTTAGCTACTTTTTGTCCCTGTCTGTAACATGTTGAGTACTTGAATCACTTCCCATATAAAGTTTAAATACAATCAACGTTATCCAGATTTACGGTGTACAGGATGTTGTCAGGGCAAATTAATTTGCATATGTTTAATAATTTAACACAGTATGATTTGTGCTTTTGGCAAGATGAGCAGAATCATTTATCTTGCTGCAATGAGTATCATATCTGTTAAACTGATACTAGCTCAAGTAAAATCTCCAAGCCAGCACCCACTGTAGACAGTTTTGCTCTTCTATGTGTCTCTGATATTTTAACTCAATCTTATTTATGATTTCTTTCCACTAGTTTGTAATAATAATAATTATTATCATCATCATCATCATCATCTCTTGCAATATACTTTTTGCAGTAATTTAATGCAATTTTCAGATTGCAAATCCAAATTCTTCTCCTCATGTAGGAGAAAGTTTAAACCAAGTCTAGATGTGCATATTTTTTCTTATTGTTGATGTATCTTTTATTGTATTCCTAAAAATATTCTAACCAATCCTTTCATGAACCAAAAGAAGGATGCACATACAGGATCTTCTTTATTTAAAAAAAAAAGGTTCCAGGAAACTAACCCAAGGTCAAAACCCAAAGCAGAATCTGAGCAAATCTAGAACTGTGGTATTAACGACGACCATGGTATGGAGCACCAGCCAAACAACAGCTGCTAAGCCACTAAGGTGAGAAACATAGAGCCTATAAAGACGCTAATCAAGGTAGAAAATGAAAACAGATGTGCAGAAAAACAGGAAGTGTGTGGGAAAACAGAAGAAGGAGTTCAAAATATGTGGGAGGGAGCCCTCTGGCAACTTGGTGGTGAGTGGTGAAGGTGACACCTCCTGTAGGTATTATTTTTGTTTATTTCTGTTATTTCCATATTTTCTAAGGAACTTACTTGCCGAAACTAGACATTTAAACCAGTCTTGATCAGATTAAACCAGTTACGAAGAGTAAATGGAGCTGTTAAATGAGCATCTCTAGCACTGAAAACCAACAAGGCCATTTTTGTTCCCACAAGGTTCATCTGACCTCCTACACAAATGTAAAAAATCTCTCACAGTGCGATTTAACACTGGCCCACAGGTCAGTGTGAAAAAAAACTTTACTAAATCACTGGATTACTCCGAGAAGTGAAATGCTGAAAGCTTATGAGTCTTGTTACATCACCTAAGCAGCCATCCATCCAGCCAGCCATTTTCTGTACTACTTATACTGTGTAGGGTCCCAGGGTACTGTAGGTTGCCAACTCATTGAAGGGCACTACAACACACATCAGGTGACATTGAATGTCTTTGGACTGTGGAAAACCCACCAATATCTGAGAGAGCATGCAAACTCCATGCACACGAAGGGGAGGTGAGATTAGAACATCATCTGAACATGTATTTATATTTAACTTTCACATATACACTGCTTGTTTTGTCTGTCTGTGCAGTACACTGGCACATATTTTTGTTGATTACTTCCTTCTTCCACATGATGCTGATTAGATGCATGGCACTGAAGTTTATAAGGGGCATTGGCTGTGTTTATGAGAGAGGGGGAATTATTGGTGTTGATTTAGAGAGTGAAGTAAGGGAGGTAAGTGCTTGATTTTAAAAGCCATGGCTCTCTGTCTACCTGCAAGCTGGCTGAAACTGGATTAATTATAGGCAAAGTAACCATAAAACATTTTCACACTATCACTTTATGATCTGTTTCAGGATAAATTGTGGCATTTTAGTTAGTTAAGCCTATATTTGTCACATATACATTACTGCACAGTAAAATTCTTTCTTCAGAGCACAGGGTCAGCCATGATACAGCATCTCTGAAGCAGATAAGGTAAAGAGCCTTGCTCAAGGACCCAACCTGGTGGAGCTGGGGCTTGAACCGCCAACCTCTCGATCAGTAATTCTGTGCCAGATTTGGATACTTTAAGTAACAAATCTACTTGGATTTACATTTTTAGCCTTTAGACTCCCTTATCCAGAATGACATCCTAGAAAAAATAAATTCTAGCCTCTATCCAAAACATGTCCTCACTAGCTTTCTCTATTTTTTCCCCCATTCTTCACAGTGCAAATTCTGATCCATCTTCTCTGCACCGCTAGAGTCGTTATTTTTCCTTGTACCTGCTCACCACATTTTCTGTGAAACGTAATCGGTTCTATTTAGTACAATTAGTCATTCAAACCCTAGCAACCCTGGCCATCAACAAGTTGTTACTGAAAAAAGGTGCTTATGCATGAATGAGCATCCATTACACTCTTATGTTATTTGATATGACTATTCTTTGTCTGGTCTTTGGAAGCCATCATTATCTCCATAACTGAAAGCTAGTTTAAAGCAGTTCAATAACAAACTAGATAAACATTGAATTCTTTTTCTCTTATCAGTTATTTTAGCTAAATGGCATTTTATTTCTATATAACATGTATAAATAACTTTAGGTGTGCATGTAGTGATGGATTTAGATTTACAGCATTTAGAAGACACTCTTCTCGGAAGCAACTGACAGAAGTACTTAGTAGTTCATAAATTAATAAATTAATTTATTTTTTTATACTGCATATCCTGTATAAGAAGACTGGAGCTTGTCCCAGGAGACTTCATGTACAGAGCAGGGTACGTCCTGGACAGGGTGACAATCCAATTTTTTTTATCACACACAAATTTGCAAATAAATGCATTTTGGGAATGCCATTTATCCTTATCTGCATATCTTTGGACTGTGGGAGGAAACCAGATTATCTGGAGAAAACCAAACAAGCATAGAGAGACATGCAAACTCCATGCACACAAACCTGAGGTAGGAATCGAATGCTCAACACTGGAAGTGTACTGTAAGGCCACAGTGCAAACAGAAGTGCATAGTAGACTCTATAAAATACATATTTTCATTGAACTCCTCAAATTTTTGGCAAATTGCTTTCATATTTCTAGCTCCTTGTCAAAACTCGAGAAATGAATTTACAGTTTAAAAAAACCCTGCAACATGTGCCAATGTAAAAATGCTCCCACTGTTAGTCAGATAAAAACAAGATCTAAAAGTTATAAATACCATTCATGAATATCAGCCTCATCCTCAGTAAGTGCTTTAATCTGGTCCCGGATGTAGTGCTGCAGGCATTTATCCTTTTTGTAAGTTCTAAGATTGGAAGATTGACAGCACTGTTTAGCATTCTAACATTCAGAAATGTAGTACGATGCAAAAAAATAATAAAATTTGTGCATTATAATTGATTAAGGCCTTGTTCACACGGGCGTTAAAATCGAGCGTTTTTCTGGCGTTCGTAGCGTCCGGTGAGCGCGGATGAAGCGCCAAGGGTTTTCTACACATAGGAGTCAATGAGAATGTTCACACGGGCTTTGGTGATGTGCGTTTGTCCCGCTGCACATTTATACGCCGTAAAAAAAACGTTGCATGCAGCTTTTTCTTGGCGTTCAAATTCTTGCGTTCAAACGCTTCTAGTTCGTTTTCTCCGCGTCCATTTTATGCTTTGGAGGACCGGATATATCCCATGATCCTACATGCTATACATAGGGAAATGCGGAAAAAAGGCAAAAATAAAATGCTTAAAAATTAAAACTTGCGCGGAAATTTTCGTATTTCTTCATAAACCACAAAAAACTTCCTTTAATCCGACGTTGTGCAGTCAGAGGGTGAACCCAGTAGCAGCGGCGATTTTTTCTCTCCCTATGTCGCCGTATTATTTTTTAAATATTTTTATATATTATATAAAAATATAATAATTTAATTAGAATTTTTAAAACATGAACATTCATGTCTAATATAGCAAAATGGTCCACATTAAAAGGAGGCACCTGAAATAAAACGACAAGCGCTTTCATATCCAGTTCCCGACGCACTGCCTCCACAGGTTAAACACACAAACTACAAACACAAACTATTTGGGCTGCAGGCTGGCGTTAGACAGGGACAAACGAACGCCAGTGTAGAAGTCAATCGAGCACCACTACAAAACGCAAGGCCTAAAAGAGTTAGCCAGCGATTGGTTGGGTCACCAAAGGGACCAATCTTAGCTCGTGAAAGTGGAACATTAATGAATGGTGTGTTTTGTTGTTGTTGTTGATCTGTGCGAAATGGCAGTAACCTGGAAGGACAGCGCGGCGTTTACCTGCCCTTGACGTTTTGAAAGCAATGGTATGCAGAGTATTTCCAACAGATGTCATATATTATAACACTATACCCTGGTGCTGTTATGTTTAACTCCACACCTACTGTACTTTGATAGTGGCGTCTTGCCTGAAAACACACACTAAGGAGTGTGTTATTGCCAAAATTTTAGTTCTGTGGAAATTACCAATTGTGAGGGAAAGTAAAAATATGTAGGGGATCATATTATTAGTTGTACAAAAGCAAAGCTGTCCTCTGTGCTAGAGTGTTAACCACCAGACCGTGTTAACAGGTAATAATTAGCCCTTTTTAATTTTACTTAAATTAAACTTAGTGCCAAAAATTGCACAATTTTCTTTAGTTTGTCTGTCATCCATTCATGCTAAATGTTTGAATGAGGATTCAGAAGCTTAGGATAAAGTTCCTGTTTACTGACTTCTTCAGTAGAATTCAACAATTCTTAAGTTATATTTTACTTGAAAGTCTCTATAAGCCTAAGATCTAATGTTGTGTTTGTCACTTCTGTAATAAAAATAAGGAATATAAACTGATTGCCATAACATTAAAAAACATTAATGAGCTAAGGATTGGATTCCCCTTGTGCCACCAGAGTGGTTCTAGGGTCTGGTATGTGGTCACAAAACTTGGGTGCTGTAGATGGTAGCTCTCTGTAGATCAGACTTTTTTGTTCAGTGCATCCCATCTTTTTCTGAAGTGTGTATAATTTTTCATCAAGTAGTCTACTGTATATTTATCATCTCATCATATACAGTACAGTACAATATGTACATTTTGATTTCTCAATGAATTTATTTACTCAGTTATGATCTTCAAATGTGACAATGTAATGAAATAAAGTTTACATAAACAGTTAAGAAGTAAATCTCTATGTAACAGTGATAACATGCTGTCAGATTAACAGGTGGATATAAACACAGACATGTTTTAATCAGTGCAACAAAAGAACAAAAACTTAAAACATGAAGTGGAAAAATGAGAGCTTGTCTCTGACGACAAAAGTTAAGTATGATATCTTATTAGTTAGTGACTCAGGTGCGTGGATTTTGTGATGATCTTGGGCTGATGGCTAATGTAGTCCTGACACCTGCCTAATCCTCTCTGGCTTTAGTTGATTATAAACCCTACCCTTGAGTACAGCTCCTCCATGTGCTACCAGATAAATATTTGCCTTACCTGACATCACATACATTTTAATTTCAATTTCAGTTTAAGCGTTATTTGTAGAAATAAAGAAGCCTTTGATATTATGCAAAACAGGCCAGAATTATCTTTTATGTGAAAAAATTAATAATTAAATCACCCAACATGATCTTCTCTTGTGTGAAGGCTGACATTTTATGGAATCATTCTTCTTCTTAAGTTTTATAGAGTCCGGAGATCTCCATTTAAGGTTCTGAGCTATTGATTGGAAGGTTTAGAGGTCAAGTCTCATCTCTACAAAGCTGCCACCTTTGAGTTCTCGTGCGAGTCTGTTAATCCTCAAGTGCTCCAAGGGCAGCGCCGCATCTGACCCCTCGTCCCGACCACAGATCCTTTCACTCTGAAATGTGTAAAGAAAGCAATCCTTGTGTAGTGTACAAAAAAAAACACAAGAAGGGCGTATCTCCCTCGTTCTTGTAATAGAACAATAAATCATAACTGGATATAATTTCATTATTTCTTATTCCTGTTCTGTGCTGTGTTTACCTGCAAATGTTAAATAATGCAGACATGCCCATATAACTGTTAATTACAATCAATGATGAGTACACATCATAAATAATGCAATGATGATTTATTGAACAGCAGGACATGATTTAAAAAAACAGCTTCTTTCACAGTGACACATGTTCTACCTATATGTCTATTTATTTATTTATTTATTTATTTATCTATTGCACAAAGTGAGGTGTCTAAAAACATTCAGGTTCAAGAGCAATGATGAATAGCACTAATCTGATTGTGTGTCTGTGCATGCATGCATAGTTGAAGTAACATAATTAGCAGAGTGCAGACACTAAAACATGGCTTCTAAAATGACTGAAAGCAACAGAGCAAAAGCCCGCCATGGTTCAATAAGCTCGTTGTCTCACTGAACTTGAACACACATGAGCCCTCTCTTTCACACACATGCACACACACACACACACTCACGCATGAGCCTTCACACGGCATCACCAAACCCATAAATTAGCTCTCTCCCTCTATCGGTCCCGCTGCCTCAAAGTCGCTGATCACATGTAAACACTAGCATCACCTCAAACAGCACCGTTATCAGAATCACCTGTAGCTTTTGTTACTTTCACCCCGGCTTGTTTACAGCAAAATCAGCAAGCATTAAAACACACTCACCATATGCGGCCATAACTCTGTGCATACTGAAGCATTAAAACTTACAGGTCGTTAACATCGAAGCCTTCACGCTCAAGTGTGCTCAATGTCACGCTCAGCTGACCAATTAGAAGAGAAGATAAAAATGGTGAAGAAAAGTGAAAAGAAAAGAAGAGAGGAAAAAAGACAATAAATGAGATGTAGAAAATCGAAAATGAAAGACAAAAAAGAAAAAAAACCTAAATAGAAGAGTAGAGAAGAGAGAGCAAAATAATAGACAAGCAAAGAGGAAAGAAGAAAAGAATTGAAAAGAGAAGACAAGACAAGAAGAAAACAGAAGAGAAAAGAACAGAAGAGGACAGAAGGGTTGAAAAAAAATAGAAAAGAGACAGGAAGATAAAACAGGGAAATGAAAAACGAGAAGAGGAAACAAGAAGAAAAAAGGATAGAATAGAAGAGAAGAAAAGTGAGGGGAGAAAAGAAATAAAGGAATACAAAGAAGAAAATAAGGAATGAAATAAAGGAAATGAAAACTCAGAGAAGAAAAGAGAAGAGAAGAAAATAGGAAAGAGAAAAAGAAAATAGAAAAGAAAAGCAGAGAAAAAAAGAAAGAAAGAAAGAAAGAAAGAAAAAAGAATTCTGGACTTTCTTTTACTAACAGCCGGATAGAAGAACAGATTTTATCTCTTTATCTGTCTTATCCGTCTTATCAGACAGAGAAGGATGCATCGTGAGGGCTTCTCGGGCTCGGTCCTGTTTAGTGTGACAGACTATTCCACCTCTCTGTGCATTATGTCTACAGGTTTTATTACTCCAGGTGCTGTATTCACAAAGGAACATAACACTAAGTGTAAGTAATTGGACCTAAAAGTTATTAACTATTCCTCACACAGCTGAGATGAAGATTAGCTGAATCTAGAGTGATGGTGTGCTTGAGATGACTGCAGGGTTAATGGATCAATATCCTCAGTGACTGGCTCATGCACCGTACCAATCTGCACACAGATCTCAAGAGCAAAATTCCAAAAATTAAATCTTATGTTGATGATGTTTTATCTTCGAAGCCCTGGGAAGGTGTTTTGGGGGTTGTCGGAAACTCATAGCCCCTTTCTATTAATTACCCCTGATTATGGCATAATCATTGTCATTTCACTTTCCTTTTTTTCCATCTGCTGCATCATTAATATCTAAACCTACTATTGAATAAAGGGCTAGACATACACTGAGAGTCCTGACTTAATCTAAATTAAGCCATTCCTCCCTGTTGCTTCCCATTAATATTGAGTTTGATTCTATTATAACTCGCAGCTCATTACACGATTGATTTTGCGAATAACATTACAAGATGGATAGAGAAAATGAAAAAGCAGACGAGGAAGGTTAATTACTACTGAGGCCGAACAAGACAGTCTTCTGAGCTATGTGTTAATTAGCAGAATAGATTGTATCACTATGCAGAATTTTACAATGAAATTCAGGTAACAGCGTACCTAAGCTTAGTGAACGATTTATTTCTTGCTTTTCAGTAAAAGTAAAATTACTACTACAACACAGATAGGAAGTTTCAGCTCAGCCTAAAGCCCTCACTTAGTCACGAGAAGTCAGCTTCATGAAATTCCCACGTCAATGCATTTAGACTGTCACGATCCTCCTGTATTTGTCCCCTGGTTTTTAGGTTTTTGACATTTGTGTTTTCTGAAACTTTCGTTTAATTTTTTTCAAACTCTGCATTCCAGCACGCTCACATCACAGAAGTCAAATGGTCATAATCACATGCACCTACACGTTGTCCTGTCTAATTAGCGTGCCCAATATATAGTGCTTGTTTCTGTTGGTTCTTTCTGTTACATCTGTTTGTTTTGCTGTTTGGTTTCTTTGTTTTCCAAGTTAGAGTATCTGTTAATATTACCTTGTTGTCTTTTGCCATAGTTGTAGTTGTTGTTAGCATTAGCATTAGCCACCATTCCTAGTCATAGTTTTCATGTTCATGTTTGTACCATATGTTGTTTTATAATGTTTTCACTCAGCTTAAATTAAAACATCCATCTGCACTTGCATCCTGCCACTCCTCCATATGACAGAATGCAGCAAACTTTGAGGAGAGCTGTGATGCCAGGCAGGACATGGCAGTGTCTGGCTCCACATCCTTCCCCCAGACGGAGCTCCTGAGACTTTTAGACATACCAATTCCCTATGATAGAATGTGACCCAGCTTGACAGATCCTAAGCCAGGGGAGGAACAGTGCATTCGATTCGTGATCTCCAGGCTTACCAGACAATCATGTTCATGGGCACATCAATTTTCATGCAACTAATAAAAATGGTATTTCCTCTAAAAATGTCTGAGTCTCCCTAAAAATTTGTGGGAGGGAGCTACACCTGAAGCAACAGCCACAGAAGCATGGTCCAAGAAGAGCCTGCGAGTGAGGAGCCCCAAGGAGGAGACTGAGAGCTCAACTCACCTCCCAGTCATGTTGTCTACTCGGCACCTTGTGGAGGTCAACAAAATGGATTCACTTCAGGTATGAAAAGTCCTGTTCCATGTCTGAGTTATGTCCAGTTCTGTGCCCTGTCCTGCCTGACTTTGCAGGAATCCAGATCCAGACCTGGTTTGGAAAGCATGTTTGTTTTATACATTAGCTGTAATGCTGGAGACACTACCCCAACTTTCGGTCCCCACCTGGCTTGTTCTGATGGCACCAAGTGTTCCCCAAAGGCCCAAGAAGCGGCAGCTTTTGTTCTGGCTTGTGCTAAGGCTACAACCCTGTGCCTATGCCATTGTCAAGCTCCAACCCTGTACCAAGCACCAGCTCCAAACCAGTACCTCCAGTACCAGTATATCTACTGCCTGTACCAAGATCTAGCTTTGTGTCAAACACCAACCCCATGTCCAGCTTTGGCACTGTGCCGAGCTTCAGCCATATATCTGTGCCAAGGCAATATACACACATTATATTTATATGTTTTAGTGAATTTGTTGAGGTTACCAACTGTTCACTGATGGAGACTTGGGTACAAAACTGTTCAATTTAAGTCCTAAATCATCAGTGATTGTAGTCATAAGCTATCATGGTGAAACTATTTGTATCAAATACAGTCCAAAGCCCTTTAAAAGAAGGGCACAGGGTGTATCAATCTTGGTGCAAGTATGTCAGGCAACTGCAACTGGCTAAATGAAGTTGCCTGTTAATTCCTGGGAATTAACATAAACATCTGTATTTTAGGTGTAAAGGGTGAAAATTAGGCTAACAGTTTCCTTCAATATTTATAAAAATCTACCAAAGAATGCTATACTGTAATTTAGCACAAAAAATGGTAAAAGGTTACGTGTGAGTTTTTTTTTTTTAAGTATGATACCCTTCCATCCATCCATCCATCCATTATCTACATTATTTATCTTTTGTAGGTTCATGGCGGCCTAGAGCATATTGGAGGGAACGGAGAACACAAGGCAGAGTGCACGCTGTATTGGGTACCAACTGATTACAGTGCAAACACACTCACACACCCAGTTGCAATATGGAAATGTCAGTTAGCATACATTGCAAGTCTTTGGACTGTGGGAGGAAACCAGGGAACCTGGAGGAAACCCACCCTGCACTGAGAGAACATGAAAACTCCACACACAGACGAAAGGTTGAAATTCAAACCTTGACTAAGCTACAAATAAGACAACGTCTATAGGAAGTTTAGGCAGCTTTGATCTTTCAAAATGCTATGTTAAATTCACAACAACAAAAAAATGATTATATGACTGTGCTCAGTGTCTATAGAGATTTTCAGACCTATAAGTTATAATGAAATGTCTGCGGTAGTGAGTGAATAGAATGGCATCACAGTTATTTCTCCACTTATCCACTGATGACAAGAGAATGTTCTTCAAGATTTGAGTCAGCACATAATACACAAACTGAAATCACTCGATTTCTTGCTATTGTTTCAGTGAAAATGTGGTCTTTATTACAATACTGATTTAACAACTATCATCCCTGGGACGAATGTAGGAGAGAGAAGTTAATTAACTTAACAACACTAAGAAATAACTGTCAGGTGTGATTTAACCAAATAGATCAGTGATCAGTATCATTAGGGCCTCGTATCATTCTTTATCCTTAACACTATGTTTTAATCATAGAGCTCATTTAAGACCTCTAATAGAAACAGATGGCTCATTTACCTATCCTGTAGCTCATCTTTCTCCTTCAGTGAAAATACTAATTGCTTTTGTAGGAGACTATAGCACAAATAGGCTAGAATTGCTAGAATTTTAAACTTGCTGATTTCAATTGTGTGTATTTGTTACATTTTTAAAGAATTTGATTAATGCTAGTCGTTGAACTGCTCTTACATTACCTGTTCCATTTTGTATACCCATTACGCTCATTCAGCATAAATGATTTTAGTGCCTGAGAAAAAAAAGTATTAATAAATTATGCAAAAATTAAAACGGAACTTGATGAATTTAAAGCATGCAAATGCATTGTTATAAACCTGAGACACAACCATAGTTTGTTCATTGGAAGTAGATGGATGGTTAAATATGACCATTTTTATTGTTGAATTACAATAAATACCACTAGCATAAAGGTCCCAGTCACTCAATTTAAATGTAGTTTTGTTTGTTTGAACGTCACTCCCTGAAATATTTCTTTTAAAAATGGGAAAGGAAATCAATCTTTAATAGTTTAAATAATAATTTGTCAAATAAATAAATCAAACATAGATTGGCTTTTTTTTTTACCTCCATATTTGAAAATCAACCAAGGTTATGTGGAGTTGAAGCCCTAGTTTGGCAACGAATCATGTTTGTCCTACAAAATAGCTACAGTATGCTTATTAACTTACACCAAATCAGTCAAAACATTGATCATTATCTATACACCAGCAAACTATACAGGGCACCCGAGCAGGCAAAAAGACATCCAGACGCCTCCAATTTGATCGAGCAACCATGGAATGTGCCAAACAAACAAGTCTGATCCACAGAGGCCCCACCTCGCAACCCACAGCACCCAAAGGATCCGTTGCCAACCTCCTGGTACCAGACACCACAGCACACCCCCAGATGCCATGCAGAATCATGCCCCGAGGGGCCAGAACAACCCTGGTGGCAAAGAGAAAAAACCTACAGGTAGGTCATTTTATCCATGGATGGTTGGATGGATGGATGGTTACTTTATTGATCCTGAAGGAAATTTCCAACATCTAGTAGCAAGGATGGTAACATAATAGACAATAAACATTATTTATAAACCCCACACACACACCCAATCATACACTACAAGCAATTTGTAAATACCAATCAACTTAGACCCCATGTCTTCAAACGGTAAGAGGAAACCATAGTACCTGGAAGAAAACCAACCAAGCACAGGAAGAACATACAACAAATCGAAGATTCAAACCCCCAACCCTGTTGGTGTGAGTGAGTACCACTTAGCCAGGATGCTGCCTAAAAATCCCACCCCATAATATATGATATTGATTTTGCAGACATTTTGCTTTATATTTGTAGAATCTCGTGTGTGTATTTATGTTCGTAGAACCTGGAGGACAGACAGACTTTGATGGAGCTCCAGGGCTCGCTTTATTTCTCCAGCAGGGGTGTTCTGGCATGTTTTCAACAACTCAACTGGAAAAAAACAAAATAAAGCACAGTCTCAATATTTCAGGGCTTTCACCTCGATGAAGTTCACCTAAGCAATAGCGGCCAACTTTTTTTTCTTTTTTTGGAGATTGATGATGTGCAAAGAAAATGAAGGGCTTTATATAGGCGGTTAGAAGTTGCTAGACACTGAGACCAGGGTAAATGTATTTTAATACACACAGACACACACCACTATACCTCCTTCAGCCTTTGTAATCATACTATGTAGACTATTGATTTGCTCTTCTTTCAAAGGTTTTTTTTTTCTAAGGATGAAGGGCAAGAGCATTGCTTCTGTAAAATAAAAGAGGCTTGTTATTGGGAGAAAAAACACAAACACTGCAGATCTGCAGTTTTTTTTTTCCAGCTGCCTGCTATAAATTGTTATGAATCTTGTTAAAACAGAAAATAGGGCAGAGAACTTTATGATAATACAGTGCATACTGTAAAGGAGGTCATACACTAAAGAGTTTATTGTTTATAACTGAATTAGAATTGTAAATTTCCCAGCAGTAGTGCGCTTGGCTTTTCACACACACTACAGTAAAAAAAAAAAAAAAAACATTTAAAAACCTGCCTCCAGTTTTTCCACTTAATGAAGCACAGATGTCTACATAAATACAGAAACACTAGACTTTGTTGTCTGACATTTGTTCCTCATCGCTTGGTCACAGAAGCATCATGGTTTCCGCACTTCGCGCTCCATCTCTGTTCTCACTACTCCTTAGTTTCATTATGGATTTGGATATGTTGGATGTGTGCTTATACTGTATGTAAAAATGGTTAGTGGAAATGGTTAGCAAGGCATTTCACATTGTGTTACAACCAAGGTATACCGAAGACCATCTCTGAACATGCAACACATTATGCTTGAAGCAGAAGACAACCTCAGGTGCCACTCATCTCAGCTAAGAACTGTAAGCTGAGGTTACAATTTTCATGGGCGTACCAGAATTCCACAATAAATCATTGGAAAAACATAGCCTGGTCTGATGTCTGCCGTGACATTCACATGGTATGGTCAGAATTTGGCATAAACAACACAAAAGCATGGTACATCCTGTTTTGTATCAGCAGTGCAGGCTGTTGGTGGTAGTGATGCCCCTTATTACCAACTGAGCATTCTTTAACCTGAGTATTGTTGCTGACCATGTCCATCCCTTTTTGACCACAGGATAGCACACTATGTCACAAAGCTAAAATCATCTCTAGTTTCTTGAACATGACAGTGACTTCACTGGTGCAAACAGCCACCAGATCCCAATCCAATAGAGCAATCCAATCAGGAGTTTTGCAAATAAAGATCTTAGGTACCCTCCTAGCAAGATACCATAGTACTAAAACAAATGATGGCCATACCCTAGGGTGATGCAGAAAAATTAACAATATTTTTTTTTTCAAGTTTATGTTTTCTTTACAGAAAAAAAAAATCAGTAAAATTTTGAAAAATAGTTGGACAATATTTATTGGATGCTACCTGGCCATAAAACACTTAATAATTAAGTCTTCATTCACATATTGTTTAAAATGCAATAAAATAAAATAAAAACATTCATGGCTATTATCAAAAATAATGTGACTTGTAAACGATTCCTTATTGAAGTCTAGGCAAACATTATTGTTAGTTATTAAATAGTACATATTCTTTGGTATGACTATGACATTATATTATTTATTCAGTTACAAATAAACTATGTAAAAGTTTGTTGCTTGTCAGATAATTTATACTTCATGACGTCTTTTCTGCTTTGTCATTTAAAGTGAAATGGTAAATAAAATCAGAAGATTATGCTGCCAAGCCTGTAACTAGAACACTGACTGAAAGCTGGCTTGTTGGTCAGCCATCACCTGGACTGTGTTCTAGTAAGGTGCGATAAAATAAAAAAAATGACAAAGAAAATTCTAGCCCAGTTTTGTCGCTTCAAACTAATTCAAAAGAAAACTGTGAGTGATGCATGTCGTTGCACAGCAGATGCTGTTTTAAAAGTTTGGGCTAAGGCAAATATCCCAACGGGACTGAAAAAGCACGTCGTCGACAAAGTTAAGGGAATTTTGTCAAGTGGCAGAAGCTGAGGACGAACAAGAAGAACAAAGCCAAGCATTTACAGGCTTTAAACAAAAGGAGACCATGTGAAAGGAAGGATTACAAGATCTCTTTAATATAGAACATGCAAACGCATTGGACATTGGTATATCTGTTGTTTGACTGTATGTGAAATCCTGGTTTACTGCTCCTTCAGCCAGCTATACTCCTCACAGTGATCTTTAGCTTATCAAAAACATTCAGAAGTACAAGAGCTCTGCAATAGAAAAACCTGCACTGAACAAATTTCAAGGTCACAAATGGTGAATCAGAGTCTGAGGAACTAGTGGTGCTGTTTTTTTTTTTTGACAATGGCATTGGTGTTGACACCAAACACAAGATGGTGAGTTGCTTGACTCTGCACTGACCCAATGAACTACAGGACTTTGTCACCGCCAACACTTCGACATCCTCCTTTCCAAGGATGTGTCAAGCTGGGCAGACAATGACATATTTAGAACCATCAAAACTACTGTGTGAGATTTAAGGTTTGTAAATGATATTGCGGAACGTGGTTAGTCAGTCAGTACAGATGCAGTCATCCAGATACACACTACCGTTCAAAAGTTTGGGGTCACTTGCAAATTTCTTTGTTTTTGTTTAGTGATTTATTTTCTACATT
>JAQMYL010000020.1:12424128-12437211 GCA_030014365.1 Clarias pachynema
TGGTTTACGAGTGTTTTGGAATACGAGCCCACTTCCGGAACGAATTATGCTCGTAATCCGAGGTTCCACTGTATTCCTTAATTGATGGATAAATATATTGCAGAAGTATACCAATTTATTGCACAGTAAATAAGTTACGGAATTATTATTAATATACTGTATTACAAAAATAAAAATATATATATTGCACAGTAAATTAATACATTACAGTGTGAGTTTTGGCAGGCAGCTGCTCTCCCCTATATCCAGTACTGTAGACTATACCAATCTACTTTTGACCTACAGTCATACCGTTGACCGACAGTTACTGTAGCGTAATTAGCAGTTGTTAGGACACTTGTGATACATTTAAATAAATGTCTCAGTGCTGTTATGCTCTGGAACACCACTCGTAGAAAATATTAAAATAATATAGTCATAACAAGAATGAATATAATTAATTTTACAATATATAGCATTTGCTTAATTAATTCTATATAATTATAATAAATATTATATAATTATTTAATCAAAAGACAAAACTAATAATGTAACAGTAAAGTAAATAAAATTTTCTATGATTCCCCCTTTGCTATATTTACATTTTATATGAAAGACAACATTATTGCTGAATTGAATGCTTAATTTTTTTTCCACGATTTGTATTCTTTTGTATGAATACAAATAGTTTGTTAATTTGTATGTAATTAGGCTTTTCCATGAGAACTTCAAGAACAGCTCATAAGAGTATGAGTATAAATATGATTATGAGTATGCTAATTTGGCACCAGGCTCCGCCCCATGGCCTCAGGAGCATACAGATAAAAATGACCTGCTGTTCTACTCCACAGTTTACTCAGCATTCACATTTATACAGAAAAGTATTGTCTGTTTATATGTAAATTCAAACCTTGTGTCTGTGTTGACCTTTTGACCTCTTTTTGTAATGACATTTATGTAGATTTGCTGTCTGTGTTATGAAGTTGACCTTTGATATGGATTTTCTGACATGCTCTATGCTGACATCTGATATCCAGCTTACCTTTTGAATGTATATTGTTTCAGAAAATGAAAATGAAATCTATTCACACTACATTCACTTATCCCGTACAGTTTATTTTTCCTGGAAACACTATTGATTCTATTGATTATAGTGTAATCTTTTCACACACTCACTCATCATTTATACCGCTTTGACATGTGTACAGGGGGCCTGAAGTCTATGCCAGGAGACTTAAGAAATGAAGGCAAAATACACCCTGGACGGGGTGCCAATCCATCACAGGGCACACACACACACAAACTCACATGCTCATTCACACACAGCGGCCAATTTGGGCCTGAATTAGTCTGTCTTTGGACTGTGGGAGGAAACCGAAGTACCCAGAGGAAACTCACCAAGCACAGGAAGAACATGCAAACTCCAGTGGTCTTTTCTACTATGAGAATTCATTTTCCTGCATTAAAAAATGTTTTTATCCTCTTTCTCCTTGTGGTATCTTGGTATCTTTTTATTTTTCTGCTTTCTTGGGTATGTTTTCCCAGCAAAAAAGGCAATTCGCTAAAAGAGAAAGGACAACATGAGAAAGATAGACAACAGGTAATCTTTGACCTGTAAAACCCAAGCCTCTGATTTCAGCGAGTAAATACAACTAAACAGGACCGCTGTATCTGTGGTCAGTTTAAAAAAATAAAAAGGAAAAATGACAAACTTTTAGACCATATCACAGTATTGGTGCTGATTAAATTTTTTTTATGGTATACTGTACATATAATATAGAACGTGTGTGTGCCAAAAAAGCTACTTCTGAGGTTTTTGCAGCATGGAAGTGACCAATCTTGCTTCCCTAAAAATGTCTAGTTGCTTAATTCAGCCGTTTTTGGAGAGATGATTTTCTATATCCCACAAAATTGCCATTTTTTTCAGCATTATGCTGTCTCGCTTCAAACAATAATCATTTCAAATCCAGATTATTCATGAATATTGATACTAAAATTAATGTAAGCTCCTAGAAGCATAGGACCTGTCAAAAAAGTTGCTTAAATTAAAGCATTCTGTTTTCATTTTAAAGAGCAAAAAAATCTGTAGTGTCCGTAACCATGAAGTTTTTCAGGTCTTTTCATGTTAAATTAAAATTGGCAAAGTTTCCCTCAATCACTCACTCACTCACTCATTTTCATTACCGCTTTATCCTGTATTTAGGGTTGCGGGGAGCTTAGAGCCTATTCCAGGAGACTTAGGGCACGAGGAAGGGTTCACCCTGGACAGATGCCAATACATTGCAGGTCACACACATATGCACACTCACACCCTGTCCAAGTTTCATCTGAATGACAATTAAGATCATTGAAATATTTTAATTTTAAAAAGTTACATACGCTACATAAAAGGCCATAAAATTAATAAAAATAGAAATGCGTATGCATATTTTTTTCAAAAAGCAATGAAGCATGGATCTGGAAAGAAGAAGCATAAAGCATTATGAAAAGTGGTATTTTATGATCCAATCTAAAAATTCACTTTTTTCACCTAGGTAATAAATCTTTTTTACACCAATGCCATGTTTTAGCCATCTGCAAAAAGATTTTAATAGCGTTTTGTTTTTACTTAAAAATTTAGGATGTTCATTAATAAAATCTCAGGCTGATCATCTTGTATTTTTATTTGGACAAGTTGCATGGTTTGTTAATGCTTTTTTTTTTCTTTTTCTGAGATGTCAGTAATAAAACTACTATTTGGATTTACACAAAGGTCAGCCAATCAACAGTAAATATCTTTTACTACACTTGCAGACACTACACAAGACTGGAAATGCACTCAGCAGGGTGCTTATAATTTGAAACATTTCTGCATGCTGCTGTTAAATTTCAGTTCATTCATGATGTTTCATCATTTATGCTGTTAGTCATCACATCCACTGACCACACAGGCGGTTTTGTGGTAAATTTCAGCTGCGCTTCTCTCAGCCTGTTGGGATTTTCTTTTTGGGGTAAGTAGTGTTTGATTCTCTACTGCTACTGTATAACGAACATGCTTAATGTACTTGGTGTTCTGCAAGCTGATTTTTGTCTTATGGAAAGAAAAATCCCGATCTACACATAATGGGGGGGATGTCATTCACGGGCATTTCAATGCTGAGATTCTGCAATTTCTACTAAGGCTGTGTGGTACAGCCACTCCAGCATGGACTGGAAATGAACACTCTCAGTCTGTAAAAGCAAATTGCCCATAAATTGTACTGGACAGAGTAAGGGAGGGAAAGGAAAATGTGTGTGTGTGTGTGTGTGCGTGTGTGCATGTGTGTGTGTGGTTGGGGTCCGGCTGCTGGCATCCATATAATGCAGAGAAGACTCCCTCCTGACACACTTAACCCCCACTATGAGGTCATTCTTATTATCTCAAATGGCGGATTATTACCAGAAAAGAAACTCTTCCTAGGTTGAACACCATCGGAAATGACATACTACTTTTGGACCTCAGCGTCAAAACGAGCAACATTATTATCCATGCTCACACAAAACAGTGTAGACATCCATTTCAGAGCCCTTCGTATGCATTAACCTCATTCAACTTGAAGGATAATGGCATCTGCCAAAGACTGGTAATGGAAATTAAATACAGGCCACACTGAAGCTGCCCTGCGAAAAATTTAAATCTTACCAAATTAGAATGTATTGAATTAGTCAAAGGCGGCGGTGGTGTAGTGGTTAGCACTGTCGTCTTGCACCTTCAGGGTCCGGGTTCGATTCCTGGCCAGGCTTGATTTCCCGTCTCTGTGTGCATGGAGTTTGCATGTTGTCCCTGTGCTTGGTGGGTTTCCTCTGGATACTCCAGTTTCCTCCCACAGTCCAAAGATATGCAAGTTATGCTAATTGGCGTTCCCAAATTGCTCGTAGTGTGTGTGCTCTTCAATGGATTGGCACCCTGTCTAGGTTGTACCCTGCCTCGTGTCCTAAGCTTCCTGGGATAGGCTCCAGGTCCCCCGCGACCCTGAATACAGGATAAAGTGGTATAGAAGATGAGTGAATTAGTCAAAGTACAAGACACCAGATATAAGTATTAAAGAACCTGTTGCTTGACATTTATTACTAGAAGCAAAATGGCAATTTGCCAAGAGTGTAAGAACTTTTCAGCTTGAAATTAGTGAAATTGTCTAGAAATAGATTTGAGAATATTATACGCTGCCTGACCAAATAAAAAAATTGGCCTGAATGAAGCAGAGAAAATATAAAAATTACTGGAATTGGGTTAAGAACTGTCTATCATTTAAACATGGATGGAATGTACTGTAGTCATGACTGACATTGATAGGAGATCACTTAAATGCTTGATGAATGCCTTAAGAAAACCACTTGTTAGTGTGGCTAATAGGAGAAAAGGCTTTAATTTTCTGGATGGCATAAAGACTGGACTTTGGAGCAATGACAAAATGTCATGAGTTCAGACTGACCCTGTTCTAGAGTGATGGGCTGGTCAGGGTAAGAAGGGAAGCACATGAAGCGATGCACCCATCATGGACAGTGGCCAATCTGGGGTTGCTTCTGTTGTTCACGTCCAGGTTCAACCACATTATGGCAATAAATTAAAATTAGCTGCTGACTTGAATATACTGAATGGTCAGATTATTACATCTATGGAGTTCTTCTTCTATGATGGACATACACATTCCAGGACTCAAATTGTGAAAGAACAGTTTTAGGGACATAAGGAATCATTTTGAGACATGTACTGGCCACCACATTGTGTTCTGTAATCAAAGCTAAGGGCGATCAAATGAAATATTAGAATGGGCCAGCCAGTATGCTAGATAAATGTAACTATACAGTATTCAAGATATTTTCACTTACTGAGATTTTTTTTTTTGAACACACCATACTGATGCATCCCCTCTACTCTGTAAAATAATCAGTCATCCATGGATGTACTGTACTGTGAACATATTCCCAAATAGTAAAGATGGCATCAAAATGCTGATGCTTGCACAATTTACCTGCAATAAAGCATCAATGAAGACTTTTTTGTTTTAGCATTGCTTTAAAATGCTTCAAAAAATATTATGCAAGTCACTGTGATTCTATGATTATGTCCATTACTGTGTGTACGCGTTGTTCTGGATAAGTGCAAAAAAGTTAAGTCACTGTATCGGCCCATTTATTTCTGTGAAATTAGCTTTCTATAGTTACTTGCTTGATTAGATTTGATGTGATTTCAAATTATGTAAGAAGATTTTGGCTTTTGGTCATAGCTGCGTAGACATGAAAACACCAGAGTTTATGAAACTGTAGAAGTTGGCTAATTATTTTGTCATTGCTGTAAATTTCAATATATTACACTATTATCATTTTGTTCATTTCTCTTAGCTTGTACTAATGTGCTTTACTTGCTGCCCATAATGTATTACCTTAAATAAGATACTAGCCTTTAGTCTAGGCACTAGCCCCTAGGGAAACAGACTGGGCTAAGGCACTGGAGCTTCCACTTCCCTGGCAAGCTAGGTAATGGATTAATGATTTAAAATAATAATAATAAGATAAGAAAGTTTAGAGGGCTTGAGGTTTTGTACTTATATAGTTTACATTGTTATGTTACTGTATAGTATATTGTACATACAGTACTGTGCAAAAGTCTTAGCCTCTTGAGATCCAAATGTCGTCATATGTTGTCAAAAATATAATTATATTACCACAAAAAGCTGCTGGATTTTGCATTCAAAAAAGTGCAACAGTCAACGTCAGTAAATACTCAGTAAACTTACTAGCTAACTTCCTTACAAAACTACACAAATTATAACTGAGACTAAAATGTGCTCAAAGCGTTGTCACACCAAATACAGGCTTTATGTCAATTATTAATGTTTACTAGGACTTTTGCACAGTACTGTACAATATACTGTATCCATTTTGTATATTCTGGTATTATTGGTTTATAATTTTTTTTACTTATATTGTATGATGTTTTATATTATAAAGCATGCTGTTTAATTAAAAACTAAAACTGGGAGATGATAAGGAAATAGAGTGTGGGGGAAATAGATGGAGGTTATGGTGAAAGTGAAGAAAAAGAACTATAAGTGACAATGCGGGTAAAATTACAGTCCCAGTGATATTTGGTCAGTTATGATTATCATTTTTCTTTGAAGTAGACAGCCAAGAAACTGTACTGTAAATGAAGTGTTTAGCAACAGATGGATTACAGTTAATAACTGAGATAAAGATCTAGAAAATAACCTATATAGTAAGTGCACCTGATGCAGTGATCAATGTTTGTATAAAACTGCCCAGGGCACAAATTGAGGGCATGGGGTCAAGCCAATAAAACACACAAGGGACTCCCCATTAGAAAAGAAAAAATAGGCATGGGGTCATAATATTAAATTAATCTGAGTGCATTGCCAGCATAAGCATGAACTGAAGATTTTTTTTCTTCTTTGTTTAATATGCAATTTATTTTTGCCTGAACTGCTTATGTGCTTATTCCTGTAGTATTTCAAGCTCCAGTTATGTTAAGCAGTGTGCTATTATTTAATCTACTGCCAGCTCTGACAAAAGTCAGGCGTGAACAAAATGTTAATATCATTGCCCTGATATGCCCTCTAATATACAGTATAACTGGTTTCTGTGGTACCAACTTACATACACGTAGGTACACCTTACATACAGTAAACCTGTTAAAAACAGTATGTAACTGTTGATATGGTGATGTTTTCTGTAATTTTTCATACACAGAAATGGAGAAGTTTGCTCGGTAAGCCTGGATTTGCTTTATTCTTTCTAACTGCAAGGTTAATAAAGGAATGACTGTTTATATCTGCTACAGTATAATGTAATAACGTACAAGATAAAGCCTTGTTTCACAAAGGTTTACAACATGAAATAAGCTATAAACAGATGCATTTAAAATATGGGATCGCTGTAAAGCTTGCTCCATTGTTAACAGTGCTGCTTATAGTTGCATCATTCCTTAAGGCAGTTTACTGTAGTACAAGAGGAATAAAGCGAAATTATTAATCAGCTCCATAGCTGTCGGTAAAACATGCCGCAACCCCGTCAAGAGCACACTTTATTATGTTTTATTCCTTACTAATACCCTATTTGCTTTATAAATAGGGATCGGTCTGGCAAAGGAGGTGTGTTGTAAAATAAATATGAGACCATTGTGGCCTGTTCTTGTGTTTTATTCTTCCTGATGCATGCTCTGTTTATATTCACACTGTACAAAAGAACAAAATCTCAAGGGATACTCAGGTTTTCTTTGCATGTTAAAGGCTTATTATTGTTTGGAAGAGAGTGACTTGGAAGTAAAAGACTCATTTGTGTTTTTGCTAATCAGTAATTCCCACCTCGAGGAGTTTGTGTGCATGGAGTTTGCATGTTCTCCCCGCGCTTGGTGGGTTTCCTGTAGTACAAGAGGAATAAAGCGAAATTATTAATCAGCTCCATAGCTGTCGGTAAAACATGCCGCAACCCCGTCAAGAGCACACTTTATTATGTTTTATTCCTTACTAATACCCTATTTGCTTTATAAATAGGGATCGGTCTGGCAAAGGAGGTGTGTTGTAAAATAAATATGAGACCATTGTGGCCTGTTCTTGTGTTTTATTCTTCCTGATGCATGCTCTGTTTATATTCACACTGTACAAAAGAACAAAATCTCAAGGGATACTCAGGTTTTCTTTGCATGTTAAAGGCTTATTATTGTTTGGAGGATTTTGAAAGCGTCCTTAGACTATTTACTGTGTGCTTACTGTGTAGGTCATTCTGAAGAAAAGGTGGAATTTGGCTCATAAAAATCTCCTGTAATGTATTTCTACTTTCACACTTAGAACTTCTTTGTTTGAACTTCCTTTAAATTTAAGTCTAAAAATGCAAAAGTAGATCCAAAAGTAGAGCTTAATGCATTTAAAAATATATACATTTAATAGCTGCTTTTCTTCCTGGTAACACCAATGACAGTAACACCAATGACAATTTAAAGAAAGTTACTATTTACAAAATGTCTTCCAAATGTAAGACCACATGGTTTTCACTCATGTCAAAATCAATTAATTATTAATTATAATCAGTTTTAGTGTCCAATTTGTGACAGTTATACAGTAATTCTAAAATGAATAATACCAATGACAGACTTTGCATGAAAAAGCAAAATAAATGATGACATTTCTAAAGACATGGAGGTTAGGCTAATTCATGTGCTCGTAGTGTGTGAATGAGCATGTGTGTATGAGTGTGTGCCTTGCGATTGATTGGCACACTACCATGCCTCATGCCCTAAGTCTCCAGGTCCCCGCAACCCTGTATACACAATAATGCGATATAGACAATGAGTAACAGTTATAAGTAACAGAATAACAATTCTAGCAATTGAAGAGAGTGACTTGGAAGTAAAAGACTCATGTGTGTTTTTGCTAATCAGTAATTCCCACCGAGTCTGTGTGCATGGAGTTTGCATGTTCTCCTCGCGCTTGGTGGGTTTCCTCCAGGTACTCCGGTTTCCTCCCACAATCCAGAGACATGCAGGTCAGGCTCAAACTGGCATTCCCAAATTTTCCATAATGTGTGAATGTTGACCAGAATGTTGGCCTCCACAATGTCTAGTTGGACTACAGAGCTTCCTAGATGGATGGATGGATGGATGGATAGATGGATTTATACCTGCATTTTGTTTGTTTGTTTGTTTGGTGTTTGTTTGTTTGTTTGTTTGTTTGTTTGCCAGTGAAAGCTGACATAGAGCCAGTGAGAAGGAGGACTGGAAGGGAAGACAGAATGCAGCAGAGAGGAAAAAAAGGTTGAAAAGGAGAGGCGAGAGATGGATAAGGAGAGGAGGAGGAGGATGAGGAAGAGGGAATGAGGACTGAGAGAAGAAGAGAGAAAAAGGAGAAAGGGGGGGGGGACACGCACACACACACACACACACACACTCTCTCTCTCTCTCTCTCTCTTTCACACACACACACACACACAGAAAGAGAGAGAGAGAGAGAGAGCGCGAGCGTCGCGCGCGCACAACTAAGCAGAAGCACCGGCTCGCGACGGCGTTTTGGTTTCTGCCTCCGCGCCAGAAATCGGATCTTTTTTAAACTCCGTCTCTCACAGTATCAGTGACTTAATCGCACAATCAAGACGTCACGACGATGGACGGATTTTAACACCATCATCATCATCAACCTTTTTTTTTTTTTTTTTTTTGCGCGTGTGGATTAAAGCGGCGGCTCCTCCTGGGTGAGCGCGTGCCACTTTTCCTACCGTCTCGCATGCTAATAAATTGTTGAGCAGCTTAAAATATATATATTACAAATAATATTAGTTAAAAACAGACTAATCAAACATGTGCATTTGTCTGTCCGTGGTGTGTTAGGTTTAAAATATGGGTTTATAAATTTTCTGCATTGTAAAGTAGTTTTTTTTTTTATTATATATATTTTTTATCATTATGTATAGATATTATGTTTGTGTTGGTGTTCAGAGAATATAAGTTGCATTTTTACAGTACTACTTTAAAGGTGCGGTATCTCAAGATATTTCCCTGCTCCCACTTATATTAGGGAATTGATGATGATGATGATGATGATGCAGATGATATTTATTGAGCCATTATTATGGCTTAGCAGAAGGAGGGTGGCATGGGTTGTGATGGGGAGAGTGTAGGATGAGATGGGATGGGATGAGAAGCTGTATGCATGGTACATTACCTTTTTCCTAAAATGGAAAATTGACAGGAGGAAGCGACACAGTGCGGGTTTTCCATAAATATAAAGGCCAGTTTGCTAACTCTATTCCGGTAATGGTGTCATGGAGTGATCAGGTACAGAAAAAATACTCTTCTAATTTTTTTTTTGCCCTGAAGCTATTCGAAGAGAAAATCAGTGTTATTTCCTTGTGCAATGCTAAGGAACTTCTTCTTCTACGGACCAAGATCAGTTCATATTCATATACAGTGACTGTTTGTTCATTTTCATGTTCAAGCCACTGCAGCTCCAAGAACACACCAGTGCCAATATTAAAAGGTGTCACTGCGATTTGATCACTAACAAACCGCTTCCACACTACCGACATTCTCACAGCAACCGAGCTCACTTTCTGCTAGATTTTACTTCCAAGTTATGGAAAATGTCATAGACGTTAAAGCCCCAGGGAGTCTAAATGTTGCTGTTGTGGTCTATATTATTTATGTAGAACAAAATGTGAATGATTGATTTTGAACTTTCCAGTTCCTCCAGACTTTCTCCCACTTATTTATCAATATGAATATATATGGACAGTGAGCTACTCTTGGATAAAGCATTCATAAGCTTCACCTTTACCAATAACAAGGCTTGTGTCACTTATTAAGGCATGTGATCATAACCTTAAAGGACCTACAGTAGCAGTTGGTAACTGCAAAAGTGACCTATCAGGAACTCTTCATAAATCCATGAATTCTGCAGGCATTTAGACTTGCTGTTGACTTTTCTACTGCTTTTTTCCATTTTATATATAATAGACTTAATACTGGTGGCGTGGAACCTTGCACCTCCACAATCCAGGTTCGATTCCCACCCGGGTTTGATTCCCGCCTCTGGTGGGTTTTCTTCAACAGTCCAAAGACAGCCACCGTGACCCTCTATGCAGAATAAAGCGGTATAGACAATGAGTGAGTGAGATTCAATGGTATTTGTTGTTCGTTAAATATTTTACAATGATATTTCCAAACTATTTGACTGTATACTTTAGTATTCGTCCAATCACCAGTCCTGAGTTAGTGATTAAGGGGTTGTAAAAGACGATCCAAAAAGTCATCATCACAACTTCTGCCTTGTTACTTTTCTAGCAACAAACCACTTTTCTTCAGTCTTGGAATAAGGAAAAAATATGTGAAGATCAGGAATAAGGAACATGCTAACCCTGAGGAAATGCCACTACTTGCAGTAATCGGCTAAACATTTTAGCTTGAGATCCGCACTGGTTTGCTCTCAAGCTGAGGAGCTCATTTATTTATGAAAACATTATGCTAATAAAATGACTGCTTTGCCTATAAAACAATGCATAATGTTCCTAAGGCAATATTATGTAATTTTCTAGCTCAAATTGAGATGGAATAAACTGCACACAAATTTGCTCTTTAAGCTTTTACTTCAGAACTGGAATAGAAAATATAACCGTGATCTTATCTTTAATGTGTCTAGTGAAAGGTTTTTCACAAGATCTATTTCTCTTTCATCTACCAAGCCCTGTTTTTCCCAGTTTTAATAAACGTGAAGTATTTTGCACTTAAAATGCGATCGTTTTGTTCACAGCGTGTATGAAACAAGCCATAGACTTGCAGCTACATAGACATGATCCTGAAGAATTACAGTCCAGTTCAAATACATTTTATCACCCTGACACATGTAGGTTGCAGAAGACCCTGGTGTAGAGATAACTCTCCTACTGGTACATGGCTATATGTCGCTTGATTTAGAGTAAAGTTCTGTGGAAAGAAAGCTACTGAAGTTCAGTTCATTTGATTTGTATTTCATTTAGACATAAATGAAACACAAGCATAGCCACTATCTTTTTTTTTTTTTTTTTTTAATGGCTAAACATAATCCAAATGATTGGCTTATAGGTTCAAGCCAATTTACAGCTGCGTTCCTAAGGGATGAGGCATGTAATAAAATTATAAAACTCTCACATTCAGACACCTGTTAATTAACCTAGCACAAGCTAGCTTTCTTTTCCTGCAATCATCGGTGTTTGCAGTATACAAGGCAGTATGATCACATTACCATATAATGAATTTACGTGCATAAAAACATCATAATTATATTAAGGAAATGTTATTATAAAGTGAGGTTTTATGCTGATGGCAGCTGTTATTATAAAGGGCAATGTAATTAGCTTGTGAGATTGCATTCATTAAATGAACTTTCTGTTTTCTTCTAACGCACTCAGCAAAGATGCAACATGGGTGATGTAAATCACTATTACATTTTATAATAGAATCTTCTAAAATATGCCCAATTCTGTGGTCGTGGGACAGTTTTAAAAACTGGTGTAGGTTTAATCTGCTTAAAATGATATGCTTGATACAAACAAAAAATGCCACAGGTTCCTTAAAAAAACACACACAAGTTAAATAAATCTAGAAAAAATAAATAAATCTGGATTTTTATGCCTAACAAGCAAACTAAGGGCAACAGTGGAAAGTGAAATCTTCCAATGAACAGAAATCTTCCCTGCATAAATTGACATCATGGCAAGTGAAAATTTCAATTATAATCTCATTTATAGAGTATTTCTAATGATAAGCTTAGAATAAGCAAAATATATGACTGCTAAACCTACTGAAAGAAATGTATAACGATTTTAACAATTTAAATAGTCTAGTCATATTGCTAAATTAAGCACTTTGTTTAACATTGTTTTCCAAAGTTTGGTCCCTTGTGGGCCGTAAGGGTACTGCAGGTGGTTGAGAGGTCATCGTCTCACTCACCATGTACAGTATACCACTTTATCCTGTGAACAGGGTCCCACGGGGCCTGGAGCCTATCCCAGGAGATTTAGGGCACAAGGTGGGGTACATCACAGAACACAGACACACACACACACACACACTTACACACTACAGACAATTTAAGACCGCCAATTATCCTAATCCACGTGTCTTTGGACTTTGGGAGGAAAATGGAGTACCCAGAGGAAACCCACCAAGCACAGGGAGAACATGCAAACTCCATGCACACAGGCCCGAGATGGGAATTGACCCCCCACTTAGAAATATTTTTGATTAAGTAACCAGAACTAATAACACAAAGCCATAATATTTAAACAATGTGATATTCATCATTTATCGTCATGTCTCATGTGTTGATCAGACTTGATTGAAAGTTTGGGAGGACTACAGAATTGAAAAATTTTACATTTCAAATGTTAAGATTGGGAATCGTTGATTTATAAAAAGAATGAGGAAAGGTCTACAAGAAATGTAGGAAAAAATGTCAAGCTTATCATAAGTAGAAACCTATAGGGTTAATAATAAACAAAAGTTTTATTGTAATATTATAATATAAATTAGGGCTGCACGATTTGGGAAAAATGTCACATTGCGATTATTAAGGTCAAAATTGCGATTTGCGATTGCGATAC
>JAQMYL010000020.1:12437311-12450613 GCA_030014365.1 Clarias pachynema
ACATTTGCTGTAATGTAATCGCATAGGCTGACATCGCGATTGCGATTGCGATATTATTAATCGTGCAGCACTAATATAAATACAAGTTAACTTTACCTATATAAGATATTTCACTTGCCAAGATGTTTTTTTTGCCAAGTGTTGAAAGAAGCCAGTTTAGCCATCACCAGACAGTGGGATTTTAATCATTGCAGTACAATACCTTTACAGATAGGAACTACAGCATTAAATGTGTGGAAAGGATGCAGAGTGTTCGGTACCATGAACCATGCTGTGAACAGGAGTTTTGAAATGAGCAAAGGAAAGGTTTCAGTGAGCTGCAGTAGCTCATAACGATGGCAGTGGGTTTTCCCAAGTTTCTGAGCTATCAAAGTTTGTCAGTTATTACCGTCGGCTTGTACATGTTCTGTTCACAGTAGCTTTGTAATGAACATCAAATGGTAACAAGTCTAGCAGTAAATTCAGACTGTTCTCACTGAGTCAGGTCAATCAGGACATTCCAGTAAGCATGGCATATGAACACCCGTTCAGTTTTGGGCATTTTCTGCCCCAAATACTAAACATTTAGAATACAGATTGGATGCAGTCATGCCAGATTGCTTTTACCCACCCTGCATCACGCTCTATCCACAATTCAGGAGCCTTACAACCATCTATACAAACACATATAGAAATATAGTTGTTAACTAGTTCAGAAATTACATGATTTTAATAGGGCTTAAAGTAATTGGACAACGAAAAGGTATTTAATGACAGAAACATGTGGTAAAAGGTCTAGCATTGGCTCGAAGTGTTGAACCTGCATTTGATAAATGTTCATGAGAACACCCACTATGCAAGCCAAAGAGATACCAATGCGAGTAAAGGAGGCCCATCATTAGGCTGAGAAACCTACCAGACTGACTACTGTAGATCAGAAAAGTATGGAGAAGGAAAGGAAGGGCTCATGTTCCATATCATATTCCCATCTGGCAACCATGGTAGACTGAATGTTGTGGCATGGAGTTTGTATGGTTGGTGTTTAACCCTCAATTGCTCAGATGTAAAGAATGAAATTAAATGTTTTTTGGATAAGCCAAAATCTGCCAAATGCTCAAATGTAAATGGTGCCAAACTGATAGGACCATACTTCTGGGTATAAATGCATAATGACCCAAAAACACTGTAATAACTGTTAGGTTAATACATTTATTTTTGAACCTGTGGAAATGGAGGAGAAATTATGAAAACCTGGGTTTATAGAGGCAAAAATACAAACACTTTGTCATTGTCCAAATATTTATGAACCAGACTGTATGGACTACATCAAATGCACTTGAGCATCAGAGAGAAAGTCAGTAAGTTACAAGCTGAGTTAGGTGTTTTGCATTTACAAAACAGCTCTCAGCATTGCAACGAGGACATTAGTAACTGATACAGAGCAAACTGTTGTATTGTAATTGATTTTGATGGTTGTTCATCATCCTGACACATGTAGGGCATACTAGAGGATAGAGACTGTGCTTCAGCATGCAGATGCTGTTTGTAGAATCGTTTGAGTTGGTGTCCTGAAAAACACAGCTATCTTACTGATTTCCAAGGCATCTGCTTTATCTGAAAATGAGCTGTGTTTGTTTTATAGAACTGTGTGAAAACTGCATAATTGTGTACTCATTTGTTTGGAAGGATGATAGGAATAATCAACATGAGCCATAATGTTATCCTGTGTTAATGATGTAACAACATGAAAAAATTTGTAATATCGTGACTACACGAATTACTTCACATTGTAATACTTGTAGTAGTTAGTATGATTGACTGAGCCACATCACAGCACACTGTTGTGTTTTACACAGATCAGCCATAATGTTAGCATCACCATCAGGTGGATTGAGTAAACTGGTAAGAGGATCATGGGCACCCAGGGCTTAAACTTGATCCCATGGGATCAAGGCCAGCCTGTCTGGTCCGATCCCACTGAAAAACCAGCACAGCACAAACTCCCGAAATAGTAAATGCTGGCAATGACAAAAAGCATTAGACTACTAATCGGAAGGTCCCATGTTCAAACCGCAGGACCACAAAATATTGGATCCCTCGAGCAAAGCCCTTAAAAAAAAGAGAGAGAGAGACAAAATGAAAGTTGGCCTGGGTTAGGCTCTCTGCCAAATGCGAGAATGTAAATGTGAGGTATCAGAGCACCCAGTGCATCACAGCCTTCCATGCACAGGACCAAGCAGGCAACGAGTCCAATGATGCCAACCCAACCTCCAAACTCCCCAGATACCAATCTGTCCAGTGGGATGCACCAGATAAACAAGTCTGATCCGTGGATGCCTCACCCCACAACCCACAACCTAAGTGGTTTTTAATGGTAATGGTTTTAAAGTTATGGATGAACGGTATAGTCTAAATCTTGTAAAAATGTTTGTAAAGCATTTCTTAAACCAATTAAACCCTCAAGATATATTACAGTCATCCATGAATGTTATTCAAGAACTACTAAAACATACAGTATTCAGCAATTACAAAGAAACTAATAAGGACGTTTACTTCCATATCGAGGGAGTTACTAGCACGAGGAAGTCATGACCTGAGAGCTAATGATGTGATTTCCAGTGATCTCATGGCAAGCCATCAAAAATAAAACAGTCACAATCCTCCTCAGTGGATGGGGTAATATACAATAATAGTCTCTTTAAATATCTCTTTAAACATCCAGCTAAAAGAAGATGCCACTTTTATGGTGGAACAATCAGTTTGTGAGCACAGGATTAAAACACTTTGTCGAATTAAAGTGCTCCGATTGAGTTGAAGGAAATTCAATCAACATCGCAGCCATGCGACCTCTGTAGTCATTGATAATCTGCTTTCAAAGTACACTTGCATGCAGAATCTAGGCAGCGTGGTGGGGATTTAATTAATAAAATCACATTGCAATTACTTGTAGGCTCATTTGGACTACAGTAAATGGCCCACTTCAGTCTCTAGCTCGGATAAAAAGTAGCTATTCCTCCCAACAGGAGACATTTTCAAGTTCATTATATTAAAAAAATGAATGGGATTGTGTGAAACGTTTAACATAACGGTTGCACAAAGTCGGGTGCTTCATCCAAAAGACCCAATTACCATTTTGGTAGAGTTATTCATTGTACTGTATAGTACAGTACATCATCTTACATTATATTCTTACATTAAATGCTCTTTACTGTAAATGTTTTTGTGGTTCACCTGTGATTCCTCACCAGGAAATGACTCTCTGGAATAAGATGTTTATTATAAGTTAATAACATTTGTACCATACTGCCTTAGACTCGCTGACATTACAAAGTTAAATGTCACATACTATATAAAGACTGAGGTAATACCGCATGTGCTGCTGGTATAGGGGGTGTTATTTAAAAAAAAGAAAGGAAGAAAGGATAGGCACAAGCACATGAAATGTTAAAATGTCAACACTTTTCTTTTCATCCCAAATATAGACGATCAACAAACACCTATTTGACGTCTAAAATCGAGTGTAACCTTAGTTCCTACACGCACTATATTTGGATTATTTTAAGTTGACTGCATTGCTTCGTTGTTTATTATAGATGTATTGCATATCATAAGGTACTGTATTTCAAATTCAAATTAAAATATGGAATACAATAAGAAATACAATATAGAAAATAAATTTAGCTAAGATGAGAAAAATATAACTATAGAAGATAAGACAAAATATACAAATACTGTATAAGAAAAATATACGAAAACCTAGCTGTACAAATATGGAGAAAGAGATGATTTCCTGTACAAATATAGAAAAATATAGTAACTTTAGTATGGAGATGAAGTGGGATTAAAATAGAAATATCTGGAGGGGGGAGTTTGCAAATATGCATGAAAGTGTCTTATTGAAAGTGTCATATGTGCAACGAGCAAAAAATAATAATAGAAATATGTAAATGTGCATTTAGATTTATTTATTTATGTTTTAATTTAGAATTGAATATTATTTAATTACTATTTACACCACATTATCATTTTGTCTGTATCCCTGCATGTGTGACATTAGATTTGTTGGCTGTGTTGCTTACGCTAAGAGGAACTAACAAGTTACCTGCCGTGGTTTTCCCGGGGGACAGGTAAGAGTGTGACACGGTTTGGGATCAGCACATGGTAGAAGTTTATATACTGTCTTGCCGTTTGGCTTAATAGAATAAGTTGTTGCAAACCCAGCTGTAGCCCGCTTATTACCCACAGCCGGAGAGACTGAAGAATAGTAAAACAAGTCAAGAAAGTTGGGTTACACTAACATCGGTTGTTCAAATTGTATATTTGTTACAATATACAATTTGACAGGTTGATTACAGAGCTAATCAACCTACAATGTTGGTTGATTAGCTCTGCCTATACAAAGGTATTACTCAACATAACCCCCAGCATCACAAGTGACGGACTTTGTACCATCGTTGAACAAATCCTCTTTGAAAATCCCATTTATCGCAGTTGATGTTCCTTCATATCTGTTGCTTTTGACACAATAACAAAATTCTCTTATGTTTAAAAGGAAATAAATGTATGCAGCAGAACTAAAAGGTGAGCGGCAGCCATTTTGAAACCGGAATCACTTTGGTGTCCCTCTGTACCACCCTCGGAGAAGAGATCTGTTTGGATGATAATGCAGTTTTAATTAGATTTGTATATTTAAAGCTTAGGCAGTTAATTCTGCTATCGTACGGTATGTTGCCGCGTGAATGTATAAATGTGTTAGTGAGACAAACGAGGTCTTTTAAGGCCAGGACACCTTGGATTGGCTAATCGACCACATTTAGGGTAAGGGGGGACATTTTCTGTATTTTATTTTCTGCCAAACTGTTGCTTTCAAATGCATTAAGAAGATTAAACACCCAAGACGTTTGGCATATTTCTGAAATCAATCCGTCTTAGTGTAGTCACAAATTTCTCCCTAACCTTCCACACACAGAGTAGCCCTAAGCAGCCATTGTCTTTAATGGGCTCACTGAGAGCACTTCCTCTCTTTCATTCCCCCTACACACACGCACACACACACACACACACACACACACTGTTTATCGACCCTGTGCAGATATAGAGGCTGCCCGACAGGATATTACACTCAGACCACTCGCTCTAATCAGGGTCATATAGGGGGCCATATTGAATGTGTTTAATTACTTTGTGTTATTAAAAAAAAACTGTAGTCAAGTCCTAACACACACCAGGCATGATAGAGTAAATCACCTTCCGAAGACTTTTTTAATTTTCATTTTTACAATGTATAAATATATACAATATTTAAGCTAAGCAGTAGTTTTAGGGTAATGACTGTTGTGTTGGTTATTTTTAAAAAGAGTACAAAATCTGATGTTACAGTTTCCACCATGTACTAAATTCACTTGGATTCACTTTATTTTTTTCAAATTAATCTCAAATGGGGTTCATTTGGGTGAATACTGTATGTATTATGTTATACCACTGATTAAGGTGTTGGACTGCTGACCAGGAGGTTCCTGGTTCAAGACCCAACGCAATCGGGTTGCCACTGTTTGACCCTTGAGCACCCCCAAGTCCTCAGATGCAATCGGGCAGTGAGCCGGTAACCCGGCCCTGTAAATACCTGCCACAGCAATAATGGATTTGTAGTATATCTGTTGCCCAATGTGCCGGGTGGTACGTAGACAAAACCACATACACTGATCAGCCATAATATTGTCAACCACCAATAAACTGGTGACAGGATCATGGGCATCCAAGGCCTACCCATCCTAACAGGGTCCAAAGGCCAGCCCGTCTGGTCTTATCCCACCGAAAATCCAGTGCACCACAAATAGCTGAAAAAAGTCAATGCTGCCCACTATGGAAAGGCACCAGAACAGCGTGCATCAAAAGTTTGATTTACAGATGCACCACCTCACAACCCACAGCACCCAAAGTATCCATTGCCAATGGTGGATGGTGTCATGGTGCTAGAGACCACAGCACCCCCCTCAGAAGCCTGAGTCGTCACGGGGGGATCAATGGGAACCAAAAACCTAGATGGTTTTAATGTTATGGTTGATCAGTGTATGTACTGTACTGAGCGTATGTAGTGAATAGAAAGCCTTGTTATATTCAGTTTAAATGTGTGTAGGAGGATAAGTGGTACAGTGGCTAAGTAGTTAGAATAGTTGCCTCATATCTCTGGGTTCAGGAGTTCAAACCTTGCCTCCAGTGTGTGTGTGCATGGGGTTAGCATTTTCTCCCATGCTTAGTGGTGATCCTCTAGGTATTCCGGTTTCCTCCCTCAGTCCAAATTGGTGTTTCCAAACTGCCCGTAATGTACAGTATAAATAAATGTGTGTGTATGTGCTTGTGCCTTGCAATGAGTTCCACTTAGTCCAGGGTGCACCTTAGGGCTTTATGCCTTAGGTGTCCTAAGATAGCCTCCAGCCCCCCCCCCCCCCCCCCCAAAAAAAAGTATTCCTCCATGGAGATAAGATAAAGATTTTGGAATGGCATGATACTGTTTAGGATTAAAAAATAAACACAATACACACAGTATGTGTATGCTTTTATTAATTTCACCATACATATTAGACCATTTAATTAATTTTTTTTTCCTTCACCTATATATCTCTTACGCTTTCCCACTTCACTATCTCTGACATCTGCTTAAAATAGCATCTAGTGCAGAAACGCATGACTGGAATAATGGCTTTCAGTCCAGTCAATAGCATATTGGCACGTCTAATCGATGCCTGGGATAATGAACATCACTAGAGTTATGCTGTAAGACGCCCTCCAGACAATATGTATACAGGATAAAGTGAAATAGATGATGAATGAGTTAGTGAGTGTGTGAGTGAGTGAGTGAACTAAAGGTATTGTCACTAATTTAGAATAAAGCTGTCTAAGCATGGCATGGTGGTGTAGTGGTTAGCACTGTCGCCTTGCACCTCCAGGGCCCGGGTTCGATTCCCGGCCAGGCTCAATTCCCGTCTCTGTGTGCATGGAGTTGCATGTTCTCCCCGTGTTTTGTGGGTTTCCTCCGGGTACTCCGGTTTCCTCCCACAGTCCAAAGATATGCAGGTTAGGCTAATTGGCGTTCCCAAATTGCCTGTAGTGTGAGTGTGTGTGCCCTAAGCCTCCTGGAATAGGCTTCAGGTCCCCGCGACCCTGAATACAGGATAAAGCGGTATAGAAGGTGAGTGAGAGTGAGCTGTCTAGGCAGATATGTAGAGTTCATACTATAGGAATAGTCATTATTTTGAGGTCAAATGTCCTGTTAAAAAGTTTCCACAGGATTTTAAAGGGCTTACCACTTTCCAGACCAAATTGTGGAGTATTTTCAAGGAAATGATGGCTCAGCATTTAAGATCCTTACGCCACTAATTGGAAGGTTGAAAGGGCAGATCCCAGCAGCCATTCCTGGGTTCTCGACTCTCGACTGACACTCACTAACACTGGCATACACAGAAGTCACTCCTCCTTCGTTATGACTCGTCCTACCTTTTGCATTGGTACTGAAACACACACTTTTTTCCTAGTACTATCCTTATACCCTCAGTGCAGGACTAAAGACACAGAATGCAGACACGTCTTTAATAATTTGACCACATCTCGAATAAAAGGGGTACTTATTTCTTATAGTTCTTATTTCTCGTTGGTGTCAGTGTATACTGTAGGAGCGACCAAGTCCATTTTTATGTAAACATAAAACTAATTCTTATTTAAGCTGCAGTGCAACGAGGAGGCTGTAAGAACCGCTAGCATTGTTTCTCTCACAGTAACATATCAGGCCATAAAGAGCAATAAACATTAATTTAGCGTGATATCACAGACTGTCTCTCGTGTAGTTTACAACCTGTAATCAGCAGCTAGTCTTGTATTATTATTTTTTTTCTCGGCCTCCTTTGAGAGAGCATTTACTGAGCATGTAGCAATAATATATTTATCACCTTATACTGTATTACATCATGGATTAGATGAGGGGTCAATGACAAGTGTCAGATGTACTGTAATTGTCAAGTTCTTTTAGAGCGAGAGAGTTTTGTCCATGTAGATATGAATTACAGGAATTCAGTTAATAGTCCTTAGTTTATTGCTATAATCTTATCTTTATGTTGTGAATAGCTGCTCTTTTTTATAATACTCACAGCTCTAAATAAGGCTCGACCTGTAATTCTTATAAAACTCCCACCTCGTATTGATTTCCCCAGGAGCACCACATGGGATGTTGCCTGTGTGTGTGTGTTCAAAGGAGAGGGATGTCTCTGCAGATCAGTCCATGGAGAGTTAGAGCTTTGTAAGTGGGTGTGGCTACTACTCCAAACTGGAATATTATTAGTCTCTGCCATGAACCACAAGGTTGAGCAAAAGCTGCCAGATCTATTCTGTTGATCTATTCTTAATCAGTGGAAGGAAGGTACTTCCCATGCACTCACTGCCGTGAGTGATTTGAAAGTGTTTTCGAAGAATGGTGAAAGCACTCAGTTACTCCGGCAGTAATACACGACAGGTACGCGCCACTTAACATACACAATACACTTTGTGTAATAGGACATTATGTGATTTGGGTGTCACCACGTTATATACTGTACTGTACTGTACTGTACAAGTTTTTGGAAAACCACAGAAAATGATCTAATATTGTAAAATAAGGGTAGTGGTGGCGGTTAAGGCTGTGGGTTACTGGGTTACTGATCATATCGTTAAGGCTGGATCCTAACTGGGATGCCAGTCACTGACGTCTGTGAGCTCACACAGACGGAGAGAGTGGATGGCGCTGTCGCCCAATGGTGCGTGAGCGAGCAAGTTCAAAAATATGTGACTGGCAGGCGTCATGTGGTTCGAAGGAAACACGTGCGAGTCTTCAGCCCTCTATGACTGGTAGTAGTAGCCTTGATGGATGGGAATTGAATACGACTAAATTAGGGGTGAAGAAATTTGTAAAAAATACAATATCATATAAAATTATATACAGTATAATATAATATATAACACACTTATATAAGTCAAACCATTTTGATGAAATATTTTAAAGGCACTGGTGGCTCAGTGGTTGGTGTTTCGCCTGCCATGCGGAAGGTCCTTATTCGATTCCCACCTATTGCCCAAACCCCAGCCACTGGATGAAGTACCGGTCCTATGTTCAGATAAAATGGGAGGGTTGCGGAAGGGCATCTGACGTAAAACCTGTGCCAAGCTTGTATGTGTGGACCGGATGATGCGCGGTGGTGACCCCTTGCCGGAAGCAACCGAAAGACCACCGACAACTATTTTGATGAAATATTTTCCCATTTTTGTTTTTTAAACACTCTTGTGTTAAAAAAAACATGTTAAAATATGTTAAAAATCAATACAGTGTGATGTCAGTGCTAAAGGAGGGTGAACTTTCTCTGTCAGCTAATCAGTGCGTGAATCAAGATGTCCTTGAGTCGGATGAATTTGATAAAATTGTGAACGATGAATCTGGCAGATAGAACACATGTGCAGGCCCACCATTGATCACACTTGGTTCGGGAAATATTACACAGTAGACAGTTGATGGTTGGTAAAAGATAAGGCAAATACTGTCAGACATCAAAAATATATAGAAGAAACTCAGATACCAAGAGACTTTGGGGGAAAATAAAAAACAGAAAGAGAGTTCAGAGTTCATGGGAGCCTGATTTTCTGTGAAATTTAGAAGCAAAGTTTAGGTGGCTGAGGTCCACAGGGTTTTTTTTTCCCCGTTTTCACTACAATTTATCTTCTATACTAGTTTGACATAACTGTGAAGAGCTGTGTATATGTGTATCATACATGCATCTTTTCAAAATAGAACCATTAATAAAGTAAAGTACAGTCATTGTCCAGAATTCACATTCTCCATGATGGTATTGCTGTTGGTGCGGCACAGCATCATTTTACAAGCACAGCAAATGAACAGTGACTAGTGAAGTGTCCAGTCACCCATGTGGCTCAGGTAATTGGTCTGCACCGTGCGGTCTAGTGCTTCATACAGGTAATTGTCCTGTGCTACGTGCTTGCGCTGCGTAGCGGAGTGGTTATCATGCTGTTCGGTTGGACATTTTCCCATAGTCGTGTCCAAATGCAATTCTGAATTTTTCGGAATAAACGGCAAGGCATCTTCAGTTCACTTCTACACAAGTGAATGTTTGGTTTTTAGGGGAATTAAAAGAAATATACTGCATATACTGCATAGTTCTGATACCGATCATGTGGTTACATGTATGCTCCACCTCTAAGAAAAGTATCAACAGTATAGACAGCACATACTGTACTGTAGAATACATTATGCATCACTGCATTTAAAAACCGTTCACAACAACATTTGTTAGGAAGTTACAGTAGTTCCTGGTATCACTTACGTTATAGCCATATACTGTAATAAGCAGTCACAAGTGGAATACGTGAAGCCTTTTTCCTCCCTAAATTTAACAGGCTAAATGGTCTGAAATGTGTAACGATTCACAGGATTAATTTTCATATGGAAGGGATTAATGGAGACCGTTTATTCAAAATTCATTTTTTAGTCATTTTTATACATTCGGCTCTTTCTGACGCCATGTGCTTAAACAAGCCGGCTTAAACAACAAGTACATGAGCTACTCCTAAGCCTTAGGAGTACCTCATGTACAGTACATAGACACTCAAACGCATGTTTGCAAAGGATTGAAGCAGAGGGAGTTTAAGGTCAGAGAAATGCATAACCTGACGGTTATTTCAGCAGGAGCATGAACAGACACACTTTGCAGGAGCTCTGAGATCTATGTTAAGTTGTTATCAGTAGAAATAGTTAAATATGTGACCTTTAAGGTTGGGGTTAGGAAATTGAAAGGAAATCCATACACAACAAAAATTAAACAAATACTGTAGTTAAGGATGAATGTCAAGGTTAATTAAAGCTACTGGCATCACCTCTGCAGCTACAGTGTATGAGAACGTTGCTTGTATAGTTGATGAAGGACTTTTTTATTTTTCAAATTGCCCTTCATCCTGAAACTTTGTGTCAATTCCTTCACTTTTAGTAACTGCTTTGTCATCAGTTTGTGCTAACAAAGTTTTGCTGAAATGCACTATAGTCACTATTTGGACTGTTGTCTATGGCTTTCTCTTACTTTCCTATATCTATACATTTCCTGGAAGAATTTTTTGATTTGCAAGTCCTTTGTCCGTTGCATGAGCAGAAGCTTTTAAAACCTCTCTGTGTTTTTACTCTTAGTTTCCTCTCTGTGTTTCTCCCATTCTTAGAGTGGGATTAGATTACAATAAATAAATACAATGTGTCAGCAGCTCAATAGACCCTCAGGAGTCTGACACTGTCCTGTTAAATGTACTATATTACAAAATGATGATTTGGGGTAAAATCTCCCACTGAATACTTATAGAGTGCAGCGAGATTATGAAATGTTACTTATGCATATATAAACAGTAAAGATTTGTTCGTAACCACTAGAGATTCTGTAACAATGCAAAAGTGATATTTTTTTCAAAAAACCACATCATGTTCTCAACGATGATCAGTAAACTGTAAACTGTCCCTATGGAGACAGTGATCAATTGTATGACACATGAGATGGTGGAAAACACCAGGGTCCAGCCATTTCGGACACTTGTTGATCACAAATGTTGATGTCTGAATTATTATCTTTTTTTTAATTTTTTTTATTAGAATTTGTTAATTCCGTGCCGGGTCATTTTTTAACCTAGTTTTCAATGAGTTACTTCCCCAAAATGACTGTTCCATGTTAAATTAATTAGCTTATTATTCACAGCAATTACTTTTCGAGGTTTAATTATTGATAGCTCTCTGTTCGAATCAGTTAATGTGCCAAGCTAAAATGAATTGTCATTAGTAGTCATGTTCAGATTGGTGACTTTTTCTTCTATTAAACTATTTCTTCTGGAGCTTAAAATGAAGTTTAAATCCAATTATTTGTTGTAGTTATTAAGGGTTGAAAGCCCCTACTGTTATTATTATTATTATACATTTTATGTCCCCAACACCCTAATTAATGTGGATTGTATAAATGCAGGGATTCCTCACCCCAGGGAATGACTGTTACTTTTCTAAGAAATCAGACCGATTGTTTCCTAAAACATTGCACGTACTCCCACTAAATTTATATCTAATATTCAGCTCGGTTTTCTTGAGTTACATGAAGACAATGTTGACCTTGTTAAAAAAAAAAAAAGCTTTTTTTTCCCTTTTTTTTTAAGTTTTATAAGTTTTTTTTATTTTTCCAGAACTCATCATGTTGAACTTTGGAAGAAATCATGCCGATCATGAATAAATAATTTATTTTAGAACCGGCCCTGAACTTCCTTCATTTAAAATGAATGAGGGTTTACAGTGGAGACAGTGAGATGGTAAAACTACCTTAGTTTCATTAGTAACTGCAAATTCATGCTAAATTATATGCAACTCGCCATAAAACTTGTATGAAAAACTTAATTGAAGTCTGCCCTCCGCTTTAGCACCAACAGTTTCTAAGATATTTGGCTCAGAACCATAGGACTGACTTCTCTATTCAAGGCCATGCAAGGGATTGTTATGTTGTCTGGGAATGAGTGAGAGTGCAGAGAGGCCTGTTGTTATAGTGACTGGGCTAAGCCGCACCCACTCCACTCACACACACCCAATGCCAGTATACACACATGCTTATATCTTGGAGACCATGTGGGATGAGAAAAAAACAATTTACCCAGGAAAAACAGTGCACCATCTTTCAGCCCGTACTTAACAATTTCTCGAGGAACTGTCTGAAAATTATGTCATTTATACAGAAATAAAATTTATAATGGCTGAAAAAAAAATGCTTATAATTTAAGGATACATATTTAAACCTGTGCGAAAAGCACTCTGATATTTCGAACACAAAATTTTAGATATGTTCTGTATCAATACTGCAGTGACAGTTGTTGTTGTTGTTGTTGTTGTTGTCTTAATACATTAGGCTTTTAAAGCTCACATATTATGCTCCTTTTAAAACAAGTTAAAGGTTTCCAAAATGTGTCTGTAAATGTCGCTGAAATACGATTCAGATTGATTGTGCATTCCTGCCTACCTTAATTTCATTCTCTTTCACTTATTTTTAACTCGGCTCTCTTTAGTCGCTATAGTTTGAAATTAACTGCCTTCAAAAGCCCCTATGTGGAATTGCAGAGACCAGAAACAGGTGGGGAAAATATCCCTTTTTTTAACCTACTGGAATTTTGGGATATTATAAGAGGTTACCTGGGTGCTACCATTACCTGCGAATGGAGTGTATAGTCAACTCGCTGCCTCTCCTCACGCCCCTCCAATGTTTCACCAGCCCTTACTTCTGCAAG
>JAQMYL010000020.1:12469898-12496647 GCA_030014365.1 Clarias pachynema
CACATGTGTTCATTCATAGTTTTGATGCCTTCAGTGAGAATCTACCAATGTAAATGGTCATGAAAATAAAGAAAACATATATTGACAGATAGATGAGAAGGTGTGTCCAAACTTTTGGCCTGTACTGTACAGTATGTGTGCCAAAGAAGTTGCTTCTGAAATTTATACAAGATGGAAGTGACCAAGCTTGCTTTCCTAAAAATTTCAAGTTGCGAACTGGAGATATGATTTTTATATGTGCCCCAAAAATGGCCATTTTTTCGATGTTATAATGTCTCGCTTCAAACAATAATAATAAAAAATGCAAATTATGAACAACATTTCTTTATGAGTATTGATACTAAAATTGGTGTAAGCGTCTAGAAGCATATGAAGTTAGAAGTGTTGATTAAATTGAAACATTCTGTGCAAAATTAAGGATTTTTTCTCCCTCCAAAAAAAAACTGTAGTGTCCGTAACTACGTCAAATTCAACTTGACTCATTTTAACAATTTAGCATTTTAGAAATTTTTTTTTTTTACTTTTCATGTAAATCTAGATTGGCCTGATACATTTCATCTGAATGACAGTTAAGATCACTGATTAAAAGATTACAGTTACAGTACAGACACCTGCGATGGATTGGCACCCTGTCCAGGGTGTACCCTGCTTTATATACAGGATAAAGCGGTATAGAAGATGAGTGAGTGAGTGAGTTACAGACACTATATGAAAAGGCATGAAATTGTATTTAGCAAATGTATTTCTTTTTATCTAATAAATATATAAATGTGTATGAATATTTACAAAAAATATGATATGATATTATCTGAAAATTCACTTGTTCATCGAAGTGAGAATGTTTTGGCCGATAGTATAATAACTGTATATTACAATTTAAGTCAAAGGTAGAAACTTTGATATATTTGCATAAAAATCTTTAATTCTTCTTGCTATGTCTCGCTCTTGCTTTAATGAGAGCGTGCGCTCGAGCTGGCATGGACTCTACAAGTCTGTACAAAACGTGATGAGCCATGTTAGATAAAATCCATCTGAGTGTCGTCTGAATACATGCTTCAGTAGAAGCGATAAGACTGAAGGAAAGTCTGTCCTTTTATAAATAAAAGTTACCATGATCAGTATCACCAATGTGCTTACTTTTATGTAGTGACAGTGCTGAATCTTAAATAGTAAGTATTCAATATAGCAGATGTTTCATTTATTTCTTGTCAATTTCAAAACTTTCTGTTTATTTCCCCCCCAAAAAATACACGTTTTATCAGCATGTAGTTTTAAATTGTCCTTGGTGAAAAGAAACAGGGTACCAATACATCTGAAATTGATCTACATGGCAGCAGCACTTCTGTTTTGCTGGATGAAAACACAGTTTAACTATTACTTTCACTGACTGCAGTGAGATACTTGCCCATACAAAGCAATCTCGCTGTATGCAGATGCAGTTCAATTAGTCTGACAGTCTAGCTATGAATTATTCAGTATGGAAACCTGATGATAATTGAAAACCACTTGACCACAAAGGCGAGGCAAGTGTTAATATAGAGAAATACATGCATATATATGTGTGTGTGTGTGTTTGTGTGTGTGTGTGTGTGTGTGTGTGTGGGGTGTCTGTGGCATTGTTGCTCTATTTACAGCTTCAATTAAGTCCCTGCTTGGACACTCCCTTCATCTTCCATCCTCCACTTGCTTTAAGATCTCTGACACTCCTTAGAGGCGCCTCATTATTTGTGTGTGTGTGCGTGCGTGCCTGCGTGCATGTGTGTGTGTGTGTGTGTTCAGTTTGTGGTATTTTTACTTTCCCAACCCCCTTATTAGGACAGAAAAGCTTATGATTAAATTTGTGGCATCCAATTAAATAGAGATCAGGATGGATCTGGGCTGCCCTGATTATTTGTTTGTAAGCTAGCGTGTGAAAGCTAGCCATATCGTTAGCTAAAAATGTTCTCAGAAATAAATCTTAAGCCATATTCTACATGACCCACCTTTTGTTTACAATCTTGATAAAATAACATACAGCCAGAGAACAAATTGGATAAAATCGTAGCCAGCTACTTTATTTGACATAGAATTCTACCTTCTATTCCATCTTCTAGAGCTAATTACCCTTATGCTAATACGCCACAGTACTTTAGTTAAATTCTTCAATATAACAGGTTTGTTTTTCATATAATAGGATAGCACAAAGTGTTTTATTCCTTTTTACACCATAGTAAAAGTGTATGCAGAATGCACATCATACTTTTTATAGTGCATAGTAGCCTGTAATCCTTAATTGCCTTTATTTGCTGGAATCATTTATATCATAGCAACGGCAAACAGTTCTTAATTTGCCAGCCTCTTTTTGACTTTCTCAAAGTTAATAAGACAAAAAATTGCAGCTTGTTGACTTACTTATTGATAAAATTAGCAGTATGAAGGCTTTACGTTTCCTATGTAATTTTGAAAATTTGTTGATTTGGGGATCTGACGATCCGGGTTCGAGCCCCTCCGTCGCTGGGTTGCCACACCCCATTCTAACCTGTACCAAGTGTGCGGATCTGATGGTCTGCTGTGTTGACCATGACAGGTCAGCCAACTTTATCTTTCTTGCTATGCTAACACTGGAGATACCAAACCATACTAATAATTACAAACTATTTTTTAATCAACTTATGTGAAGAGTCTATCATATAAGTTCAATGTATAAGTTGTTACTACAGAAATGATAATGTATTAGATTAAAGATAATAATATTATCATATGATTTGCTTTACAGCCAGAGCTACAGCAAGAGCTTCTTTTGGTGGAGCTGTAAATATTATTATACAACGTAATCCGGCTTTTGTTAGAAGAAAAGAAAAGTAAACGTGTAGATGCTAGAAAAAAAAACATGTAGCTCAATAGAAACAAAATGCAATAAAAATAAAAATACTTTTTATATAATAAAAATTTAAGATATAAGATAAATATTTTTCTTTTAGCAAAATCATTTTGGGGCAACATTTTCAGTGGCCTTTCTAATGCATATAGTTAACTATATACTTATACACTGGTATGAATTTTTCATTTCATTTTTGAATTATTCATTTTACTGATTTTAATTTATATGAATAACCTCAAAACTGTATCCATTTAGTGAAATAAAAACTGAGCCACATAGTTAAGCGAGAAAATTAAATGGAAATAGTAATGAGAGTGGGGAAGAGGTGGGGTTTTCAGAGGTATCAGTTCATAACAGAGAGTCTAAAACCCCTGTGCAGCTGTCAATCATCCCAGTCTCAAATGTTGTTTGATGTTTGTTTGGACACATCCATTGTCTGTCCTGATTTAAATTTTTGTCTAGATTGTAAAACAATGCTAAAGGCAACCAAAAATATCAAGTAATCTCATTTGAACAGTTAAGCTGTAAAGCCTTCATAAAGGCTCTAATCTGAGGTGCTGTTTGTTAATTGGTGATTTTTGAGGATGGTGACTCTATATGACCTTCTTCTCTGCAGCAGAGGTAAGTTTTGGTTTTGCTTTTCTGGAATGGTCATCATGTGCCGGGTGTTTTTTTTTTTTTGTTCGTTTGTTTGTTTTGAAAATGCACTTGACAATTGCATTTTTCAATAATTTTTATTATCATTCTCTGCCTGAAAACAAGTTCCCAAATAGCCAGGGTTTTTCCACTCAGGCCAAGTACTGTATATGCTTGAGTGCCTCTTCTAAAGTGCCCATTTTTCATTTTGTGATTCAGGAAGTGTTTAACATAAGACTTTCAATCGTCTTTTTTTTCCAACACCAGGAAACATCTGCATAGAAAATAACACACTGGACGGGCTAAAATGATCAATCGACTTATGAATTTGATGAAAAACAGTAGGTAATTCAGCTTTTACCTACTGTTTAACACCCCAACACCCTATTTATCCCATTCAGATAGAGCTATAATCTTGTAAGAACTCCAAAAAAAGAATTACCATAGCGTTATTGTGGAGATAAAATGCATCATGGGGAGACAAATGCAATATGAGGAAATGCAATAAAATATATACTGTACAGTAATAGGGTTGTAATTAATAGAAATGTTTAGATTTGACCCATTAGGGATGATTTTTAAACACTGTAAAAGTACTCTACCCAATTTCCCCCTTTCAAGTCAGTTTACTATATAAAATACCTTTTGAATAGTGACATAAGCTGTTTAAAATGTTCAGTCATACTGTAATTATATGTGATTTATTAAGGAGACAGGCTTAAATTGAATGTTACCGCTCGAGTAAGCAAAAATAAAAATTGCAATACAATTTTTTTTTTTACATTTTCTTTGCTGTATGTTAAGCTGTGTGTGTGTGTGTGTGTGTGTGTGTGTATGTGTGAGTGTATAGGGAGCCACTAATGAGTACTGGGTAAGTGTAGTGTGTAGATTAAGCAGGCTGAGTTTTTTCTCTCTTAAAGGTAAAGTTCTTTAACGAAGCAAGAAGAAGAAATTCAGGGATTTTTCATTGTTCAAATTGCATTGAGAGTTGAGAGTTAATTACCTAATAGTTAATAGGTAATACGTTTTTTAAAAAGCAAGTTTAAACAAAAAAACTTGAGCACTTGACCAAAATAAAGACTCTTTGTGCGCGCTGTGTAGAGCCGTGATAAAACAGCATAAATTCTGAAATCCTCATTCTTTGTTCAGAACCAAAAAAAGAAAGAAAGGGGGGGAAAAAAACCTCTTTCATCATTGGTCCTTCAAACTCTCAAGTTAAATCCGAACGCTGAACGCATTCTGATGAATCCGAGTGATGAAAGAATATGTCAACTGTCAGTGTTTATCAGTGACCTTGGATTGATGTACTGGCTGGAGCCTTGACAGTGACTGAGACGTTGACAGCTTGTTTTGTGTGCCACTGGTGTTGAAGTGTGAACGGAAACGAACAGTCTAAATTCATGACTGACGCTTTTGGTAATTATCAAAAACAAAAGCAGCATGGCGGCGTGGGCGGCTGGCGAAGCGAGAACCTCTGAAAGCGTCATTCAGACTGAGACGGCGCTAAACGCAGCTGCTGTTTATGCCACACTAACACTCACTGTTCTCTATGTGATTTAAGACACTTTGTGCTATATTTGTGTCTGTGTGTATGTGTGTGTGTGTGTGTATGTGTGTGTTTGTGTAAGGGCCCTTGAAATGTAACGGTAAGGTTATAGATGTGGGAACACATACAATTTGTATTTCAGTAAGGAGAGTTGCGTCCATTTCTCACACTCAGTGTAAGGAGAATGGTGAGTAAAAGCGGGTGTTCAGTAGCAAAATAGAAGCAAAATACAAAAATGAATAATAAGTTAGAATATAATAATTCATTCATTCATCTTCTATACCGCTTTATCCTGTGATCAGGGTCGCGGGGGGCCTGGAGCCTATCCCAGGAGACTTTCGGGCACAAGGCAGGGTACACCCTGGACAGGTGCCAATCCATCGCAGGGCATACACACAAGAATATAATAATTATTTTTATATAATAAAAATGTAAGATATATGATATATAGCAAAATCAATTTGGGACAACTTTTTCAGTGGCCTTTCTAATGCATATAGTTAACTATATACTTATACACTGGTATGAATTTTTCATTTCATTTTTGAATTATTCATTTTGCTGATTTTAATTTATATGAATAACCTCCAATCTTTATCCATTTATTAAAATAAAAACTGAGTCAAATATTTTCACGAGAAAATTAAATGGTAATGAGATGGGGAAAGAGGTGGGGTTTTCACAGGTATCAGTTCATATCAGAGTCCAAAACATCTGTGCAGCTGATGTTATTATTGAAACAAAAACAAAAAACAATATCCTTTGTATTTTAATTGGACAATCTTTGCTTAGGCTGTTTTGGTAATTTCTCTGAAGGCATTTTAAAAAGTGAAAGATCAAGAAAATATTAAAAATTCATAAAGATTCAATTATTTGTCACACGTACTGTACCTTACAGCAGAGTGAAATAATTTGTTTGCATATTCCAGCTATGAAGCTAGGGTTGGGGCACAGGGTCGCCCCCCTGAGCAGATAGGGTGATAGGGCCTTGCTCAAGGGTTCAACTTGGGGGCACTGGGGCTTGAACCCCTGACTTTCTGTTCAACAACCCAGAGCCTTTACTGTTTAAGCCACAACAGCCCACTGTTACACCTGCTACTGTAGCTTACAGGCATTTTAAATGTTTTGTTGACAAAATGAAAGTCTAGTGAAATAAAAATCTAAGGGCTTTTCACAATGTGCAGCTTCCTGATATAAGTGTCACTAATAGATTTCACATCTATTAAAAATGAAAAAACTTAGTTAAAAATTTAAGATATATGATATATATTTTTCTTTTATCAAAATCATTTTAGGACAACTTTTTCAGTGGTATTTCTAATGCATATACAGTAGTTAACTACAGTGTATACTTCTACACTGGTATGAATTTTTCATTTCTTTTTTGGAATTATTCATTTTACTGATTTTAATTTATATGAATAACCTCCAAACTTTATTCGTTTATTAAAATTCAATGGAAAGGTTAGTAATGTATCAGATGAAATGTGATACAGTTTGGGCTAAACCAAATCAGCCCCAGCTTTTTCTCTATACCATTTTCTGTATGTTCACTTCAGATCATGGTGGCGCTGTTGTCCTTTATACTGTAAGTCATTACAAATAATCCACTTTTAGCTATTTTCTAACAGCAAATTTTTGCTCAAACTTGGTGCTAAAATTTAAGCTTTGTATTTTTTTATGTTTCTTCTTAAAAAGAGACGAAGAAAAAGGCTTAACCCTGAATGACACAACCAGTATTCCTTATATTAGCGCTGTTCAGCATGTGTCATGTTAAATGTATTTACAGTTTAAATTTGTTCCCTGTAATATAAGCAAGAAGAAAGTAGATGAATTCTACTCAAGTTTATCTAAATTAAATTATCACATGTCAGCCAGCCCTGATCCAAAACCCTTTAACTAAACACACCACACAACCATATGGCAACCAGATCACACTGAACTTGGCTGTCTGACAGGAGGGAGCTTGACATGAGTTGTGTAATTGACAGCTTGAATGTGTGCATAAAGTTTCTTATCTGTTTGTCTTACATTTACTACACAGATACCGAGACGCGACAGAACCTAAAAGACAAACCCTCCTAAAGAGCATAACATTCTGTCGTATTCTTTTTACTGACTCTTTAATAGCGAACATCAAGCATCTCACGATCATCCATGCATTTATCTTCACTAGCTGCTGTGCTTACTAATTTCGATGACTTCCTTTTTTTTTTTTGTCTATCCGACTCATCCAAAAACATTGCTTGCACACAGCGCCCCTGGGAACACTACAACAGAATATGTTTTGACTTTCATATACTGGATGTTTGAAGTTCGATATTCTTTTAATATTACTTATTTAGAATAAGTGGTGTAAGTTGGAGATTTTGACATTTGAAACTGTTGCATATCCTGTTACAAATCCATCTGTGTATCCACTTTTTCTTCTTATATTTCACTTTGATTTATTTGAACCAATTGCTGTTAAGGTTGGCAGCGTAGTGGCTTAGTGGTTAGCACTGTCGCCTTGCACCTCCAGGTCCTGGGTTTGATTCCCACCTTCTCCCCATGCTTGGTGGGTTTTCTCCGGTTCCCTCCCACAGTCCAAAAACTTGTCGATTATGCCTAATTGGCATTTTTAAATCGCCCATATTGTGTGAATGTGAGTGTTGACCCAAGGTCCTACCATGGTCGAACAAATGGGAATAAATCCAATGGTCACCATTGGCCTCCACAGTCCCTAGTTGGGCTACATAGGTTCCTAGATGGATGCCGAAAGGGTTACATGATTTAAGAACATTTTTTGACAAATGTTCTGACCTTGAATAGTTTTCGTGATGGTTAGATCAGTTAACTACCCTTTAGCTAAATTTCCTCTGGTTTATGATTCTTAAGCATAGCGAAGCAATCAGGTTTTATACTGTATAGTTTAGAGCACAGACTCCTTTACACCTCCATCCTCTAGGACACATGCCACCAGAAAGGGTCCTACAGTACAAGTGTCTCTGTCCTGTGCCTTTCTCTCCAGCTGACCCCTGGGGTAACCCAATCTCTTCGTGTCAGCCTCCAGGTCTTGGAACCATGTGTTATGCGGTTGACCTATTTTCCTCTTGGCTTGTTGGTTCCACATCAGGGCTTGCCTTGTGGTTTGTTATTGCCATGTGTAGATGGATGGGATGAAATTGAAAGTCAGTTTGACCAGAAACAGAATATAGAGTTTCAATTCTTTAAGCCACTGATTTGTGGAAAAAGAAGTGGCCTATTTTACCTTCTTTTTTTCACATTAGATATGTTCAGTATTCAGCCCACTACAAATGGCCTTAAGCTGGCTTTGGCACATAACAAGGGTGATGCAGAGGCGGTGAGCTTCACATCTATCACTGTGTGCTCATTTTGTCAGTGGATCGAATTAATTCATATACTGTACACAAATGTTGCTGTGCAACCCTCTTCACTTAACACCCCTTACTCTTAAAACTTACTGAAAACATAATCAGGGTATTTTAACATTAATTTTCTAGAATATTCGAGCCTCCACAGATAATCTGATTCAAACTCGAATTTTAGGCATCATGTACATAAAGGCTCGTTTGCGTCCATGTGACAGATATCAGTTACACATCACCGCATGTGAGTGTTATCCTGGCACAACTTTTAAGTGCAGGCTCTGTCTCATTATCGACTCTTGCGGGTATCATCTTCAGGGAGTTGAGGAGCTCTCAAGTTATTTGGAGACACAGCACATTTTGTCCCCACTTCCATTTCCTGCAGTGGCGTGAGAAATGTATTAATATGACCTTTCATCTGGGGATGAAAGTTCCATATTCGCATTACTCACATTCACCTTGGTTCTGGAAGGTGTGTGAATTGAAGGCAGACTTTTTTTCTGAGTGTTACTAATTCTGTAGGTTGTGCCATTTCTAAAGGCTGTATGTGTAAAAAAAAAAAAAAAAAAAAAAAAAAAAATCATGTATGTCTCCTCTTTTTTTTTTTTAAGGTGTAATTTTTAACTGGTGAATGACATGGTTTGCCTAAAGATACATGTGACCACTGAGGATAGTTCCTTCTCTTAAAAGATGGTTTGGACTCCATTTCATACATTTGAACAGTTTTGCTGTGATGGCTGATACATTTAAGCATTTGGTAACCTCAACAAAATAGATGTCATGTTAAATAAAGTGAATTATCTGTTATGCAATTGCACTTCTAATCATATAGCACAGTTACAGAAAGGATTGATTTATGGTCGCCCCATGTCATCTCTTGACGTCACTGCCTTCGGCATGCTTGACAGAGATAGAGCTACAAATTTATAAGTGTACTCACTCACTCACTTATTGTCTATACCGCTTTACCCTGTATACAGGGACGCTGGTGGACTAAGTGGTCCCAGGAGACTTAGGCCACAAGACGGGGAACAGTACAATCTGAACAGTGTGCCAATCCATTGCAGGGCACACACAAAGGTAATTAGGGAATCTGCCTGTCTTTGGACTGTGGAAGGAAACCAGAGTACCCAGAGGAAACCCAGCAAACACAAGGAGAACATGCAAACTCTATGCATTTATAAGTTTATGTGTTTAAAATTTTTTAGCAGCTAACCTGAATAATGCTTAATAATTATAGAACACTGTTTTAAAACTCTTTCACTTGGCCATAAGAGACGTAGGTGTCCCGATTATACAACATAGTAATTAAGTTACATAATAAAACTTGCTTCAATAAATTAATTGGAGAGACTGGTGATCAGTTTTATGTGAACTCACTGTGTACTGTGTTTCTAACTGAAAGATCATCTTAAAACTTCTAGATATACTGTACAATTCGTCACCGTGGTCAAAAGTTAGCACTGCTGCTTTGCGCCTCCAGGTTCTGGGTTCGATTCCCATGCGTGTGTTTGTGTGCCCATCCCGGGTGTACCCCGCCTGGTGCCCAAAGTCTTCTGGGAGAGACTCCAGGCTCCCCACAACCCTGAATACAGGTTAAAGCAGTATAGACGATGTGTGAGTGAGTTTTCCTGGCTGATAATAGATATATCGATATAGTTATATATGCTAAGCTAGCTATATGGCTTATAGTCAAATATGCTAGGCTAATCAAATTATCCACACATTTGTTTGTGACAAATTTGTGAATGCTTTTATTTTTAATACTGTTGTTTGTTGCTTTACCAGCAAGTTTTCTGAATTGTAGTCTATATACTGAACATCTTTACATATCTAGACAGTTACACACTGACACATAGACCATACAGTTTACTAGAGAGGTACATTTCCTGAAGAAAATGTGAGTGGTGCTTGCCGTGGCAAAACTCGGGCCCCCCATATCTCTATGACAATGGGATCTTAGCATCATGTTAGCGACATTCTAATGATGTTGCTAGCAACATGCTAATATAGCTAGCATCATGCTAGCAACATGCCAATCAGCTAAACGTCATGCTAATCACACTAGCATCATGCTAGGAACATTCTACACATGTTTTTAGCGAAATGCCACTAAAGTTAGCATATTGCTAGCGACATGCTAATAGCGTTAGCATCATGCTAGCGATGTGCTGATATAGCTAGCATAATGCTAGCGACATGCTAATATTGTGCTAAAATAAAATGCTAATCGTGTTAGCATCATGCTAACAGCATGCTAATGAGGGTGCTAGGGGGCGTGGCTTATGAGCATGATGATAAATGCAAAAGAGTGATTGGTTGCCTGAGTTAAATGAGCTTTCCCCCGTGTCTCTACGACAGTCGGTTCCACAGTTAAATCAACGTTAAGTCTATATCTATATAATCTAATGTTAATCCATAGGTTCATTAATTTCTATTTAGAAAGCTGGAAATAATCAACTGTATAAGGACTGATGGAGTTTTGTACTCTTTAAATGCTCTCCTATTGTGGATTCTGCGGGTGTGTGGGGATGGATATCTTTAAATGTAAGATTTGGCAGAGTGCTGATATGAGATCTATATACAGTATGGTGGTGGCCAAAAGTATTGAAAGAGAAGTAAAATTCATTGTTTTAATGATTTTTTGAATTTTTAAAGTAATAACAATCAAGATAAGAATACTTTGTTATTTTATGCAATGAAATTGCAACACATAAATCAATATTTACTTGATTTTGCTGGATCTGACTGGGCATAGAGTCAAAAAGATGTCTGTAGTACTCTGGTGTCAATTCATTGCTTCCCTGAAGATCATAGAAGATGGTCTCTCGACTGTTTCTGCATTCCTCACCCTTGTTTAACAGTTTTCTATTGGGTTTAGGTTTGGAGATGACCCCGACCATGGCTCCAGAAACTGAACACCATTCTCACATAGCCAGTTATTCACTAGTTTTTCAGTTAAGTCTTAATAGTCAGACAGGCTAGCACTAATTAGTGACATCACCTGTTTTATGCACAGGGAGAACTATAATACATGGCACATGTTGTCTGTATACTTTGAACATTGTATTTTTTTCTGCATATTTGAATCTTTTTTTAAAGATTAGCATTTTTGTAGGTATCGCTTGGTCCAGCGCCGATCCTTGGTTAAACACTGTTGGGATTAGGTTGATTGTGCTCCAATCCCCCTTGGCTGACATCAATGTCTGTCCTCAGTTATGTTCTTGTGACTGAATGAACACAAACCCCTGCTGCCAAGCTCCAAAATCTACTGTAAATTCCTCCCAAAAACATGGAGCTTATTATAACAGTGAAACTAAATCTGGAATGGTGTGCTAAAAAAATATGTACATATACATAAACAAGGCTTTTTATTAATTGTGCAGATACACCAAACCATATTCCGACCACATTCTATTGACTCTGTCTTTTATTGTATCCCCAGGTCCTGTATACTGTATACTCGATCCCTAGATAGACAGACAGACAGACAAATACATAGATAGATTGATAGAATGATAGACAGTTTCTCTCTGGGGGATTTCTCTAATTACTTAACGAGGGCCTTTCATACAGTAGCACTGGGGTTGGGAACTTATTTTCCATTTCAGCCGTTATTTTAGTTTTTACCACCTCAGTTGGACAAATACCAACAAAAAATTGCACACAAATATGGAATTTAAACTCTGTTTTAAAGCAAATCCAGTGGCCTTTACCTGTTGGCGCAACCCTGTGTTAAACCACCATCTGTGTCCACAGCTGCTGAACCACTAGTAATAATCTCTGGGTTATATCTCTGGAAATAAAGCCACATAAAAATATTTATTTATATCATTTATCTGTTGGTAGAATGTAGACATTTTGGTCATTTTCACAACTCAGATACTTGACAGACAAAATAATTGGGTCTGTTAATAGATAAAGCCAGTTGTGTTTGCATCCTTGGAAAAATGCATAGGCAGAAAAGTGTTTGTCTGTCATGCACAATACAGACTTTGTTGTGGTTCTTTCATGCCTTCATTTTTGTCCATTTAAATGTGAGGTGACAGCGCACTGTGCTAGTGTCATTAAAAGTTCATTGAAGAGTTATAACACTCAGCATCCATCTTTTAATTCTCATGCACAAAAAGAACAGGTAATAGCTTGAGATAATACATTTTATTTGATCATATACAATGGTAGGGCATGTTTTGAATAATGTGATGGACCAATACAGACAATATGCAGGACAATTTAATGTGTTTGCATATTTGTTTTAAGAGGCAGCAAAGTGGCTTAGTGGTTAGCACTGTCGCCTTGCACCTTCAGGGTCCAGGTTCGATTTCCTTCTGTGGTGTGTGTGCCAGAAGTTTGCATGTTCTCTCAGTGCTACTGTAGGTGGGTTTCCTCTGGTTATTTTGGTTTATTTAGATTAGGCTAATTGACATTCCCATATTAATATGTGTGCCCTTCATGGATTGGCACCCCGTCCAGGCTGAACCCCACCTCGTGCCCTAAGTCTCCTGGGATAGGCTCCATGCCCCCGTGACCTTGTATACGGGATATAGCGGTATAGACAATGAGTGAGTGAGTGATTTGTATTGAGAAAGCACCGAAACAAATCTCTACACTCCAGTACACGAGTGGAACTGAAAAGTCTCTAATAGATAAAGATCGTGGCTTAATTTCTGCAAGGATGAAAGAGTTTTTCAGTTATGAGTTATTTAAGCTAGGATGAGTTATTTATTTATATATTTATGAGTTATTTTGAGCTGTGTTGAAAGTAAAAAGAGTTCAGGAAGCTTCTTACACACGGCTAAATCCATAACCCCTTAGCAAGGTCACTACTAGCTCGGCCAGTTGCAGTTAGTTAGTTTTGCCAAGAGTGGAATATGTGTTGGCGGAGTAAAATCAGTGATTCAATAAACAAAGAAATGTCATAACTATGCTGATATTCAGCACAACAGCACTTCATCTCGTGTGATATTGCTTAATTATAGCCAAGTTTCTCATTTATTCTACAACTTTCTATATTGTACCAGGAGCGTCCCAATTTCTATAATTCTACATTTAAATGGCTTGATGTGGGCAGAATATGTGTTGGCGGAGTAAAATCACTGATTAAATAAACAAAGGAAAATCATAATGTGTTGATGATGAATGGTGTTTGTAGAACTGCTGTATAAAAGCAATATCGCACTCGAGGTTTTACTGTTGTGCTAAATATCATGGCTTCTTGTCTACGACCGCATCACAGCTATGCTGATATTCAGCACAACAGCACTTCGCCTGGTGCTTAATTATTGCCAAGTTTCTAATTTATTCTATAACCTTTTATAATATACCATATCTTCTAAAATATTACATTTAAATAGCCTCATTCTGGTGATCTCTCATAAACCCCGCACGCCAAACAAGTAAATGTCACCATGCAAACCGCTAACGTTTTTCCTAAAATACAACAAATAAACATTAATTTTATTGAAAGTCTAAAATGCTCAAAATACATTTTTCTTGCTGTCTATAAGAGCTTTTCATTTCTTTTACCAAATACAGGAAAAAAAGGCAGTTGATTCCTCTTTCAACATGCTACCCTCGTGTAGGAGGAGAGTGCAGACAGAACGTGAATGATTTGCCTGTTGGAAAAAGTGCAGTGAACTTGGATGAAGAGTAACTACTGCAAAAACAAGCATCAGAAATGTGACAGTAGAAAACAATAAGGTCACGGTGTTCTGTAAGACAGAGCCTCACCAAAGCAATCATCTCGTCTATTTTGGACCGTGTTGAAAATAAGGCGAAGCGAGGCATATTTCAGCGTAATGTCTTCACAAAATGATACTTAGGTACATAGTAAACAACTATATATCATACCCAGTTCTTTACTAGATGTATCTGTTATCTCTCCTACAACTGCACCCTAGAACACATGCCCATGTTATAAACGTTTGCAGATACAAAGACGGATATATCAGGAATTTTTAAATTATCTCCCAGATTCGGTTACAATTTAAAAAAGATTAAAGCTATCTTTTTTGGTACATGCAGCATCTAGGCATTTGGCAGATGCCCTTATCCAGAGTGACTTACATTTTCATCTCATTAAACATCTGAGCAGTTGAGGGCTAAGGGCCTTGTTCAAGGGCCCAACAAGGACAACTTTGTGATCGTGGGATTTGAACCTGGGCCTTTCTGAACCATAGTCCAATGCTTTAACCACTGAGCTACCCCTGACCACTCAAAGGAAAGCGCTGTCTACCCTCTTCCACATACACAAGCTCACTAATATAAGCTGTCGGCCGCGTACAGTATAGCTGTGGCATTGTTGAGATTCAGACTTTGAGTTTTTCTCGATAGGGTGAATGTTCTTCTGTCGCATCATTCAGGAGCTATAGCTGTGCTATTAAATCGATTATGTGATTATGTCGGCGTATTCAATTCCTTTGTTAGGGATTGAAGGGGCTGCAGGAACAGCGTAAGCACAGATTACGGCTTTTAATGAAACAAAACATAAATACAGGAAATAAACAGCAAACTGAACAGGAACAGAGAAACAAACCGATGCAAGACATGAGGCACAAGACAGCCGGGAGCTTTAATAATGACACTAATCATGGACTTTAAACTAGGAAAGCTGTAATAAGCAAAGAGCGTGAAACACGAGACAGAACAGCAAACGTCCCCAACACCAAAAGACAGAAAGAGGTCCGACCTGACACGCCTGCAGTAATGCACCACTAGCTGACATCATTGGTTCAATGGGGCGTTTTTTTTCTATTCGGTATCGATTCATACTTTTTAATGATTAATGTCCACTTACAGATGTTAAGTCGTCTGAAATGGACAAAATCCTTGATAATATAACAAATGGCCAAAACATGGTATTGGTGCTAAAAAGTGTCTCACCTAAGAGAAAACTGAATTTTCAGATAACACCATTTTTCATAATACTTACGTAATACTTCTTATCTCACAATCTATGCCTCGTTTTTTGTACGTAAATATGCATACACATTTACATTTTCATCAGAAAAAAGAAACACATTTACTAAACACAATTTCATGCTCTTTCATGTAGTGTCCGTAACTTTCTTGAATGCAAATATTTCAAAGATCTTAATGGTCATTCAGATGAAACTTGTCCAATTTAGATTTCACATAAAAAGACAGAAACTTAAAAAAGTGTATTATTCTAAAATGCAATATTGTTAAGATATTGCAACATGAATTTGACAAGGTTACGGACACTACAGATTTTTCGCTTTTTATAAGCTTATACCAAAAACCAATTTAAGCAACAATTTTTATACTGTAGATCATGTGCGTCTGGAAGCTTACACTAAATTATCAATACTCTTAAAGAAATCTGAATAATTTGCATTTTAAATTATTAAAATGCAAATTATTAATGCTGAAAATGGAAATTTTGGGGGCACATATAAAATCATCTCTCCAAAATCCATGAAATTAGCAACTTGAAATTTTTAGGAAAGCAAGATTGGTCACTTCCATGTTGCATAAATTTCAGAAGTAGCTTCTTTGGCACTCACACTGTTTCCATGTCCCACAAACTACTTATAAGCTACGATTTTTGAGAAATAATCAATTCTTTATCTTTTTCTTTGCCTTTGTCTTAGTGCAGAAGATTAGTGGGGGAAAAAAATTATCACTTTGTATGACACATGACATTTAAACAATCAACAACAGAAATTACACAGCTTTTCAAATTGAATCAGCAGTCAGTCTACCCATGAATTACAACTCTATCAGGAACCAGAATAGATATCTAGTAAACACACTGGTCTCAGTGGCAGTCAGTACTCAGGACAACTCACATGTATTATAAAGCAGCTAGCTTTCACAAATTAGGTCATTTTAAGGTCATTTATTTACTTCAGGACGGCTTGCAAAGAGTCGCTACGGATATTATAAAATGAAGAATGCTTTACTGCAGACAAGTACCATAGAGTAGAGTAAAGAAGACCCAGAGGAACAAAAAGAGGAAAGGAAATGATCCCTCAGTCGGTTCAAGTAATGCAATCTGGCAAGATGAACAGCCCTCACCTGCATGCCGAAACACAGCACATAGAGATGGAGAGGGCTGAGCATGTTTCTGTATCGTTGTTCAGGTGCCCTCAGAAGAGACGAGTCTACAGGCATTTATTAAGGCGCCGAATTTGCAGAGTAAATGAAGCTGGGAGACTCAATACACCTTTACTGAACCACAAGAGAAAAATGTCAAGTTATAAATGGAGGTGGTATTACATTTGTGATAAAATGCCTGACATGTACGCCTACAGTGCCTTGACATTTTAATTTCAGCCAAAGTTTTTTCAGGTCTGTATTCTATTATATTGTTTTGTGCACTGCTATTCTTTTCTTAGTGTGACACCTTTAAAAAAAACACACACACACTTTGACCACACTTGGTTACCTGCCCGTACTGCTTTTTGTTCGTTGCTACTCATTAAAGTTCCAAGGAATGCATCTGATTTTGCTCAGTTGGTTTAACAATATCGTTACACTTCACATCTTAGTACTTGCATAATCTGCATTTGGAATTTATAGAGAGAGTTTTCTCATTTTCTGTATTACAGTGCATTATTACTTTAATAATTCAATAAATTTTCATGTGATTTTTTTCCACATAATTCATATATATATATATATATATATATATATATATATATACTGTATATGCGTGTGTGTGTGTGTGTGTGTATTTTTTTAAAAGAAATTCAACTGATTTTTATGGAAATGTACCTGGTCATGTATGAGAACATCAATACACACACTGTTTGTCATCATTTACTACGTATAGCTGTGCCCTTTTTCTGTTTAAAGCCAATTTTCTAGTGTGAACAGATTAAGAATGCATTCTGTACACCTTTGATAAATGATTGCTCGATGTGGGACGCCATGCATGTTGATGAAATTCCAAGAATCTAGTATTCTAGCTTGATATAAGCAGCTACAGGGAGCCAGTGGAGGCAGGTAGAAAGGGGAATGAGGTGCATGTTTCACTTAACCCAAAGCCAAACGGACTGCTGGTTTTTGGATCGTCTCCAGTGAGATAAATAATTGATTTGATTTGAGAGAAGACTCCGTGACCTTGTTTTTGTAGGACAAAATTACAACAAAAAAAAATAACTTATTGTAAATATTACCATACCCCGTTTAGATGAATGTTATTACGAGATATCCTTCTTACACACAATCTGTCCTTGTGTCCCTGAATGTCCTCAGATGAGGACATGACATTTTCTCCCAAATACATTCTCTATATATCTTCATACATGATGATATTCATATAAGGACTTAATTTTTTGTTAAACCATTTCATAAACTATTTTAAGACATTGATTAAATTTGTAGTTATCAGGTGCTAATGAAAAGAAATGTGTAGTGCACACAACAATAGAGTCTGAGGCTCAGGAGATTGGATTAATTAATAGGATTAATTACGAAATTGAAACAATTTTATTCAAAATTAATTTTACTGCAACTTTATGGAGTTAAGGTGGCATGGTGGCTCAGTGGTTAACACTGTTGCCTTGCACCTCCAGGGTATGGGTTTGATTCCTGCCTCTGTGTGCATGTTCTCCCCAAGTTTGTTGGGTTTCCTTAAAGTACTCCTGTTTCCTCCCACAGTCCAAATATATGCAGATTAGGCTAATTGGCGTTCCCAAATTGCCTGTATTGTATGTGTGCATGTACCCTTCACTGTATTAGCACCAATACAGGGTGTACCCCGCCTCGTGCTCCAAGACTCCCTTAAACTAACTCATATAGTCTAATAAATTGGATTTTTGCGGGATCAAGCTCTTGTGCATGCCACCAGTTTAGGTTGCTATGTCACAAAAACACAATCCTCCAATGCAGTGTTAAAACCCAGAGCAGGAGGTATATCGACTGTTTAAGGTATATTTATATATTATGCAAGGAGATAAAGGTTGTGTCAGTATTATTTGATGTTGTTTTACATGCCACATTCCATCCCAGTCACTGCATCTCTTCTCTCCCACACTCTACACAGCCCGCATTCTCCACCTAGCGCCATCCACACTCTCGTGAACCTTGTAAACTTGATGTTTACAATATATGCTCCAGTGTAATATATGCAAACTCAAACCAATAGTGTTGCATTTAAAAGTCAAAAAGTCATGATGGAAATACATTTACATATAAAAGTCATGATGGAAATACAATACATATAAAATACTCCTAAGCATAGCATTATGACCTTTGTAAACTGCAGTATAAAGACTGTGTTGAACTTTTTGTCCCACAGCCGGAAATGTTTTCTGCCCCAAAAGAAAACGTGTTCAGTACACACTCAATATGTTTTTATTTCTGTTTATGACAACTCTGAAGGCTCAGTGGTCTACCTTAGTAGAAAACTTAACTACTTCTACTTAACTACATCTCTTATGTAATATGTACCAAGATATAATATTTGTCCCTTTGCATTCATTATTATTATTCACTACTGTATTGTTCAAAGGAAATGGCGTAGTGTTGGCTCAGGCAGTTAAGGCTCTGGGTTGTTGATCGGATGGTTGGAGGTTCAAGACCCGCTACCACAGGGATGCCACTGTTGGGTCCTTGGCCCCGACTATTAAACCTACACCTCATACAACCCGTCAGTGTTGGTTCCAAGTCAGGTTAGAAAGTGGGAGGGTTGAAACAGGAATGGCATCCAATGTAAAAACCTGTGGTTAATTGTATGGATCAATGATGTTATGTTGCAACCCCTAAGTTAAAAGAAAAAAAATGTTCAAAGGGAGAAGATCAGTAGCCTGACGAGAAAAACAGCCTGTGTCCACATCATCAAAAAGCCTCATATTGCGCATTAATCTAGTTAAGTATTGAATATTTCATTTTAATTTAAAATTTGGAAACATCTCAAAAGTTGTTTTCACTTAAGTCAATGAACAAGATTTCATGTTTTAATTTCATTAAATTATTAGATGGAAAGCAACATTTCATGTCTCTCTTTTTTTTCTGAGCCGAGAAATGATCCAATCCTTGACCAAAAACGGTGATTCCATTCAAACCGTAAGTGTTTTGTGATCCGTTGGACCCCTATTAAAAATGTACGGTACGTGTGGGAAATAGGGTTGAACTCTCAATACAGTCTGGTCAGAAGGGGGTCGATTATTTTCTATAACAGAATAGTTTGGGTTGTTCTGCTAGCTGTAATTCAAATCACAGGTTCATGTTCAAGTTTCAAAGATCTCATTTTTAGGTTAAATGTTCTCCTTCTCACAGGTTAATATTTCTCTTGTAACAAATCACACAGGGGCTTGTATGGTGGGAAAAAAATGATTGGCGTTCCCAGATTGCCCGAAGTGTGTGAATGCGCATGTGAATGTTGACTGGAGATCCTACCACGGTTGAAAAAATGTGAATAAATACAATGGGTACCATTGGCTTCCACGGTGCCTTGTTGGATTACAGAGAGTCCTAGATGGATGGATGGGTGGGTGGATGGTTGGACGGATGGATGGATGGATGGTGAGAATCTAAATGTAATTCTAAATGTTTTTTTTTCATTGATGTGTCAATATAGTCATCAAAGTCTTGTCTAATCTATAGTGCTCCACCAAGGTGCTAAATTCCTCCTCTTGTCATCTGCTAAAGCAGGAAATTCCATGTGCTCAAAGTCATTTCAAAAGTTCATTAATAAAGACCATATATAACGTAAGTCATTGACATCATTAACCTCGTTAAAGACACCTCTGGAAAATGGTAGCTGTGAAATCTTATCTTCACGGCATGATCCATCAGCCTTTGGAGTTTTAAATATAGCTCGCACTAAATCTCAGCCTGAATAATAAGTATTAAAAAAATAATTCAGACCTTACATTTACACCTAGCAATCTAATTCTTAAAGTGCAACTATATAAAAGCAAAAAAGATCAAACAATCATCGGGAATATTTTCTCCCAGGTTGACAGGTTATACAAGCAAGACCGTGACACTGCATATGACAGCTTATTTATCTAAAGAAAGACTGCAGTATGGATTTTTTTTCTTATTAGATCTACATTTCCAGAGATGTAAATATGTATAAGTTTTAGTCTCAGTGTCAGTCAATGTTTCACACACTATGGATTACTATTAAGACTCTAAGGCAGATGGTGAATTGTTTTTCTCCGCGTGCCTTGCTGAAGCAGAACTCCTCCGTATGTGACTCAGTGTGACCTGCTTATTTCTCGCTTTGGCTTTGATTGACAGGCGTGCATACTCTTTCTCATTCCCCTTCCCTCCATGGGCAACTTAATCATGCATGTTCATTTTGATCTCCTATTCAGCTTTATGCATAAAGAATGTGTTTCGTGCAGATTTGCTGATAAAAATGCATTTGTGAAGTGAAGTTTGTCAAAAAATTTGACAGGCCATCAAGTTTTGCCAAGCTTAAAAAACAATAAAATTAAAAGTATACCTAAAGGCACAGGCCTGTCCTTGGTGCCTGTCACCTTTAATAATGAGGGCAAGGGCCTGACAGACTTAGTAAAAGGTGTGTTGTGTGTCCTCTGTGCTTGTCAGTCTCAATAAAAGGCATGTTGTTTTGGCTTGTCTGTGTCAGTATAAGTTGTGTCCTCTGTGCTTGTCAGTGTCTGTAAAGGGCTGTCCTCTGTGCTTATCAGTCTCAGTATAAGGCGTATCCCCTGTGATTGTTAGTTTCAGTATAAAGCGTGTCCTCTGTGCCTGTCAGTGTCAGTAAAATGCTTGTCCTCTGTGCTTGTCAGTGTCAGTAAAATGCTTGTTGTTTGTGCCTGTCAGTGTCAGTAAAAGGCATGTCCCCTGTGCTTGGCAGTGTCAGAAAAAAGGTGTGCCCCTTGTGCTTGCAAATGTCAGTAAAAGGCGTGTCGCCTGTGCTTGTCAGTATCTCTAAAAGGCATGTCCTTTGTGCTTGTCAGTGTCAATAAAAGGCGTGTCCCCTGTGCTTGTCAGTGTCAATAAAATGCTTGTCATTTGTGCCTGTCAGTGTCAGTAAAAGGTGTGTCCCCTGTGCTTGTCAGTGTCTCTAAAAGGCATGTCCCCTGTGCTTGTCAGTGTCAGAAAAATGCGTGCCCCCTGTGCTTGCAAATGTCAGTAAAAGGTGTGTCGCCTGTGCTTGCAAATGTCAGTTAAAGGCATGTCCCCTGTGCTTGTCAGTGTCAGTAAAAGTGTGTCCTCTGTGCTTGTCAGTGTCAATAAAATGCTTGTCCTCTGTGCTTGTCAGTTTCAGTAAAATGCTTGTCCTTTGTGCCTGTCAGTGTCAGTAAAAGGCGTGTCCCCTGTGCTTGTCATTGTCAGAAAAAGGCATGCCCCCTGTGCTTGCAAATGTCAGTAAAAGGTGTGTCCCCTGTGTTTGTCAGTGTCAGAAAAAAAGGTGTGTCCCCTGTGCTTGTCAGTGTCAGTAAAAGTGTGTCCTCTGTGCTTGTCAGTGTCAATAAAAGACTTGTCCTCTGTGCTTGTCAGTTTCAGTAAAATGCTTGTCCTCTGTGCTTGTCAGTGTCAGTAAAATGCTTGTCCTTTGTGCCTGTCAGTGTCAATAAAAGGCGTGTCCCCTGTGTTTGTCAGTGTCAGAAAAAAAGGTGTGTTCCTCTGTGCTTGTCAGTGTCAGTAAAAGTCGTGCCACCTGTGCTTGCAAATGTTCATAAAAGGCGTGTCGCCTGTGCTTGTCAGTGTCTCTAAAAGGCATGACCTCTGTGCTTGTCAGTGTCAATAAAAGGCGTGTCCCCTGTGTTTGTCAGTGTCAGTAAAAGTCGTTTCTCCTGTTGCTTGTCAGTCTCAGTAAAAGGTGTGTCCCCTATGCTTGTCACTGTCACTGAGGTGTGTCCTCTGTGCCTGTCAGTGTCAGTAAAAGACGTGTCCCCAGTGCTTGTCAGTGTCAGTATAAGACTTGTCTTCTGTGCTTGTCAGTGTCAGTAAAAGGTGTGTCCCCTGTGCTTGTCAGTGTCAGTTAAAGGCATCTCCTCTGTGCTTGTCAGTGTCAGTTGAAGGCGTCTCCCCTGTGCTTGTCAGTGTCAGTTAAAGGCGCCTCCCCTGTGCTTGTCAGTGTCAGTTAAAGGCATCTCCCCTGTGCTTGTCAGTGTCAGTTAAAGGCATCTCCTCTGTGCTTGTCAGTGTCGGTTAAAGGCATGTCCTCTGTGCTTGTCAGTGTCAGTTGAAGGCGTCTCCCCTGTGCTTGTCAGTGTCAGTTAAAGGCATCTCCTCTGTGCTTGTCAGTGTCGGGTAAAGGCATGTCCTCTGTGCTTGTCAGTGTCAGTCTGATGTGTTTGCCAGTGTTTCTCAGTTAACAGCTTGTCCTCCGTGCCTGCCATTCTTAGTAAATTGCATGTCCATTGTACCTGGCACTCCCAGTAAATGGCATGCGCCCTATGCCTGGCATCACCAGTACACAACATGTCCTCTATGCTTGTCAGCCTCAGTAAACAGCAAAGCCCTCTATGCCTGTTTAGTCTGAGTCAGAGGCATGCTCTATGTGCCTGCCAGGAGGAGGGTACGGCCATCAGTTCCAAGATAAGGTGTGGCCTCTTTGCGTTTCAGTTCCGGTAAGAGTGAGTGACTCTGGTAAAGACATTGGTCTTTGTATCCTTCTGTCCCTCAGTCCCAAGCAACAAGGTGTGGCTTCCAAATGTCTTTTTTTTTAACCTCAATTTAAAAAAGCGTACTGAAATTGAATTAACAGCTTCATCTGTATCATTAATGTACTGGATTGCTGTTTGCATAGTAAAAGGTGGATATACTGTAAAGTATATAATAATAAACAGCCACAGCCGGTGACTAGATCTATATTTTATTTACACCTAACGCCTGCAGGGTGTTAAAGACAAGGAGAAAAACATCAACGTCTGAACAACATACAGTGAACAACACCCTTCACAGTGATGATCATGTCTCAGCATTCTGTTTAGTCCATACTAATAACCCAATTACACATTACGTTGCTAAGGCCTGCCCACTTCCTGTTTAACTTAATTATCTTTCGGCTTCCCAAATGACAGCGGGTCAGTGTCGGGAGCAGAAGGTCTTTTCACCAGGAACCTCAACTAAACACTTGAAATAGCAGCACAACAATGAGGCTGTTTTTGTAATTTAATTTCATGGTCAGACTGTGGCCCCATGAAAGGACTGAATGAGAGCGTGCACTGAATTATAACACAGTGCAATGAATGAAGGGGCCTAGAAGCAATTTCAGGACCCTTTTTTTTCCTATAGGGCTCGCATTAATACGCATCTGAAATGACTTTTAGAGCTCCAGGGAGAATCACTTTTGCAAAACTAAAAGAGAGGCAATGAAAGAAAACAAGATTTAGCCAAGAGTCAGTTATTTATATGTGACACTGAAAGGAGGGACACGCGGGTGCACCTAGGTTCTCAGACTTACAGGAGACATTTATATTCCAATATTAGTAATCTCACACTAATATTTTTAAACTTCCTGTGTTTGGATTAAATCCGGCTATGCTTGGTGCCTGTAAGTCACTTTGGATTAAAGTGTCTGTCAAATGCATACATGCAGCTAATGCTATTTTGACATAAGAAAACTCATGCTGGTATTTCATTCTAACGCAGTAATGAAATGTGACACCAGGATGCAGTGTTTTCATAACAGGTTGCAGAATATGGCGAGTTCTGAAATGAATCGAAAATCCATCATCGCATATGGCATAGTTCACCAACCGCTCTGTATACAGTACATGCACATATACACAGACATATATATAACAGTTATATAAATGTCCAGAGAAATGAAAGTAGGAAAACATATTTAGAGGTGACAATGAAGCTAAAGACTTGGACGTTTACTAGATAACAGCAAGTCTCCAAAAACATAAGTGTCAAATGGTGGAATATAAAAGAGATCCTACTGTTGTGTTCATTCGCAATGTTCTGACCCACTGAGTCAGGCTATCTCCTACCATTTTATAGCAACACAGTTATAAAATGTATTTACAATTACCCACCGTATCTTATCTTTATCTCAATTGTTAGCGGTTTTACAGGAACGGAACATAAGGGCAAAGGCAGGCGGCAGCCGTGAGTGGTAATGAACAGGACAATGAATAGCAGATAACCAATCAGGACAAGAAACATGTTTGTAAAAGTCAAAAAGTGTGATAACAACCCCTCTGGCTTGCATGAAAGGCACTATAAGCTGACAGGGTTGTAGAAATTACAGCATTTTTTTCCTAATCATTCAGTTCATCTGTGTCAGACGAAGTGAATCAACATTTAGGACTTCATTAAGGAAAACGGGCATCCTTTGTGAATAAAAGCATGTGGGTTTGGATTTTATAACCATTACTTATTCACTAATAAGTAAGGAACAAAATGTGATAGGCATGCTGTCAGAGGAAAACAATTAACAAAAGGGTGGTTTGATGTAGCTCGAAGAAAATGAAAGTTACCAATTTCTTAATAACATCAAATCCAGAAATGCTTCATCCTTTATAAAACAGTAATTTATCAACTCATTGTCTCTTCTATGTTTTTTTTATGTTGCAAAATCTACAGTGTAGCAGTGTAGTGTCTTTTTTTCTCTCTCTCTCGAGCACACTCTGTCAAAGCTAATAGGATAAGGGTCTGTCCACATCCCAACGGATACATTGGGCACATCGGGCACCTACTGTAACACTCCCCTCCTTGGGGACATATCCATTGTTTCAATGGCAGTTCCTTACTTATGATTGTATTTGAGCGGTTAAGTGTGAAGGACCTTGCTTAAGGCCCCATTGGTAGTAGCTCAGCAGCGCAGGGACTGAAACCAGGGACCTCTTGATCATCAGTCCAAAACCTTAAACACTAAAATACCACCTACTCCCTTGAATCTAACAAGACAGAAAAAATGTACTGTAGATTGGCATGGTACCAAAAACCCACAGAGCCCTTAGTTGCAAAGGTCCAACACTAGCCTGAGGTCAGAAGTATTCTATGATACTCTAATAAATGTAGTGTGTCACACTCTCACTCACTCGCGTATCGTCTGTACCGCTTTATCCTGTATTCAGGGTCGCGGTGGGCCTGGAACCTATCCCAGGAGACTTAGGGCACAAGGCAGGGTACACCCTGGACAGGGTGCCAATCCATCGCAGGGCTAGCGTATCACACTCTTTCAAAAATGATTGAGTTCATAGACCAGTCTGCCTTTTATCTTATATTTTCAATATGAAATAAAACTATTGTAGTGGTTAAAACTTGAACTCAACAGGGCTTTAAAGTCAGAGAATGTCAGAATGCGTCTGTTCACCGTTTCCACTCAACTGTTAAATGCTAACTGTGCCCAAACACTCACCTCGGAATCAGAGTGTATTCAAGAACGACTCAATTAAGAGAGTCAGTGGGGCGAGGTGTTGATTGCTCCTTCAAATATAAAGGGACGGAAAGAGCACCTGGCATACTAATAGTCATGGACCCCTGCCAGAGTCACATACGGAAGCCATTTTTAGGTAATGAAGATGATACAAGTGAAACAGACAGCTCCCTGCTGTAGGTCTGCACTCACGCCATGTACTGTAAGGATATCAGTGAAAAAAATGAAATACCTGCCCTTTATTGCACTTTGCCACTAGGTTTGAAGATGGTTTGGAAAATTATGTTAGATAGGATAAGCATGTAGCGTTCAAGTCAGATTTAAGCACATGAAGCTGTTCCTAGAAACCACTGCCGATGGCCCAGAGCCGCCCAAGTGGCACAAGGGGAACCTACACAAAACTAGGCATAATGTTTTATATTGTAATACTATAGCTGATTGGTGTATTTATAAATACAAAAAAAAGAAAAAGTCTAATAAAATGCCAATATACACAGTGTTTTTGCTGTTACTGTTTCTTGTGGTACAGTATTCTATGAAGTAAATAAAAAGACATACTATTTTTATTTTTTACGATATAATACCTCAACCGAGTGGTAGATATGCATCAATCATGTTCAACACATATGATATAGTGACTCAACTTGTGCTCTACCAAAAGGTTGAGCAGATCGTTACAGGGTTAAGGCAGGCTTCTATGTTATCGAGGTCATATTTCTGACCTAAAAAAGCAGTTATGGATGTGAATTCATTACATAACTACAGTGGAACCTTGGATTACAAGCATAATTTGTTCTGTAATCTGGCTCGTATTTCAAAACACTTGTAAACCAAATAGAATTTTTCCATACGAAATAATGGAAACTCAAATTATTTGTTCCACAGCCTCCAAATAAATACATAAAAATAATTAACACAAAATCTAAAGCAAAAATAAAACAAATTAACCTGCACACGCGCGCGCACACAACGGAAATGCTGTTTTATCGGAAAAATAAACAAGAAATCTCTCTAATGACAATCGATTGAGCGACACACTAACGGAATCACTGCTG
>JAQMYL010000020.1:12521561-12542378 GCA_030014365.1 Clarias pachynema
CCCCCCCCCCCCCCCCCCCCGCACTCTTCGTTCTTGCTCATTATGGGCTCTAGAGCCTTTAGCCGTACTGCTAATCATCTCCGGAATTTTCTCCCTGAAAATATCCGTAACATAGATTCTCCAACCACATTCAAATCTCAACTTAAGACCCATTTATTCAGAAGCACTTACCCCACATGAGGATGCAGTAAATTTAAATCTCCATTTAAATTGTCATTAGTTTTTAAATGTTTTAAATTATGTCACCTGTTTTATTTAATATTGTTTTAATATCACTTACTACACGACCAGAGGTGGATTGAGTAACCAAAAAATATACTCAAGTAAGAGTAGGTGTACTTCAAAATAATGTCACTCAAGTAGAAGTACAGTAAAAAGTAGTCATTCAAAATATTACTCAAGTAAGAGTAAAAAAGTATTCGGTAAAGTACTGAGTAACTGTTTCATCATAATGTCTGGGTTTTTTTTGTTTTTTTTAGAAATTATAATAATTATATATTAGTGTGTGTATACATATGCTGAAGTGTTTTGGCAGATAGAGAAGAAACCACAGTATGAAGCTGTTCTTTTGCAAGTGAAACATGCTTTGTATATGATGCCAGGGACGCGTCACACGTGTGTTGGCAATTAATTCTGTGCTGAAATATACAGTACGTATATATTCATAAACTGTTAAAGTAACATTATATATACAATTAAAGTTAACGTATAATCACACAAACATGAAAAAAGCATTCTATACTAACCGCAAGATCCCACTAGTAGCAGCACGGATTTATGGGCGTTCCACAAAATTAGAGAAAGATACGGAAACTTTTGTTTGTGCATGCGCAGTGAGTGTATGTAGGACGGATTCACAGGTAGGAATTTATAGAACACCGGCTGAAGACCTGATTGGTCAGATGGAGTCATGTGACCATTGTTTCTGCATCTGATTGGTGAAACAGTCATGGGGTGGCTCCACCCTTTTTTTTTCAAAAACTTACTCAACTAAATGTAACAGAGTAAATGTAATTCGTTACTACCCACCTCTGTACACGACGTTATGTTTATCAAGGTTATCTTGTTTTATCTTTTCATTTATTCTTGTTTTGAACTCTATGCATTATTATTATTATTATTATTATTATTATTATTATTAAGATCCGTTCATTTTCATTCGCCATTGTTTGCAATTCACGAAAAAACTCAGCAGAGAGTGGTGAAGAGACTCAGCACAGTGGTATATAAAACCCAGCACCAACTAGTGTTTTTTTGGCGTTGTAATTACAAAAACACCAGCACTCAAGTATAACTTCTACCACATAGAAAAAGTAAGAAAGGGAGAAGCCAAGGTTAGAAGATCCTACATGCGCACAAATGTTTGCAAGAAGTTTTAGGTAGGTCCAGCGCTTAAAACTTAATAATTTTCATAATGTGCAGGTCAGAAATGAGGCAGTACTGTATGTGTCTGTACTGAAGCTGCTGGAGCTTTTAACATAGAGCTGCACAATGTTCAGTAGGTTATGTGTATTAAATGCATTTTCAACTTATCAGGCTGTAAACCCCATCAGATGGCAGGGAGCATAAGGTTACCACACAGATTTTTATGGCCAAATGCATTTGCATGATGATAAAATATTAATGTTCTTATACTTTCATTTTAGTATAAACACTTTAGATATTAATATGCATAATTAAAAATTTTATTATATAAGTTATTATATTATATATTTTATTATGTAAGTTTAAAGTGCTACTATTTTATCCGCATACTTTTCAGATGTTGGATTAAATTCCACCTACAAACTTTGAGTTGATGCCAACTGTGAAGTAAAAAAAAAAAAAAAAAGTCATTTCGGCTGTCTTGCATGCCATACATTCCTGATTACTTATAAGCATAGATGGTTATAGATTGATTGCACCACAACAACCCAAGACCTACATATCATGTCTGTATTTATTCATGTATTTATGGAAATATCAGGCATCATATGAATGTGATGGATTGTAGAACTATGTACTGTAGTGTTAGTGCATGGGAAGTCAATTTCAGGTCATGCTTTTACTATATGAAAGATCAGCATCTTCATATCGTTTCCCATTAATCTATATATTGTGCCACAAATGTACTTCTTGGGTCACTTCCAACCCTAACCCTGCAGCTCAGCACAAAATCTTTGCCACTTAAACATAAATCACTCGTGTGTATTCACATGTACGTCCTCCATCTGTTTAGGATCTTCTATTATAGGCTTACAGTTAATGTTCTGTAATAGGAAGTAAACAGCACACTCTAAAGTAATTATGCTGTGGCCTTGTCAATATCACAATAATAAATGGATAAATTACCTTAATAAGACCTCTGAAAATCACATCGGTGATTTTTGAGTTAGGCATATCGAAATAAATACCTAAAAAAACAACTCCTAAAAAAACAAATGGCAAATTGCCATTTGACTAATGAATTATATTTTTAGCATAAGCAATCTCTTTATACTGTGGCCTTGCACCTCTATGGTGCGTTGAGGGTTTGATTCCTGCCTCCTGGATTTTGTGTGTTCTCCCTGTGCTTGGTGGGTTTCTTCCGAGTATTCTGGTTTCCTTCCACAGTCCAAAGCCATCCAGATTAGGTTAACTGGTGTTCCCAAATGCCTGTATTGTGTGTGTCCTGTGATGGACTGGCACCTTGTCCAGGCTGTTCTCCCATCTTGCGCCCTAAGTCTTTTGGGATAGGCTTCATGCCCCTCGCGATCCTGTACACTGGATAAGCAGTACAAAAGATGAAGATGGAATAATTACAGTATGATTACTTTTAAGAACTACAATCATTACTCAATCCAAATCATTATTCTTTATTTTAACAATAACGGGCGAGAACGGACAAGAACCACCTGGAACACTCCTTGAAAATCCAGAAAAGTATGCAGCTAGCCAAAGTTAGTGAAATGACGAAATGCATACAAAACTTTATACTATGTGTTTTTCTAAATAGCGTCACAGCTGTGCTAGATAGCTAACATGCACAATAGCTTGCTAATTTGTTCCAACTACTGTACTGTTCCAAAAACTGCTCAGCTAAAGTATGGTTAATACAGCTGCATAAAATTTGATGTAAAAGGTGAGATTTATTCATTTAACATTGTGCAGCATGAACACGCATGTTGAGCTTTTCCATCTGATTTCTCGGGGGGGGGCAGGGTCTAGCATTGTTTAGGGACAGACCATGTGACATGTTCCTCACGGCTGTCTCCCTCCACCACTAACTATGGACAGTCCCGAGGCTCTGCACACCCACTTATTGTGTATGCCTGCATATTTTTAACACTGTTAAACATACAGTAGAGGATGCAGCAGTAGTCGATTGTTTGAAAAAATGTAAATGCATCGGTTGCACATCCAACAGCAGTAACTCTGCAGAGACCAGAGAGGATTCAGGGTCACAGCTTTGACTCCAGTACTACTCCAGGCATGTTTTAAGTGATAGGCAGACGACAGCAGGGAGCTAACCTGGGTTCAATTAGCAGGATAATGTTGTATAGCCTTGAACAACAAAAAAAAGACTACCCCAGTACCACCTCAAACTTTTTATTCAAGTCTTGAAGTTACATGATACTCTAAACTTTACTTAAAGTACTAAAGTACTACATGTACTCCAAAAAGAGAACAATGTACAGTAAATAAAGATTATTGAATTTGACAAGCTTTCAAAAGTGAAAAATATGGCAAAGAAAAAATGATTAAAATAAAGACAAAGATCAGTGTTACTATAGAGACTCTAGAAGTTTGGAGCTGATTTAATCAACTTGTGTACTGACTTCTGCCTCATCCTTAATAATAAATCTGATTTATTAGTTTTATTTTTATCAAACATGTTAAATATTTTTGAAATCTGTTTTATAGCACCAACGCTGCTAAGGATGATAAGTTTAATGAAAATAACAAAACAGACTAGGTAAATGTCATTTATTTTAGTGATTCAGGAATATTAAACAAGGATCCCAATATACAGTACTGGTTCGGTTCATACATGTTTGGGAAAGCAGTGAACAAACCCCTGAATACAACAACACCTAATATTTCGGATGCAGATCTTTTAAAATTTGTTATATACAGTGCATTTTGGAAAAGTAGTATATCATGAAAAGAACATTTTTTTAAATTTAATTTTACAAAAATTAAACTCTTATATTCTAGGTTAATTATAGGTAAAGTGAATTATTTAAAGCATTTTTTTAATTTTATTTATTTTTTTATTTTGATGATTACGACCAACAGCTCATGAAAATCAAAAATCCAGTTTGGCAGAAAAAGGGTATATTTTTTCCAACTGTAGTTGGGAGTAGATATAGTTCATATTATTGATTAAATAAAATTGGGTGTCATTTTCATATTAGGGCCATTCAAGTCAAACTGGGTCTTTTGATTGTGCAGAATAAAAGAACATATTTATGTGAGCAAAAACTACCTTTATTTCTCTATATAATCCTGCTACACTAATGCACTTATCCCAGCATTTCACTAGTGCTTGAATACCATCAAGGTAGAAAGTTTTCTTAGTACAGTACACTGGAGCCATGATTAGACTGCCTGCTTCAATCTGGCCTTCCAGGAACTCCTGAGTTTCTGTAATGTGCAAGCGGTCCATGGGCAGAATGAGGTCCTGTACTGTCCTGCAAAAACAAAATGCCTTTATAAATAAAACCAAGCCATTGTTTCCAAGACTGTTCCACTCACTGAATGTTCACGAAAATGACTGCAGTGGGTTCTGATCCACCTCACTCTGGATCGTCCACAATTCAAATGTTTTATTGCGGTTAAAAGTCTCATCACCATACTGTGCTTGAAAATCTTATGTAAATGTCAATCATTTTTATGCCTTCATTCAGATCAAGATATTTCATCATAAGCCCCAGTTTAACTTCAACGCCCCTCACAGATCTCTATGATAATGCATATTAGTCCAAAAAGTATGCATATGAATGGAAGATGTCGCTTCATCAAAAGGGGCACTTCTCAAGCATTATTAAGTGAAGCATGGTAACTTTGGTCATGGATATTCAGTGCCCCGTCTTCATTTATGACTATCCTTGCACTTTTAAGACCTGGAAAGACCTACTGTATGCACACATTTGGTTTCAGATCCTACAATTTGCAAGAAACTGAGTGTAAAGTTGTTTCAATTTCAGATGTGATTCCAAAGACTACTTTCAACATATTAAGTGTATAATGTTTCTGGCAAATGTTTTATTTGGGAGACTGTTTACTAATAGGTTTAATTCGGCTCACTGTTTTTATGGCATAGACCTTGTTAAATAGGTAATTTGCGAAGTAAACCAGGTTGAGTTTAGACTTCATGTTGTGTGAAATTTGGCAAATAAATGCTTAATTGAAAAATTAATGTGTGTATCGTTGATTTGTTCATAATTAGGTTTCATAAAATATATTGGCCTGACATAAAATATACACACACACACACACTGCAGGCAATTTGGGATTGCAATTAATTAGCCTAATATCGAGGCGGGGTACACCCTGGACAGGGTGCCGATCCATCACAGGGCACACACACACATTCACACACTATGGGCAATTTGGGAACACCAATTAGCCTAACCTGCAGGTCTTTGAACTGTGGAAGGAAATTGGAGTACCTGGAGGAAACCCACTAAGCACGTGGAGAACACGCAAACTCCATGCACACAGAGATGGGAATCGAACCTGACCAGGAATTGCACCCGGACCCTGGAGGTGCAAGGCGAAATTGCTAACCACTACACCACTGTGCCACTCTGCTGTATTTACTACACATTTACATTTACCTTCTTACTTGATTTTACTACTTTCTGTTTACTCAGTATTATGTAAAATGTGTAATATTTCACAAAAGAAAATTACAGTTTTATTTTTAGAGTGCAGCTTTTTTGGCATTTCATGGTAAGGAATCAAGCACACAATTACATTTATTAGAACAATTCTACACTGATCTTGGCCATGCTGGTACGGCAACACTACTGTTATGGGCCGCAAACGGTGGTGAAGACTGCTGAGAAGATCACAAGGACTCCACTGCCATCCCTGCAGAGCATTTACTATCGCACAGTCCACAGGAGAACTGCCTCCATCCTCAAGGACCCCACCCATCCTGAGCACAGACTTTTCACACCTCTTCCCTCAGGCTGAAGATACAGAAGTGTGAAATTTAGGACTTCTTGGCTTAAGAACTCTTTCTTTCCCACTGCCATAAGACTCCTAAGCAGCTGTCAGGAGTTTACAATTGCATCTGACTACTGACACTAATTTTGGAACATTCATTATGGAATTTGCACAATCAATGCAGACTTTGCACACAACCGTTGCAGGCTAGCACACTCATTTCAGCCTTACTTACACACATTGCAGACTTCTCACACACTTTGCAGAATTTAGAAGAATCAATCGATCAATCTATCAATCAATCTATCTATCTATCTATCTATCTATCTTACTTCCTTTATTTTTTTTCCTATGTTCACACCTTAAAGCCAAAGGCATCAGTGTGTGGGTTTGACTGCCAGGACAGTGATTTAAAAATGTTTCTGCCCAGGAGAAATAGATCTCTCCCTGCCAAGGATAAAAATAAATGGCTTTGCTGGGAGGGCCTCGTAGTGCATTACCATCCCATAATTTTGTCCCCAAAATATTTATGGATCTTCAGGCAGGAAATGCTCGGCATAACTTCCATTTTAACAGGTCTGTGCAGTAGTGTAGAAGTTGCTGTCCACGCGGTCACCCATTATTTCTGGAGGTACAAATAGGAACATTTTCTGTAACACCTCTGACCGCTGTAAACATGCAAATCAAGTTGAATGGCTAATTAATAGAATGAATAAAGTTCATACTTTTACAGAAAACTAAATTTGTGAAGAAGAATGTCTACAGATCAGCATATCCGATAGGGAACAAAATCTAAGTGCTCTCATTATCTTTATAGTTTCAGCTGATCTGTTTTACTCTTCTACTAATGAGAAATTTAATTTAAAAAAGGAGACATGACTTGTCAAGATTATTCAAATATACTTTTTAATTTTTTTTTTTTTAGAGATTCCCCCCCCTTCTCTCTCTTAGGCCACACTGCCATTAAGGGACAACTTCCGACCAGGGAGGAAGAAGACTATCACGTGCTTCCTCTGAGACACATAACGCAACATTGCGGATGGCAACACACTAGGCAATCCGCTCTCTGGGCAATCCGCTATCCGAACTTACGATCTCCAGATAATAGAGTGAACAGGTTTCCGTTACAGCACTCAAGTTGTGATCTTTCACCTGCTAGGTTGACTATGTGGCCAGACTATAGTACTATTTATATACAAGCTTTTGTGAGTAAGATTATATTTGAACTCTTCCTTCAGTTATAGATAACTGGCATAAAAATATTTGTGCATATTAAAGTCTTGGGTGGCTTAGGAGTAATACTTAGGAGTAACACTGTCAACTTACACCTCCATGGGTTGGAGATTCGAATCTCACCTCCAGGCTGTGCGCTTTATAGGTTGATTCCCTCCATCCAGCCATCCATCCACCCAGGAACCTCTGTAGTCCAACTAGGGACCGTGGAGGCCCATGGTGATTACCATTGCATTTATTCCCATTTTACGACCGTGGTGGAACCTCCAAGGATGGGGAAAACAGGCAAACACCATGAACACAGACCACGAGGTAGGAATCAAACCCAGAAGCTGAGGTTGCAAGGCGACAGTGCTAACCACTAAGCCACTGTTCCACCATTAAAGATTGATTGGCATCACTGTATTGTGTCTGTGTGTGTTTGTGCTATGCAATGGCTTGTTCCCTGAGTTTCCTTGGATAGGGTCCGACACAAGTAGTATACATTATATGAATGGTGGATTGATAAAAGTGCAAATCCCATTTTAAAAATTGATATGAGACATATTTTCTAGGACATGAGGAGCAACTGAGCTTTGTTAGAAAGTCATACTGAGAGTGAAGATCTCATTAAGCATTTCCTAATAATTAAGCCTGCAGAAAAAAAAAGACACGGGGCGTGTGTATACTGTACATGTCGTTAGCGGCTCTGGTCTCATCAGTGGGCAGTACTGCACAGTCACATGGCTTTGAAATATATGATTAGCCTGTTAGCTCAGTGGCCTGCAGCGAAGCTCATTAGAGAAAATCAATCAGTCGAACACGGAATATTATGAACACATGGTAATGATGTCCATTCTTGCATATGTGAGGTTCTGAAGACATTTCGTATAATTCGTTTTCTGCTGTAAAACAGCATACCAGTGAGCTTAGAATAGTCCTTCATTAATCATTCCATTCTAAGCTGTTTTACCATTAGAATGCAAAAAAATCAGGGACGGTTCAACCTAAAATTACAGTATACAGTGATTGTATGTGACATGTACAGTATGTAATTTTTCCCTCCCTTCAAATACAGTCAGCCAACACGTGCTACAGTAGGTGGCAGACATTTGCACCTTTAAGATTACACTGGAATTAAGAGAATTAAAGAAGCATGTCACTCATGCCCAAGTAATATCAACATAATGTGCTCTATATCAGAAGCTACAGTATAGCTAATGACTGAGGCAAACAATTTCAGTAGCTGACATGCTATGATGTATTTTATCCAGGTGATTTTAATAGGGCAAACTCATTAGAAGCATAAACATTCCCTTAGATTTGCTGGTAAATTACCTGGGGGGGAAATCATACTAGAATTATGGTGTAATTGCAGTTTGAAATCAACAGAGTGTGCTGTACATCACAAGCTAGCTAATGACTGAGGCTAACAATTTCAGTAGCTGGCATGCTAGTTATGATGTATTTTATACAGGTGATTTTAATAGGGCGAAATAATCAGAAACCTAAACATTCCGTTAGATTTGCTGGTAAATTACCTGGTGGGGTATCATACTACTAGAATCATGCTGTAATTGCAGTTTAAAATCAACAGAGTGTGCTGTACATCACAAGCTAGTTAATGACTGAGGCTAACAATTTCAGTAGCTGGCATGCTAGCTTTGATGTATTTTATACAGGTAATTTTAATAGGGCAAAATCATCAGAAACCTAAACATTCCCTTAGATTTTCTGTTAAATTACCTGGGGGGAAAAAAAAAAGTATACTAGAATTATGCTGTAATTGCAGTTTGAAATCAACAGAGTGTGCTGTGCATCACAAGCTAGCTAATGACTGAGGCTAACAAATTCAGTAGCTGGCATACTAGCTATGATGGATTTTATACAGGTGCTTTTAATAGAGCAAAATCTAGCCTAAACATTCCCTTAGATTTGCTGGTAAATTACTTGGGGGAAAAAACAAACTACTAGAATCATGCTGTAATTGCAGTGTGTAATCCACAAGCGTTAGCTTTTGACAAATCAAGTGAGCCATAAACTTTGAATGTGAAGGCAAATAGCATATGAAACAGGAAATAGTCTACAGTAGCTCCAGTGGATTACTATGGTTACTGAGCAATATAATACTGTGTAAACCGCCTGGTTGCACACACTGATATTTTGGTGGGGCACCTATGCAACATCTCAACATTTATTTCCTCATGCTCCTAGAATCACTCTTATACAATTCGAGCCAGATGAATCTTGGCATTGTCATTCTGAAATATGGCCTTGGCATCATAGAAGAAAGAATCGTGGTAATTCAATATATTCATTTTATTACCATGTAGCATTGCTCGGAGTCTAGCCCTGACCAGCTGAATACCACATGACTTTTGTCCAATGCTACAGTATATGCTCCCTAGCAAACTGAAAACCCTTTTCTCCAATTGGCATCCCTAACAAGTGGTTTTCTTAAGGCCACGCAGCTGTCCTAATCCTGTGTGTGTCGAAATGCTTTTACCTCCACTAATAAACACAGCTGTGATTTCTACTGTTCAATTTTTACGATGCAACTTCACCATGTGTTTAAGTGATTATTGATCACAGTCATGACTTTTATTCTGACCACACTTTAATTATATCTATATAGTGATGTACTGGAAACTTTTCAAACAAAATAGGCAGAAGTAGTCTACCCTAGACTTCTTCGCATAGCAGACCATGAAACTTTGCACAAGGTTGTAAAGTAATGACTTTCATGTACTTATTATTTTACTTGACTACATGGTCCACTGTACAAGTATTTTTTGAGTATAACTAAATCAAAGTCATCTTACCTCCGCCGTTTCAAAATACAATGTTCAACCATATGTGCAAACCTTCAAAACCCCAGTCCAAATAAAGCAACTTCCTGCTGACAATCTGCACCATATGCTTACCCAGCAACAACATTGTCTGAGACAGATGAGCCTAATTTATCAGCTGTCTTAACTTTTAAATTCTTAAAAGCCAAAATCCATGGAGATATCAGCATTTCAGTGTGCAACATCCAACCTGCAGAAGCATGTGAAGGTAAGTCATTTGCTAGCTGTTAATGTTGTTCAGTTGGAAAGCTTTATGTTAAACTTAAGATCTGACTTTAATGTTGTGTTGCACGTAAAATATACCAGGATCAGCAGTAACGTAATATTTACAGTACCTAATACCTAATACTGTATTGCATAGGTCCCCCTTTTGCCACCAAAAACAAGACCGCTGAATGTATGCTGTGGTATCTGGCATGAAGACATCATATGCCTATTGTAGATGCTTCCAGGGGTGGACACGGGTCAACATGGGCACTCTGACCGGTCAACAGCTATACAGCCTTATACACAGCAAGGTCATAGTCATCTAGCCATGATGAAATGGCCCTTGTCAGATCCTCTCAATCAGTCCCTTAGATCGCTCTCTCTCTCAATTCAAGTCACAGATCATTTACCATCCTGTTCAACAAGCAGTTCAGCCATGAGGCAAAATCTTGTCAACAAAATTATGTTTGAATTGCTTGTACATGTTTAATTAAACAGTTTAAACAGTTTAATTAAACAGCAGAGTGGGTCCACACAAAAACATTTTGTATTTGTAAGTGATTCCAAATTCTGTTAAAGAACTTGATCCTGACTTCTTTTTTTTTTTTTAGTCCTTTCCTATGATGTCCTCCACAATTATTGGCACCCCTCATAAGGATTAGTAAAAATGTTTAGGAAAAACCCACCTTTTGGTGAAGTAGCTTTATCTCGCACTGAACAAATGAAGAACAATCCAACCTTAAACTGAAATAAATTTCAAAAGACTACTGTGGGCTTCAAGCCATCTCGGCCTGGATCATCATTCACAGATGTACAGCCTGCTTTATGATGTTTGCACCATTCACCGTAGTGTCCTTAAAAGTCTTCTGTAAATGTCAATCGGTTTCATGTCTTAATTCATGAGATATTTAATTCACTGTGCTATTTTAAATGGATTTCTGAACTATATTCACTTTTTAGCAAAAAATTATATGCATCAACCATTTCTTGGGGCATCAAAGTATAATAGGAACATTTCCTGAATTATATTTTTAGCCACATTATTTCCTCAACAAATCTTTTAAGAAACTCATTCGCGGAATCTGAAATAAAATCAGGAAAATTACCAAAATATTAGGACATGATTTGTATTAATATTAAATTTTAACATCCTATTGTTTTCCACATGCTTGTATTTTATCAAACAGTGGTCGAAGAGTGGGTCGAGAATGTCTCATAACTGAGTTTGATTAAAATGAATTAAAATTTTAATACAAGACGTACGTAATACAAACATACTGTATAATACCATTTCTGTTCAAGTGGTTAACCCTTTGAGAACACTGTTGCTCAGCAACTGGGAAGCATGAACACAGAATAAGGCTAATGTTATAAGCAGCTAACATGTAACCATGAGGCATTTTATAATGGCGGGTTTAAAGGTTCAGTGATAGATGACAGGTGCCAAAATCCTCATGAATATGAATTTTTTTTTTCATATTTGTTGGTAAATTCACAAAAAAAAAATCCTTCTAAAACACTATTGTGTGTGCACTTGGAATACGCAGACGTTTCATGACTTTTTTGCTATTTAAAAAAAATCTAAATAAATAACTTACTAGTAAAAGTACGTTTATTTAGTAATAAATGACTAGTAAAAAGAAATTAGCGTACAACTCTGTGTATGGAATATAGATTACACTAACACTGGCTGTGGAAGTTAATGACAACCCTGTTTTCACAGATGATGTGTTTTGGCTTTTATACACATTTGGTCACCATCATCGCTGCTAAAAGGTGGAATGTACATGACCATAACCTTTGTCAAGTGACCAACAGTGTTTATTTGTTTCATCAAATACTTAGCAAAGACTACCACCTGCTGGTCAAAACTTTCTTTGTGAACAAAACTTTGTGGTTCATGAGATATAATGGCTTTTGACTATTGATTGATTGATTGAAGGGCAGCATGGTGGTTGGCACTGCCGGCTAGCACCTCCACAGTCTAGGTTTGATTCCCGCCTTAGGGTCTGTGTGCATGTTAACATGGTCTCCCAGTGCTTGGTGGGTCCCTCCGCCCCGGCACTCCAAAGAGATGCAGATTAGACTTATTGGTGTTCCCAAATTGCCTGTAGTGTGTGAATGAGTGTGTATATGTGTGTGCCCTGCAATAGATTGGCACCCCATCCAGGGTATACCCTTTCTCGTGCCCTAAGTCTCCTGGGATAGGCTCCAGGCCCCTGTGACCCAGTATACAAGATAAAGTAGTATAGGTGATGAGTGAGTGAGTGAATGATTGATTGCGACCTACGTAAACAATACTGTCAATTTTCTAAATCCATTTAAACCTGAAAAAAAAAACATTTAGTAAAAACAATTTATATCTGCGAAGACAGAAGTATCTGTGAACTGTACATTAAAAGTAACAAATATGCTGCATTTATAAAGCTGCAGCAGTATATATACAGTATTTTTGTAATACAAACTTGAATTTAATTGATAATCACGTTAACAAATTAGGGATGCACCCTGTTTTTATTAAAGCATCAATGAGTGCTTCTTGAATTTCCCAGATTTGTACATCCTTTTTAATTTATCAGTGCCACAATTTGGCCCAGTCACATCACACTAGCTACTATATCACTGCAATCGCCCTGGTTAATCCCCATCATACCAAGAAAATAAATAGCATAAGAGTTTACCTAGGTGTAGGAGTAAGAGCTGTGAACATGATTAAAGAAGGCACTACGAAGCTGAGGCATGTTTTTCATTCTGGGGTTAAATCTCCAAAGTCTGTTTTCTACCTTTTCTAATAATCAGCATTTACAAATAGTATTCTCCCTTTATAATATAAAATATTATAAGTTTATTTTTGCATGCTTTTTCAGCCTTAGCTTATTCAGTAGAAGTTTGAACAGTCACACCAAAACACGATTTGAAGATTATAAAACATTAAATAATAAATTGATTGCAAAATGAAAAATGGCCTGGTTTTGCATAGTTTTGCATGGAGTCTTACTGGCTTTTAGATTTTATGATGCAATAATTTTTGGCTGTTACATAGTTGATACAAAAAAAAAAAAAAAAAACGTAGCAAAAAAATTTATTATTATGGGTATTATACAACTGTACAATAGTTTTATTGAGCACCTTCATAGTTACTCGTGTCACAAAGGAGCTGTTCTTCCAGTTGTTTGATTTTTCCCCTCCTGTTCCTTCTTAAATAATTTTGAGGAAAGCTAAACTTAAATGTTCAAATACCTTTTCAGTACATACACAATATATATTGCCTTATACCATAATGGTGTTGAATTCTTGTTTCTGGTTGGTTAGTAAGTTGTAATTTTATTTATGTAATAACAGCTCTAGAAGTAGTACAGTAAATTATAGGATAATCACTTTTTTTTTTAATTGCCCTCAATGAAATACATTATTGTTTCTATGGTAACAGTTTAACCAGACACTTGTATAGTGTCTGTTTTTAACAGTCAGAGGTAAAAAAAAAAATTTGGACACAGGAAAATCCTTTAAAAAATGTTTTTTAGTCTTTTTACCAAAAAATGAGTAAAGGAGGTCATCATTACTAGACAGAGATTTTTCAGAAACCTAAGGAGTGGTGAAATAATTTCATACATTCTTGACCCTATAAAAAATTAGTGCAGGATATGTGTCTTCCAAACGAAGACACATAAAATTTCAAGTATAGTTACAAATTTAAAAAAATATTATACAAATTAAAAAAGTCAGGTATGTTATTAAGCATAAAAAAAAAAAAAAAAGGCATTCGATTTAAATGCTCATTAGACTAGCCTGTCCAGTATAGCCAGGGGTTAAAGTGGGCCAGAATATTCAGTAACAGTGTTTCGGTCGGCAACTTCAATCACTATAAATAAATAAATGTTTTGGCAGTTGATACCAAAGATTCTAGAGTACTATCCTCTATGATCTTTAGTTTATACTAATGTTAAGCAAACTGTTCAATTAATATTTCATGTGTTGCAATCTGGTTGCAGCTTGGCTTTCCTTCAGGCTCATACCATCGAGAGACCTGCTCAACAATACAGAATGCATGGATAGATAGATAGAGGAAAACAATGTCTGATTTAAGACCAAAAACCTTAGTGGTTGCATGAAATCAGAAATCAGGGTCACATCTGAGTAAAAAGCAGTAGGGTATTGATGGAGGAGCTGATTAAAGCTTTGGTCCTCAAGAGGAACCACTCGCTATATCTAAAATAAAGGAAAAAAACCTTTCAATGCTCAATCACTCAATCACTGTTTCAGCTCTAAACCTCAAGAGTAAGAGAGAGGACATAACTCATAACACACTGCGTACAGTGATGGGTCGTTCTCTCAGTCTCAGTAGCATCAGACATTGAAAGCATCACATTCCAACACCGGTATAAACAGCACAATTTAACTTCCCATTTCTAAAGGTTGACATATGACAAATGTACAGGACTCATTTCGATTTTTTTTTAATGTTATTGCTTTACAATAAAATGCATAATGGATATGTCCATTATAACAAGACAATACATTCATCGAAGTTAAACATCATTAATGGAATTTACGTTTACAATAACTTAATACATATTCTTTTATGTGTAATAGTTTTTTTTTTTAAATAGAGACACAAATCCCGCATCATGTCAAGCTCACAGTGCATAGGGTCACTTCATTCATATTTAACTTTTCCTTCATGTTCCAGTTATATCTCATATGACTCGCGTGTACATATTGTGCGCTTGTTTTTTTTTTTCTTTCTCGTACACAGTCTTAAATATGTACACACAACACATTCTACTTTTTGAAAACGTATTCATGTATTTACGAATTGTGTGGCAATACATGTGTGCGTAACTACAGGAGAGCATCAAAAGGATATATGGAGACTCTTACAGATCCAAGCACACCAAAAACTAATACTTTTTTATTTTCAGTCTCCACAGAGTAACTAAATTCTTTGCTCTCAAATATGTACTTTAAAAAAAAAAAAGTTTTATTTTTCCAAAACAAATAGTCAAAGACAGCTGAGAATTCAGCATCATCTGTAAAGTATAGAAAATGGCACGAGAGAATTTGTTTCCCTGTCCATGAAATACTGTATAACCCCTATACAAGCTGCCGTTTAAACAAACAATGTCCTAAAGCGAGGGAAATCGGAGTCCCTCAGAAAAAAAAAAGAAAAGAAAAAAGGTAAATGTATTCCAACAGTGTTTGTGTGTGTGAGGTCACATCTTTCCATTCATGGTTAGCAGCTTCCAAAGAAATAAATAAATAAAATATCTTGCAGTCTCATCATGTCCAGACACATATTCAAGTCGTTCACAAATGGGAAAGATGAGAAATATAATGCCCGTCCCCTCCTTGCATAGTGCCCCCTTCTGAAACATTCTTCTCATTCTTACTAAATAGCTAATAAAATCCTGGTGAAGAGCAGTTGAGGTTTGTCCTTCATGCAAAGACGTGAAAGCGCTGCTCATGTTGAGATTGCATATTTTAGCAGCAACCCTCACACAGAAATTAGACATGCGTTTCCAATGATGTGGCGCACGGATTTGTCATGTCGTGGTTTTGCAATATGGGTGTCATGAGCTTTTTTTTTTTATTTTACTGCTGCTGGTTTGGGTTTGGTTAAGGATCACTGAACTGTCCCATCATGTACTGTGGATGGAGATAGGATGTGCTTTCTGTAGCTGTGCGCAAACAGTCATCAGCAGGGCAGCTTGTCTTCATCATTGGCTTTCTTTTTGTGTACAACGTCACAGAAGAACACATGGTACACGGATGAGAGAGGACTTGCGTAGATGCTTTTTTTTTCTTTAAAGTGCAAATATCTACATGGAGAGTTGTTTAAAAAAAAAAAAATGTAAACCCATATCTGCAAGACGGAAATAAGGATCAGGATCCAACTTGGGATCCTCTGCCTCCTGCTCGAAGCACATACACATACTCACAGCAATGATGCACAGATCTCACTGCACAATATTTAAAGAAAATTCCTTTAGATTGTGACCGCCCCCCCCCCCCCAAAAAAAAGTTAGATGACATGCCTTTTTTTTTTTTTAACTAAAAAGTATTTCCACATTCCTCTAATTACTTAGCTTGAATAAGAACCTTTCATCTTTACAATACACAGCACATAACCAAAGTGTGATCCAGATCTTATCCTACTATTTTTCTACACACTCTCTTTCTCTCCCTCTCTTAGATTTTGCATTCTTATTACAAAAAAATTCGACACGACAAAAAAATAAAATAAAAATTGAAATAGAAAAGCATACACATTTGTCAATCACAGTGCAATGAGTAGTTAGAAATAAATTAATTAAATACCATCAATAAATAAATAAATAAAGAAAATTAAGCACTGTAGAACAAGGGGGAAAAAAAGGTAGGAGAAAGCCAACACAATCCACATTTGACAAATCCACTCTGCAACGTGAAAGATGTCTTTTTTCTTCTTCTTTTTTTAAAATAAAGAATAAAAGAGCTGCCAACAAGAAGATCCTCCTCTTGGATCAAGGAGAGAGCTTTTTCATGGTAGAGGGCTTGTGTTATCGTTTGATAACAGTATGGCGAGGCAAGCTCCTGGTCACCACGGAAACACCAAACACTTTGTTGACTGCTGCCATTGAGAGAACATCTGTAACTTACTTTATGATAAACATCATCATCCTGGTCCACTTTGAGGTAATGGTGGTTTTAACACTACAGTGGAAGACCAGCAGCTATTGAAAGAAGAGAAAGACATAGATAGAAGAAGAAGAAGGAGTGAGAGGATGAGAGAGAAATTACATGGGATGGAAGGTGACCATTGGCAAGATGTGAAGGAGTGCGTGGAATTCTAATGGTCCTCCTGACACATGGGCAGGTTGACGAAAGTGAACACGTTGTACTCGATCAAGATGGAGAAGCAGAGGAAGATGGCGTACAGGACCAGGACGTACACACCCAGCTTGAAGTCCAACTTCCATTTGTTGATGTGGATGCCCAGGATCTAAACAAGCAATAGTCAGATAAAAAACAGAAATGAACTCTTCACTCTTAAAATGCACCTAGGCTAGTTTCACACTTTTCCACGAACAGCACGGTCCAAAATGTTTTGTTCCTCTAATATATTTTCCTAATTTTATGAAGTACATGGTACCTTAAGGCTGCTAAAATATAGTTGGTGACAAAAGCATTTTGTATCATTTTAATAACGTATACAGCAAAATATACAGTACTGAAACTAGAGCATCTCTGATGCGTTTGTCAAAGGGGGCATGGCTCCACACACACGTTGTTCCCAGTAGTGAAAAGGAAGTTATGTTGTGCATTTATTGTTGGAAATGGTTCTCTCTATGGAGGAAAAAGTATTCATATTTGGGTATTATTATTATTATTATTATTATTATTATATTTGGGCTCATACGGGGGTCGAGGTTTAAAAAAGGTGGCAGAACAATTCCTTCCCATTACTGTTCCATTCCCCCAATCTAACACCACCTGATGCCTACTTGTGGGGAATGTTAAAGGGGAGTGCGTTCAACTGTGAGGATCCGCCAAAAACTGTGCCTGCATTACACGACCAAACAGTCTCCCATTGAAGTAGTCTGCAGCAAGATAATACCACAGGTGACAAGTTAATACTGTTCGTCCATCATTTCAGTACTGTATATTTTGGCGCGTACTGTATAAGTCTTTGATTATGCGGGTCATAATAAAAGTGCAAGCAAAACACAAGTTCAAGTCAAACCGGGAGTTTTGATTGTGCAGAATAACAGAACACAATTATGAAAGTAAAACTTGATGGATACCATCAAGGTAGAACGTTTTCTCAGTACGCTCGAGCCATGATCGGACTCGGTTTGTTTCATGTCTGAAACACTGGCCTCCCAGGAACTCACTCACTCAAAGCTAATAAACTCCATTTACTGTTTACATGTTCATTCGTGGACACCAAGACAACTTCAAGTGTCAATAAAAGAAGCTTTCCTGCCAAGTCAGCAGAACAACACTGTTCTGGTTTATTTGTCAGTTTTGTGTGTGTGTGTGTGTGTGTGTGTGTGTGTGTGTGTGTGTGTGTGTGTGTGTGTGTTTGGAGAATCACACCCACAGTGAGAGCGACGGAGCCGAGCAGCAGCACGACGGAATACAGTAACCCTCGGCTGTTTATCATCACCTGAATGAGAGAGCAGAAAAACACCAAGGTTAAAACACTTTATCAACAGCAAACATTCTACTGAGAGTGTAAAAACTGTTTGAGCATAAAGTTTATTTTAGGCAAGCCAAGGACCTCAAACCAGAATTAAAATTGAAGTTAAATAATTTCTAATAAATCATATGCATGAGTTAATGTATCCCTTTATCTTCAGTAAGTGTTTCCTTCTGCTCAGGGTCATGATGGATTTGGAGTCTATCAGAAAGACCTGGGTGCATGCTGGGAACGCAGGCTGGATATCAGGGCACCACACGTACACGCGTGATGGGATTCATTTCGCATACGCTCATTTACAATTGGGGCAATTTATATTAGATCTTAAATTTATCTTAAATCTATCATAAATATTATGTTCACCTACTGCTGTGGAACGCAAAAATGCGGAGGAAACACACAGAGAATATGCACAGAAACGACACAGAGGCTAACCTGAGCTCAGGTATCTATAATTAGGTCAGGTACAGTATAATATCTCTGGTATTTATAATATCTATAAATAAAATAAGTCTGACTGTAATTAATACTGATCATCATTAGTCATATAAAAAACAATAACAGAAAAAAATCATAGGTGTTTGACGATGAGCAGATTTTGCGAACCACTGCACTATAAAGGAACAAACTGAAATCTGAGTTTTCTCCTTTTTTCTAAATTATTCTAGTCATGCCTTCTTTCCTCCACATCATATTTCCAGGAAGATGCCAGGGCAAAAGAAGTGAATCCTTTACAACGGGATCTTTTGCATTGTTCACTGAGACGAATATATCGAGGGTTTTTTAATTAATATGAAAAGATATCCTAACTCAGTGGGACAGAACATTGCTTAGCGTTGAGCATAGTGGCTCTATAAAAAAAAAACACACCATATTCCAATATCAGCCCAAAAGCTGTACCACATTACAGTTAATGACCCAAGACCGGTTTAAGCTATCACAAAGTGGATGATTTTACCACTGAGCCATAGCTGATGGCCATCGTCTGCAGAGCCCATGGCAATCCGAGCCCCACCAGGATGTCAAACACATTACTGCCGATGCTGTTAGACACAGCCATGTCGCCCAGACCTGTAGCACAAATACACACACACACACACACACACACACACACACACACACACACACACACACACACACACAGACAATCAGTCAACACAGCCTGCACAGCCATATAAAAGGGTCTATGTGCTTAAATACAAAAATGTGACCCATCACATCAGGTATTAAGTCAGATTTTGGGTGATTCGAGTTATGCAAATTTTCAGATTTCTGGTTCTCAGCCTCATTTTTACATCAGGATTTCCCTGCAAAGTCGCTCCTTTATGATAAGAAATGCAAGCTTGATGCAATTTAAGAGCAAAGAACAAAATTTGGCAAAGCAAATTACGTGGACTTACTCAATACAAATTTTAAAAAACATATATATTTGAGCTGTCAATCAATTAGAAAAAAAAATCTAATCGCAATTACAGTTTTAAATACTCAGATTTACTTGTATTATGAAGATACGATGTTGGAATAAAGAAATGCATGACAAACAGGTTTATATCATCTCAAACATTAACATTTAACAAATGTTAATTTTAATAAAGCAAATTAAAATCTCTCAATTATATTATGAGCTCTGTCTGTTCCTACAGCGGTGACCACGTCTGTCATCTCCTTTTCAACTGCTTTGGCAAAATGTCTTTCTTCTGTTTTAAAAACCCCCAGAGTGAATGAGTGCAGTTGCCACTTGTCATTGATTAGATGTTTACACCAAGGTACTTATGGTTAATTATTGATGTCCAGTGGTCTCCAGTAAGTGCAATAAAAGTAGTCTTTGACAACTGCCTCACTTTCACAGCCTTTTTCAGTGTCTTACATTTAACGTATTCTTGCAAAAGCTTGACCACACAACTTTGGTTTGGTTTTATTTAAACCTTTATCTAGAAGTTTTTTATAATGAAACTTGCTGTTCAGCACACATTGTGATAATAAGATGAACCAACCATCTTATTATCCGTGCTAAACGTGCTATTATCACACACAGGCAGGTAACTGCGCTGCGATTATGGAAATCCATTAGGGTCAAACTCCCCAGATAGCACACACACGTCGCGGAGACGTCTATGCGACGTCATCTTTTTCATCTGGCAGATGTCTGACAGAAGGCGTTTGCTCATCTGGCAGATGTCGCCGAGATGTCCGTGCCAGATGTTAGAACGACGCTTAGCCTACGTATTTAAG
>JAQMYL010000020.1:12580582-12592983 GCA_030014365.1 Clarias pachynema
TGATTGTGTAAAGCTGCTTTGCGACAATGACAATTGTTAAAAGCGCTATACAAATAAAATTGAATTGAATTGAATCCTCGTGTCCAGAGACATTCTTTGGGCAAATATTTCCATATTTTTTCATATGATAACATATATTTTATGACCGCCCCTCGTAGACTGACAGAAGGATACAGACAGAGGGAGAAAAACACACTCCAATTCAGCAGAATGACAGAAATGCTGAGAGAGAACGAGGCTGAGAGAGACAGACAGTAAACACAGTCAGGAAAGGAGTGAGATAGACAGTCAGAGAAACAGACAGATAGGCGGGCAGACAAACAAAGACGAAAATAAATAGACAGACCAACACACACACACAAAAATACCTTCAGTTATGCAGACAGAATTTCAGAGATTCAGAAATCATTAGACAGACAGACAGACAGACAGACAGACATGGACCATCAGAAAGGCAGCCCACCGGAGCATCTATATAGTAACTCTTCTTTCAGTCGAATGTATGATGGTAAACTTATTTCCAATAAACAACCCACTTTTAAACAAGGCCATAAGTTGTATAAAAATGATGCTTAGAACTTTTATGTAATGAGGTCAGAAAACTTGCAGGAATAGCAAACAAACAGCATGATGTCTCCACATAACCAGCATACTGCTGAGATCTCAAAGTCTGGTTTTGTTTAGAACCATTAAGGAGCGAGCAGAAAACAGTGCAGGCCAACTACCAAAGCGTTACATAACATGCACACATGCAGAGAGAGAGCGAGAGAGAAAGAACACAAACTGTAGCTCAATAACATACACACACTTTGTGTTCTATAGGTGTGGGGTCTGGGACTGGGGCCAGATTAACTCAGCACACAGTGTAGAGTCACCTGGTCATTATCGCAAAATACACACTAATGAAGGTCTGTATGGCAAGCCAAATATCTAGACGCTCACAGAAACACTCGTTCTGTAGCAATTCAGCAATTGTTGTTAATTACCAAATACTGGGCAAATCTACATTTAAGTTCATCCCCAAATACCACAAGGTCACCATCACAAAGTAAAACACTGTTGTGTATTAGACACAGATTTACTGTAATTAGACAGTCGAAGGATTAGCCAGGTTCTTTCCCAAACGCTACCCGCCTTGTTATAGTGGCCATGATACTCTATAGGGATAAACGTATTTGGACGACTCGCACCCAAACAGAGGTCTAGAGAGAGCTGATTGGCCGAGCTCTCTCAGTGGGGAGGAATGAGGGGTACTTAGTGCTCCCACATTAATCAGGGCTCTACAGCCAATCAGGGGCGTCTGTGAGCTCGCGCACCCGGAGGGAGCAGATAGCCCCTAACGGTGCGTATCGAGCAGTTCAAAAAGATGCGGTCGGCTTGCGTCACGCGGTTCGGAGGAAACACGTGATAGTCTTCGGACCTCCCGACTAAGTGGTAGTGGTAGCCTTAATGTGGGAGCCCCCTAGTGACGGGGAGGAATTGGACACGACTAAATTAGGGAGAAAACCAGAGAAAAATCCAAAATAAAAATAAAAAAATGTTAAGTATATTTGTCCAAACCTGTTAATTCAGGTGTTTCATTCAGGTCCCTTAACCCCATCTTAATGCTTCAGCATACCAATACATCATGGACGCTGCTATCCATCCAACTTTGTGCCAATAGTTTGGTGAAGACCCTTTTCTATTCCAACATGACTGTGCCCCGGTGCACAAAGCAAGGAGTATAAAAGACATGGTTTGATGCGTTCAGTGTGGAAGAACTTGACTGACCCAAACACAGAGCCCCGTGATCTCAACCCCATTAAGCACCTTTGGGATTAACTGGAACAAAGATTGCAACCCAGGCCTTCTCATCCAACATCAGTGCCTGACCTCAAATGCTCTACAGAATGAATGGGCACAAATTTCCACCAAAATGATACAGAGATTTACTCATACTGTTGTTTCTTTAACAAGTTAGCACAGGTTTCAGAGCTCTCCACAGTATGCATTAACACTCCAGCTGAAATCGGATAATTTCTCGGATAATGTATTTTTAAAGCTTAACCTTCCTTTATTTTCACTCCTGTAACAAATGCTCTGTCTCAATGTATATGTAAAGGCCGAGCTGAGCTGAACAACAAGCCAGGGAACTGCATCCCCTTATATGAGGTCACAATAGGGGAAATATACTATTGGCTTTATTTCCTCTCATGAACTCTCTTTGTACACACATACTGAAAACCCATTTGAAAATCTCAAAATGACTAAAAAGTGAATTCTGCATAATAGATCCTTTTTAAGTTATCATAGCCCTCCAGACAGAATTATACATGTGTTTTGGTTTTGATTGTCACACTATTCAGTGTAAAGTATAAAAAAAATTAAACTGTCCATAATGAGATCACGTTTTTTCCCACATTTTGATGCATGATGTTTACACTAACCGTTGCTCTTGATCTGTATCTGCATGATTTTTATGCAGTGCAAGTTAAGAAATCAGTTTTTGAATTGTTTATTAAATTGCACAGTGAATGTAGAAGCAATGTCATCTACAATGCTTCTACAAAAAATTTGCACAATTTTCATTTAAAATTAAGGATGGATGGTTCAGCTCCCACATCACAAGCAGTCGTCTCATTAGAAAAGCTGGGGTTGGAGGAGAAGGATGAACATTCTGTCCCTTAAATCAGGCCATATTCATCAGTGCTTGTACCAAGGTAATTTTTCTAAATGCTGAGGCGTAGTTTTGGAATGGCAATGCCATGTTTTGGTATACACTGAGATAGAGTAGCAAGAAAAAAAGTATGGTATAAAGTATAAAGGTAATCTGATCTTCATCTAAGTCAAGGGTATTGTCAAAACCAGATTATCTGTCCTTATAATGTGGCTAAAATAATAAACAAAAAAAAATCTGATCATTCATGTCTTCAACATTCAACATTTTCAACATTAAAAATGGTAGTGGAAAAAGTAAGTGAACCCTTGGAATTAATAACTGCTGTAGCTTTGTAATCTTCTTTGGATGTCTCATGTATATGACTCTCTTCAGGTCATTCCATAGCATCTCTATTGAGTTTAGGTCTGGTCTCTGACTTGGCCACTCTAAAAGGCGAATTTAGTTTTTCTGTTGTGAATTTGCTCGTGTTTTAGGTCATTGTCCTGTTGCATCACCCGACTTCTATAGAGCTACAGCTAACATGCAGACATTCTCCCGTTATCCTGAAGAACTTTTTGATACACTTGGGAATTCAATTTTCACCTCAATGACGACAAGCTGGCCAGGCCCTGATGCAGGAAAGCAGACCCAAATCTTGATGTTTCCTCCACCATTCTTCACGGTTGGGATGATGTTTTCATGATGATATGCAGTGCCCTTTTTACACTAGATGTAGTGCTGCATGTTCTTTACAAATAGTTAAATCTTAAGTTTCACCAATGCAGCAAAACAATTTGCCAAAGCCGTTGAGGAGTGTCGGTGTGCTCTTTCGCAAACTTCAGGCGTGCAGGAATGTTCTTTTTATTTAACAGTGTCTTCCTTTGTGGTGTCCTGTGATGGAGTGATGGACACGTGTTTTACATACGATCAGTGTTTTACATACTGTAGACTCATGAACACAGATGTTGGCCAGTTCCGATGATGCCTTCATATCTTTGACTGGGTATGAATTTCTTAATTCTTTGAAATCACTTTGTAACCCTTTGTAATTCTAGATCATATATCCTTTGAAAGCTATTATTGGCAAAGCATGGCACACATAAGTGTATTTGCCAATACTCTTGCCTTAGATGAAAACCAGAGTACATTTCATGACCAATTAATGCATAAAACCATGAAAGTCCAAAAGGTTCACATACTTGACCAGAAGACCAGAATTTCATATTCAATTTCCTGATATTTACACCTGAATATAATATGGCATATGACCCAATTTTTAGGAGAGCAAAAGTATTGAAACAGATAGACTTAAGGTTAACTCATTTAAATAACACTACATTTGGTGCTTTTCCCTTACTTGCAATCATTGCACCAGCTGACATCACCAACCTAATGCATCCTTTTTTCTGATGCTTTTCCAGGCTTCCCAAGGCTCAAACGAAGAATAGACACTCAGAGTTATTAAATGCTTAAACAATCCATCCAACAGGACACAAGAAACCGGTCGATACCATGTTCCAACCTTTTTGCCCCAAAGGTGCAACGTTCTACAGTGCCGTGAAAAAGTATTTAATTATCCTATTTGTAATTTTTTTTAGAATGTGTTGGATCTTTTTTGTGCTTCACTTTGTCATATAGGTGCTATTTTATTGATTTCTTGATACAACAAGTCACTCAGTAATCAAACCTGGAAAGTGAAATTTAACTCAAGTTTTCCAAAAATCCCAGTTCCTTTATGATTTTCCACATACTGTACAGTTGGACCAGGGAGGTTGGACAGCTTTTTAATAAATTATGTAAAAACAGCATTTGGTTTATCCTTGTGTAATATTAAAATTTTTTGATGATTTGAATAATTAGTGTGACAAATATGCAAAAAGGGGACAAATGCTTTTTTATTTTTTAATGGCACTGTAGGTTGTTTAACAGGTCCAAAGCTAAAGCTGAACATCTGGTCTACTGTCTGATATTCATCTTTTGAGATCAAAACCAAACTTTGAAAGTATAGCAAAAACAATTGTATTATTTTTATCTTATTGTTCTAATATTTTTAAATAGGTCTGTGCAACTGCGATCTAATAGCTAAAAGTGTTTATGCAATGTATCAAACTATAGAACCGTTTTGTGCAATAGGAAATAAAGCAAAGAAATAATAAGAAAACATCAGTTAAGTTTAAACATTAATTACGTTAAAGTTTTTCAGCTTCGTGCACAAGCACACCTAATTTAATAGATAACTGGAGACGTGTGTGAATATATAATAGCCTGTGGGGAAGTGTGTTTTTATAGACCTATTGAACTTCTCTTTGACTGAAAAGATAAAAACAGTGTTAGCGTATGAACTGATGGTATTTTAATGTCGGGTACACAGCCATGGCCAAAAATTGAGAATGAATATTAATTTTTACAAAGTCTGCTGCTTCAGTATTTTCAGATCCTTTTGTTAGATATATTACTGTGACGTACTTGAGTATAATTACAAGCATTTAATAGTGTCAAAGGCTTTTGTTGACAATTACATAAGTTTATGCAAAGAGTCAAGCTTGCCCAGAGAAGAAAAGGTGAGCACTGCCATCACTCACAATTTTGCCTAAGAACACGGCCATGAATAAAGAATTTAACAAAAACATCCTGGGAACAAATTTTCCCCACCATCCAAGACCAGTTTGGTGACAAACAATGCCTTTTCCAGCATGATGGACGAATGTGAGAACCAAGTGAACAATGTGAACTCGGGGAACAAAACACAGAAATTTTGGGTTCATGGCCAAGAAACTCCCAAGACCTTAATCCCATTGAGAATTTGTGGTCAATCCAGGTGGACAAACAAAAACCCACAAATTCTGACAAACTCCTAGCATTGATTATGCAAGAATGGGCTGCCATCTGTCAGGATGTGGCCCAGATGTTGATTGACAGCGTGCCAGGGTGACCTGCAGAGGTCTTGAAAAAGAAGGATTACCACTGCACATATTGACTCTTGCATAAACTTAATACAATCGTCAATAAAAGCCTTGACACTTATGAAACGCTTGTAATTATATTTCAGTATACCAAAGTAATATCTGACAAAAAGTTCTAAAAACACTGAAGCAGCAGACTTTGTGAAAATGAATATTTGTGTTATTCTCAAAACTTTTGGCCATGGCAGAAATTAGGTGGGATGTGCATCGTGACTTTTCCTCCCACTCAAATACCTGAAAACCTTTATGTCTGTTCATGGGTCTGGCAGAGGCACAAGATAAGGGCTGGGGGGAGAAATAATCTATGCTTCATAAGTCTGTATTGAACATATCTGCAGTGATGCACAAAAACACCATAATTAGACTTTTAATTGAACAAAGTTAATAATACTAGATATCTCTGATGGAAAAATAAAATGCTATCGGCTAAGGCTGTCAAATTTTAATTACTTCAAAGATTTCGTATTCGAAAACTCATTGTTGAAACAGAAATGCGGCAATGAATCTGCCTGAAGGTGCTGGATATAATAAAGGAAGAGGCGATGTGTGTGGGATGTAGATATGCAAGTCAGCACTGCAGCAGCCTATTACTGGAAAATCTGCTTTCTCTCTTGAGCCAGCCATTAAAAGAGAAACAATTCAAGCCATATTATCTGTACATCAAAGGTAGGCGCCGTTGAGCAGGAAAACCAGAGGAGAAGGACCTGAAGGAGGGGGTGCGGATAATCCTGAGAGATCGCAGACAAGATTTTGATCGGGTAATCTCGTCAGTTGGCTCTCTTTAGGAGAGACTGAGAAGTTAATGGAGTCCGCAGCTTATTTTTATACCACAAAGAGACAAACTCCAGCAATGCACAGACCCAGTGAATGCGTCACTTCCAGAGCTCACTTCTATATTCGCAAGATCTGAGATGATGAAAGTGTCCTCTCTTACCTGGCTCAGTACAGTTCTTCTCTACCGTCTCGTTGTTTTGTGCCAAGGCCATCAGTCTCCTGCCCCAGTGCGTGTCAACATTTACCCCACCGTCTACGATCATGCCGTGTCCTAAAGAGAAATGGAAACACTCGTCAATTCAAGCTGCATGAGTCACCACACTGAGCTCCAATGAGGAACATGAAAAATACATGTCAAATAAGCTGCCCTTAAAAAAATTTTTATAATAATTTATCAAGCTGGTATGAACAGGCACAGCATGCAACTCTTCATGTCCAGGTTTAATGTGATGGCCCAGCCCCATTCTAGTAAGATTGGATCTAGTAAGGATCACATGACCATTAAATTAAGCATGGAAGCTCTGGGAGGGTGATTTTTTTAATTATTTTTTTTTTAAACAGAAGATAAAGCATAAATGTGCACATGGTCATTATTCTCAATTAAAATCACTAGCAAGAGGCATGATGAAAAAAAGATTCTTGTGGTACTTTGGACAAATACTGAAAACAAGAACTGGGAATATACTCCAAGATTCATTATAGTTTAAATCACCAGTCATTACATTACTTTGCAATGTGAGCGCATACATTCCTTATGCACAACTATTTGTTTAACACGGGTATAAATACAGATAGTCTTGGGTTACAAATTTTCGCATATACGAATGGACCTACGAACATTTGTGGGTGCGAACAAATCACGGAAGTCTGGTGTATAGCATGTGTGTGCATGTGGGGGTGCGGGTTTCACCGGTTTCAATGGGTCAGTCAAGAAGTACGATGATGGAAAAGATGGTCAATAATCCTAAATATCGAAAAAATCCTCAACAAAACTGGGTTCACAGTCCAAAACACTGGAAAACAGCTCGCGATTTAAAGGCATTCCACATACCAGTAAAACCTTGGATTACAAGTAACTTAGTTTGCAAGTGTTTTGCAAGACGAGCAAAAAAAAATTTCAAATTTTAACTTGATAAACAAGCGAGGATTTTCTACTCGAGCAGTCTGTATATGTTTTATTTGCCAAGTCAATGATCTGAGCAAATGGCTCCTCTCTCGCGCGATTGTGGGCAATCATCTCCCATGCCCGGCTCATAGCGCATTCAGCCTCACTCGTAAAGTCAACATCCGTTTGTGTGTGCATGTGTGTGTGTGTGAGAAACAAAGTCTTTCTGCACAATACTACTCCTATTCCTTCTCTCCTCTCTTGTCTCCAGTGCAGGTTAATTAGTTTTACTTTATATTTAATTTTTATATGAATGTTTTTGGCTTGTGGAATGGAGTTTCTACTATTTCTTATGGGAAAATTGGCTCGGAGACAAAATGGCGTCCGGAATTCCCCTCGCGATGTAAAAATTGTTACATTTAACATGTGATTAAGTACTCCTTAGGCGCGGTTATGTTTTTTGGCCACATGAAGGCAGTGTGGGGAAAGGAGACAGAACGAATCCGACTTACGAACATGTCCCTAGAACAGAACTTGTTCGTAAGTAGGGGACACCCTATACTAGGGATGCACAAATGCAAGTGGTATCAAGAAGTTTCGAGCAGATGGCAGCACAAGGCTGCACACACAGTCACATGAAGCATGACCTTCATAAGTCAGTGTGCCAAAGACATCATCCTGTGTATAGAAGCTGTGCATTCTGACCTATTCTGACCATATCTGCCATGAACAGCAAATTACAGTGGAACAAAGATCGAATAAGAAATTCTGTGTGAAACTGGGAAAATCTGTCACAGAGATATCAGACATGATTCGCCAAGTTTACAGCGATGCTGCAATGAGTTGTTCGAGGTGTTTTGAGCGGCACATGCACTTCAAGAGCGAAAGAACATCACTGGAAGACGACAAGAGATCAGGAAGACCTTCAACGAGGTCAAGTCCTGAAAATGTCGATTTGACATTGACATTTTCAATTGACATTGTGGCAAAGCAGCTTTACACACTCAAAAGAATTATTTAAGTTTGTATGAAACGTGAATGTGTATGAATCAAAATGATAAGACTGTCCCTAATGAGCAAGCCGAGGACGATGGCGACAGTGGCAAGGAAAAACTCCCTGAGATGGTAATAGAAAGAAACCTTGAGAGGAACCAGACTCAACAGGGAACCCATCCTCATTTGGGTGAAACGGATAGCTGGAATTGATCTGCACCATATTGTGTGAGACGGGAAGTTCAGTATAACAGGAGATGTGTTTGAAATGAACAATCCACAGCATTGCTGCCATTGTCGGTGTGTCATACGGAAAGGTCTAGGCAGTTGCTGCCAAGTTCGTTCACAGGCTGCTCAACCAGGAGCAGAAGGAACATCGCGTAGAAGTCCGCCAAGAACTCGTCCCCAGGGGCCAGAACATCAATAGCAAATTCTGCTGCCAGGTTTAAAGGGGTCGGAAGGAGGAAGTACGGCACGTAAATCTCGAAACCTGGATTCCCCCTCGTAACGATATCAGTCATCAGTCCAATATGGTGCTCATATACTCACAATTGTACAACTATTCCAATATCGCATGTGATACCACTTTACAGAAGAGCCAGACTTCCCTATAGACTCATTTTGAGTTATTACAAGTTCTACAGGCCCCTGCAAATTAGGCAAGGCGCCTCGTCTTTTTTTTTTTTTTTTGTCACACCAGGTGTCAATGTTGACCAAGTAGATGAAAAGTGCTGTTCCAATGTCACCCTATGTCAACTTGTGTACTCTCCTCTCCAACGTCAGTGTCAGCAAGTAAAAGTAACATGAAGTTGATGTGTTCTTGCAGTGCATCCGTCTCTAATCTGTCGGTCTTGTTAACCTAGCTTAGCATTTCAGCTCTTGGTCTGTCCGTTTCTTGCTTGTCAGCAACTTCCAAGGTTCTTTTCTATGGCTTTGTCCCTGACAAAAGCAAGTGTGAAATACAACTATTTATTTAAAACGCCCGGAAAAGCCACATCACACTTGAACAGGCTTTCATATGCATATGCAAGAAATGAAAATGCTGTCACTACATAACATAAATAATACTACAAGATCTTACAGGCATTTATGAAAAAGCACATCAACAGCCTGTTGGTCGGACACTTCAGCTTTCCGCTTTAGCACTAGTAATGTCTCTCATTAGTTTAACTGATTGATGAGGATTTCACTCAGCAGAAAGTCATCCTACAGTACATGCAAAGCGGTTATGAGGTTTGCACATTAGACAAGCAAGAGCCGATGGGTTTGATGAATGTTTTGCAGCATTTCTGAGCAGAAATCCATCCTGCTACTTCGATCAGCAGTCACCTCATCAATAAACAACAGTGAACAGGTATTCTGAAGTGCCTTACATGCTGTTGCCATACAACTGCCTCCATACCTTGTTTGATGATCTGGTATTTTGGAACATGAGCCCCTCCTTCCCTTCTACACATTCTTCTTTTGCAATAATGTATCAGAATTTGGGCAGGCTTCTTTAAATAGTTGTTTTCGGCAAATTCCAATATGGCCTGGAGTGTTACCAGTGGTTGGTGTAAAAGCAAACTTTAACAATAATATGCAGATGGGATTGGATTGCGAGCATAATTCATTCCGGAAGCATGCTTGCTATCCAAAGAACCACACAGAATACTGTACGAGTAGTTTATAGCATAATATCTGTAGGAGTATAGCAAGAGTTTTGCCACACAAAAGTATCACAATACTTAACGGAATTGATTGTTCCCCCATCTCTAAAGTACATATATATTAAATCCCTACACTCCACCAACTACTATGAGGTTGTAGCCACATTAGTTTGTAAATGACCAATCATTCAATTCCAATTACTGATTTATTGGCATAAAGTGTATGTTCGTAGCCAAAATGCTCATCAAAATGAAAGTACTATTTAGTGTGAAACATTATTCGGGGTGCCATAAGCACAGTGTGTCCAACCAAAGTTAAAATAAAGCAGCAATATTAACGGCTGTTTAAATAATTAAATATGGCTGTGTTTCTGTTGCCCTGCCTAGAGAAACTCATAAGACACTCGTGGGTGAAAGTCAGGCTTGATAAATGCTCCCTATGCATAATGTATCAATGGCAGGCTTTGAGCAAGAGAACATGTACAGTCGTGACTCACTCACCCCATTCATTCACTTCATACGTTCAGGCTGTTTAGTGCCTGGGAATTTAATATTCGGTCCAAATTAGAATAGTTCGGCCCAACGTAGAAAAAGTTGGGAAGGTACGGAAAACGCAAATTAAAATCATAATTTAATAGAAATAAATAATTTCTAAATTTACAAGGGTGAGACAAAAATTTATCTGCACTCTATAGGCTATAGAATCTATATTAATTATTCTTACAACAAAAATAAAAATCAAAAATTTGACATAATCTCCTTGCTTTTAAAAAAAACTAGCTTTCGTATTTCCCCATTAAAAATGTTTTAGGCTGAGCTGCGATCCACGCTGTCTTCACTTGACACTTCGATGGAGCAAGATCAGGATTATAGGGAGGATGCTTTAACACCTCAAGAGTCTGTCGTGGTGTAGAGTTGTTTCAGTGCCACTGACATTGATCTGTGATAGCAAAAAAGTACAAACGGATTTCTGAGCCACATATGCTGCCGTCAAGATGAAATCTTTCCTCCACGTCGCCCATGAGTATTTCAACAAGACAATGCAAAAACATATTCCACAAACGTGGGAAACCGTGCAAGTGCAGAAATGGCCTGCTAGCAGTACTGACCATCTTGAAACAAAATGTGACGAAGAAATACCTTTCAAATACATTTCAAAGGGGTAAATGTAGCAAGAATCAACATTGAAATCAAACATCAAAAATAATTTATAAATACAGTTTTTTGATTGGACTTTGCATGTTCTCCCCATGCTTGGTGGGTTTCCTCCAGGTACTCCGGTTTCCTCCCACAGCGAAAAGACATGTAGATTAGCCTAACTGGCGTTTCCAAATTGCCCATAGCATGCGAGTAAATGTGTAAATACTTGTGTCCTAAGATTGATTAGCACTCTGTGCGGTGGGTGTGATCCACCTAGTACCCGGAGTCCCCTGGGAATTGGCTCTAAGCTCCCTGTGACCCTGTACAAGATAAGCGATATAGAGAATGAGTGAGTGAGTGGTTTCTGATTTGGGGTTGTACTAAACATATCAATCTGTCTCCGACAAATTTGTTCCTTCTGTTATGACCTCAAAAGGCTAGATTTTTACTCTCGTATCTTTCTTCTTCAGATACATGCTTGACATATACATGTAGCGCATTGTCTGCTGAAAAGGGACAAATAGTCCATACCACAGTATGGTCTGGGCAATAAATCTCATTTTATACAACATGAAATATACTTTCATAAAAAGTATAAACCTGTAATAAAAAGAAAGAAAGACATGCCATCTACATATAGGCAAGACATTTTAAATATGCAAGCCAAACTGATTAAAGTAGGTAAATATGGATTATGCTGGCTAGCACCACATGACACACAAACACACTTGCCAGTTATACCATATAAGGACCATATGGATCAATATCCTGTTTCAAATTCAGTCACAACCCAGCATCCTGTCCACCTCAGGGACACATGATAAATATCAATAGAGACAAGGTACAGATTAAATAATGATTGATACAGAAAACAGCTGTCCAGTCAACACAGATACAAGGACAAATGCCAATCACCACCGATGTCCATGTCATGACCTCTCATTTATGCCAGCGACAATGTTAGCATGCAGGGAAATATGCACAAAATTTTTTGCAGAGTTCATTTCGTCGCCAAATACAGTGGAACCTTGGATTACGAGTAACGCGGTTTACGAGTGTTCTGCAAGACGAGCAAAGATTTTAAATAAATTTTTACTTGAAAAACGAGCATTGTCTTGGTTTACGAGCACCGAGTATCA
>JAQMYL010000020.1:12598281-12617650 GCA_030014365.1 Clarias pachynema
TTAGGAGCTGTTTTTAGGGATAAGATGTTTTGTGAATCATTTTTATCTTTACTAAGATTTTGTCCTAAATTTAAGGGAAAATTCTAAGAAAATGTCATAATTCTAAGAATTTTCTTAGAATTTTGTCAATAGGACCAACTTTTAGGCTTAAGACGCTTTGTGAATACGGGCCCAGAAGTGTAACTTAAAAAGACTGTCTTAAATTGGTAAAAAGTGAGCCATTTTGCTTCCATCAATCTGAAATGGATTACAAATTAAAATTAGTATGGTAAATTAATGAAAGAACTTTACTATAGTAACTACTGTATGGAAATTGGTTGCTTCAAAAGTAGACACATTTCAAAATTTTGCTGTTTTAATTAACTTTAAGATATTTTGCCTATAACAGAAACTTTGTATAAAGTAGCCTGCATTCATGACTAAATTTCTTTATATACAAACATTATGATTTCACTCTCTATTCTATTATCATATATTCTATTATCACAAAGAGTCCATTTTAAGACCGTTGCAGATTTTTTTTTTAAATTTTTTTTTTTTATCAACCAATCATAGTCTTTGAATTGCTGCGTCATCCCTAGCAACTGTACTTTCCTTACTCAGAGTTGCTCTGAGAAGTTTCCTAAATCACTTTTAGTCTAGGACTCCCAGCTAGGACTTTTTAAGCTAAGATAGGAGCTCTCTGAGAGAATTCTAAGAAGCTTTGTGAATACGGGCCCTGATTACTCAATCAGAAGTAACTGTTGTATTCTGTAAGTTGCAAAAATCCTTTTTCCTAACAAGAAGGTTTACAGTGAATTACATCCTCAGCAAGAGAGCTTTAATTTTATACCAGGGGTTTCTTAACCCACAAGCCCACATGATGCACTCTATTTAAAAAAGATACATAAATGAATAATACCAAAGTGTAACAAATTAATATTGCAAACATGGTTTAATGAATTAAAAAATGGATTTTGTGTACGGGTGCTTTAAAATAGTCAGATTCCAAAGGTCATGTAAATAGCCATTATATTTTACTTCACAGCGCAGACTAAAGTTGTGGCATAGGTGTTAAGCAATTAAATGGGCATATTTCTCCACCTACTGTTGCAGTTCCTCAGCAACACAGACTGTACGCAGACCAACTAAAGATTGTTGTATACACGGAACAGGCAAGTTCTAGAGACTAGCACACTTCTACCTGTGAGGCATTAAAGCATCTAGGCGAAACACTACTGCGCATGTTGTACATTCCAGATGATAATCAGCATGTTACTGTAGCGTACGTGTTCATGCGACACTGCAGGTAGTAATAATTCAATACCGTGCAGCTCTACTGTTCTCACACACACTGCAGCAAGAGCACAGACTCAAAGCAGAACTCCACAAGCATGAAGAAAGCATTCTGCTCTGACCCATCCTGGGTTACAACCATAGACCAAGAAAACAAGTGCACTGTGCCTGGAGAGCAAGTGCCAAGTGCCATCAGCCCTGTCAGAAGCCCTGTCAGAGAAATTCTTCGTTAGAGCTATTGACAATCTGTCAGACTGTGGCAAGTGACAAATGCCATGTGAATTGAACCCCATGAAAAACTCGGTCCTGATCATTTTCCATACAACACTAATGTCAAAACTCTACTATACTTAAAAAAAATACTTTAAAAAGATTTTTCCAAAAGTTTAGAGCTACAATTTGCAAAGATTCTCCGAGCTTAAGATCTGTGCTCCAAACAATGATGCACCTCCAGGATGCGGGTTCGATTCCCAGCCAGGAAAAGTCTCCTTTTACTGTAGATAAAGCGATATAGACGATGAGTGAGTGAGTGATGAACTTGTATGATAATTGTACCGCATTCCACTCACTGGATATGCAAGATCAAGCATCAGAATAAAGAAAAAGTGTGATCTCTGTGATTTGGCTGACAAGGTCTTCTTATTGTTCATCCAACTCAAGATCTGATTTGTTGTGTGTTCGGAGATCATTTTCTGCTCACCAACGGTTGTTACAAGTGCTTATTTGAGTTACTATAGTCTTCATGTGGCGTTCAGACCAGTCTGATAATTTTCTCTTAAATAAGATGTTTCACATTTATTTTTATAATTTTTTTTTTTTTTTTTTTTTTTTTTTTTCCACACCATTCGGTGGAAACATCCAGAGATTTGTTGTGTGTGAAAATACCATGAGAATCAGCTGTTTCTGAAATCCTCAAAACAGCCCATCTGGCACCAACAGCCATGCCATGGTTACAGAAAAATTATATATTTTCATTCTGATGTTTGATGTGAACTAAAGCTCAAGACCTGCATTTGTGTCCGTATGATTTTTGTGCATAGTGCTGCCGTCACATGATTGGCTCATTAAATACTGACATGAACATGCATGTGTTCCTAATAAAGTAAATGGTGAGTACCCATCATACTCCTGATTGAAGCATCTTGCAATGACTCTGGAAACTTGTCCAGTACTGTTGTCTCAATATCCTTCATTGATTTTTTTTTCCATAGAAAGAAACATTTAAGCATTACAGGCCTGTGCCAAGAACACAACCTAGAAGGATCACTCACTCACTCATGTGCTCATCATCTATACCGCTTCATCCTGTATACAGAGTCGCAGATATTTGTTAGGAGACTCGGGGCACGAGGCGGGGTACACCCTGGATGGGGTGCCAATCCATCGCAGGGCACAACCAAACGCTCATACACACACTATGGTCAATTTGGAAATGCCAATTAGCCTAATCTGCATGTTTTAGACTGTGGAAGGAAACCCGAGCGTAGAGAGGAAACCCACCAAGCACGGGGAGAACATATAAACTCCATGCACACAGACCCGAGGCGGGAATCGAACAGATCCTGGATGTGTAAAGCCACCAAGAAAGACCAGTAGATCAAAACGTTGTCTGGCCTCTACCCTTCCACCTGTTCAGCATGGATGCCCCTACCAGGACTTAAAACTCGCCAGCATAGCACTATGATTCAATGAGGCATGCAGACAAGGTAATGATCCTCGAGAGGGGATCTACATTATCCACATAATCTACTAGATGTTAATTCAACACCAATACCTTTACAGTACTCACACAGAATCACATGTGTATATAAAATGGCTCATTAGAACAGTTTATCAGATTCCTGCAAATGTGTACATTTCCTTGCATTTACATGGAGGATCTGTGCATTTAGACCAACATTAATCAAAAAATGTGTGTGCCTAGGACTGGGAAACACCTTTACAATCAGAATGATCATCTGTCTGCACAGCACCTTTAATCCCAGTGACGTACCGAGACTGATGTTATCTCACTTTGACATCCGAACTAGTGCGTGACGAAGGTACTGGTTATGGATCATCTTTCAAAATAAATAAATAAATAAATAAATAAATGCTTTGCGTTTGAAATGCATGCACGGGAACAGATGCAAAACGTGTTAGGCATGTTAGTGCGGATTGCACTGCAGAATGGAGAGCTTTAAGTCAGCCGTGTGTGTGTGTGTGTGTGTGTGTGTGCAGCAGTGGGATCACTTTCCTGCAGAATATCCAAATCAGCTGTGTGTGTGTGTGTGTGTGTGGTTTGCTGGGAGGTGATGATGGACTCACCTGCCTGGGTGAGGAGCTCCGACATGGCCCAAACCCCCAGCAGCAGGCTGCACAGCAAACCCGCCTGCGCGCACAGCAGCTCGCGCCTCTTACGAACTTTGAATATCTTCGCGATGGCGCATTTCTTCTTCATGCTGTCACTCTGCTCCAATTCGACCATCATTTCATTTCAAGATGCGGCGTTTTCTCTCGCTTTTGGTTCATGCAAGCGCTTTCGAGTCAATGCAGCATTTCCGTCCCGAATCCTCCTACCTGTCCTAAATCGTATATAACGGTGCAGATCTAAATGCATGCACGCGCTCGTTTGCACGCTCCTCGCGCTCACCTTCTTCCCGCGTGCAGTCCCGCAGACGAACCCGAACGCACGCACGCGCGCGCGCCCCCAGGCTTATCTTAATTGGAAAGCCGAGCAGATTTCATCTTCTTTAATTGGTCGGTATGTATGGGGCGTGGCTACGGGGCAGTCCCGCCCCACTCGAACCCATTCGGAAGACGAAAAAGTATCGCGCGCTTGCCGCCAGCGTTGATGCTGTGCTCAGGCTTAGTCCGTCAGATTCGATCCTGCAAAGTGACTCGTTTAAAATTATTTCGTTTGATCCAAGTCTCACTGATGAACATGGGGAATGAAGCCTAGCCCATGTAATCCGATCCAATATGAGAACTACTGTAGCTCTAATTGCTGAAACAGTTAATGCTGGTTTCCATATATAGGAGACATTACTCAGTAATGACATTAGGTCATTACTGCTTTGGGTCCAAAAACAGGGACCCACTCAATATTAAGTGACTTTTCCTTGCCACCGTCACCATCGGCTTGCTCATCAGGGCAAACCTGATCATTTTGATTTCTTATATATTTTATACACATTTCCATAATTTCCTTTTCATTTAATAAAGCTGCTTAACCACTGTTAAAAGTGCTATATAAATATAATTAAATTGAATAGGCCCCTTGAAATTGTAATTTTTTTTTTGGGGACAATTTCATTAAAATAAAAATATCTTCCTGTTATAATACAATCAGTCTCCTGACAAAAATGAGTGACATGGGCACCAGACACATACAGTAAGTATGTAGTGTAAAGTTTCTGGTACGCCTTAGATGTAGCTGTTCATTACAGAAATCTTGCATCTTTCTCTTCACAAGGTCATAATTATGCATACAGGGTTAAAAATATACAATCAGCAGACCTACTATTTGGTTAAATGTCCCTTAGGACATTTCACCTTTAGCAGACACTTTTTGTAGCAATCAACAAGCTTGTGGCAGAATTCTGGTTAGATATTTGATGCATCATGGCGAAATTAGTACTGTTCAATTACAACGGTTGCATTCCTGGTGCTGACATTCAAGCACTGTCCACACATTTTTAATATGGTTGTGGCTTCAAAAGATTTGAGTCAGCCTCCTTTATCCATTTCACAGTCGGGTTGACATACTGAAATATTAAATTTTGTCAACGTTTTATGTGTCTATCTGATAATTTAGGCTTCTGCTGAAGAATTCTGGGGTAGCCTGCCTTTTGTCAATATTCCATTCATTTTGCACAATGCAGCCAAACAGCTCAAAAGCATGATGCCACCACCACCATGCTTAACATTAGTACAGCATTCCTGGGGATGAAGGCCTCAACTTTTCTCTTCCACAAAAACCTGGTCAAAACTTACCTACAGAGGGCTTTTTCTTTGACCATGTGGTCAACTGCAAACTTTAATAAGGCTTGAAAGTGTTGATTTTGGAGCGGAGGTTTCCTTCTAGGATAGTTAAATTATCTGCCAATGAAACACTTAAAAAATTAAAAATTAAAACAGGCTGTCACCTTGCACCTCCAGGGTCTGAGTTCGATTTCTGTCGCAGGTCTGTATGCATGGAGTTTACATGTTTTTCCCGTGCTTGGTGGGTTTCTTCTGGGTACTCTGGTTTCCTTCCACAGTCCAACAACATGTAAATTAGGCTAATTGTCATTCCCAAATTGCCTGTAGTGTGTGAATGAGCATGTGAGTGTGTGTTTGTGTGTGCACTGTGATGGATTGGCACCCTTTCCAGGGTGTATCCCACCTTGTGCCCTATGTCTCCTGGGATAAGCTCCTGGCCACAAGGGAGCCTGTATACAGAATAAAGTGGTACAGTATACAGTAGATGATGAGTGAGTGAGTAAAGTAGGTCTAATAATCTTCTAATTACCTTGGTGGTTCCTGGGTTGTTTCTGACCATCCAATGCTATTTTCTCTCACTTGAAGGTGTCAAAAGTGTCTACATCTCCCAATAGCTTGTACTTATATTTGAACCGATCTTGGAATCTGCACGTGTTTGGAAATTATTCCTAGAGACATTCTTGACCTCTTTCTCAGATCAGTACTGAGCTCCCTGGATCTTCCCACTGTAATGTGTGTTGGTCAAGCCAATGAGTTCTGCATATTAATCATTTTTATGCTGTAACAGAGAGGCTATCATCTGTAGGCAATCATAATCACTAACAGGAAGTTGAGGCTTTCTGAGGCTTGGCAAATTAAAAGAAAGTTTGGGACTTTCAGTGCCAATTAATTAACCTAGGTAGGTGTGTATGTGTATATTTTTGACCTTGTATGAATAGTTTTGGTCATCCATTGACTTCAGAAAACCTAAAATGAATTAAACATTGTGTTTCAAATTCTTGGTATTTTCTCCTATCAAAGAGTAATGTTGTGATTTGCTGTATAGGTTCCTGTGTAATATAACTATAATCAACATAATAATATATAGTATACAGTACACTAAATTTTAACTCATAGAAAACAGAAAAGCTGAAGTGAATGACAGTGAATGATGAAGAAATTTATGTTGTTTCTACCAAGGCCAAGGTCAAATGAAGGACACACATGCTGTCACAGTGTGGACATTAGAGAGCTGTCATGTCACAGCAGCAGTGTGGCGAAATTATTTCATCCATCAAGACATTGATGTCAGATGTGTGTTAGAGAGAGAGAGAGAGAGAGAGAGAGAGAGTTGCAGCTGTTTAGGAAGAGAAATTACACCATGGTGATGCAATTATTAGCTGGTTAGCAGATAGCAGTATATAGGAACAAAAGATCAATAGAACAATAGATAGATTTACATTAAAAGTACCACATGAAAGGAATTTCTTGTATGCATATGTGTGTGTGTGTGTGTGTGTGTCTTGTTTTTGTGTCGGCCAGTGTACAGAGGGCATCCCTATTAAAGCACTATATTAATACACCACTTTGCTCATAATGAAGTCAATTCCCATTGTTGAACTTTTAATTTCTCACCCTGTCCAATTAAATGTTAGACATTTTCACTAATGGAAAAGCACGCTCTCAAGTGCCATTCAATTACAACATCACACACACCTGGGTATTAAGGGCCAAGAGTGATTTCCGACCTGTTAGTTCACCCCAGTGACAGATTTTTATAAACCTAACCTGGGACAACATTTAAACCTCAGAAAAATAGATAGAGTTATTGAGGAGCTAGTAAAATACAACAGCAGATATAATAACATGTAAAAGATTTATTCCTTTCTTTTACTTTTTTTCTTTTCTAAAATAGACATACATTGTGCAGTCAAATAACAAAAGTTTGTATTTGTGTTAAATAAATATACAGTAGTGTCCTGAGACCAAAGGCCGGGACACAAATTAATATCCACTTAGTCCACCAAGGTATAAACTTATAATAAGGTATAATTATTGGCTAAAACAAGTTAAATAGTTGAACATTGGAAAAGCATCACCTAGCGTTTGTCATCATCTCACTCATCATCTATACCTCTTTATCCTGTATTCAGGGTCGTGGGGGGCCTGAAGCCTATCCCAGGAGACTTAGTGCACCCTGAGGTGGGGTACACCCTGGACAGGATGGCAATACATCACAGGGCACACACACACTTACACACTCTCACACACTCATTCACACACTACGGGCAATTTGGGAACTGCCAATTAGCCTAATCTGCAGGTCTTTGTACTGTGGGAAGAAACTGGAGTACCTGGAGGAAACCTACCAAGCACGGAGAGAACATGCAAACTCCATACACACAGAGACAGGAATCAAACCTGGCTACTAAGCACTGTGCAGCCTCTTTGTCCAATCTTCAATTGTTGGATTGTAGTGATCCAATGCACACTGTAGCCTCGAATTCGTGTTCTTTCCTGACATGATTAAAGGGCAGAGTTTCTTCTGCTGCTGTACTCCATTCACTCAAGGTTTGGCATGCACTCTGTGCTGTTTTTGTCCATTCGCCATGGTTTTACAGAGTGGTTATTTACCACGAAGGCTTTCTGTCAGCTTGAGCCAGACTGACCATTTGCTCAGAACTGATGCTTTTTCCCCCCTACCTAATCATGCGTGAATTACCAGCTAAAATTCTCATTTAATTCTAAAATACTCAAACCATCTTGTACCAGCAATCATGTTACTGGCAAACCTCCTGAGATCACATTTTTCCCATTCTGATGTTTGAGGGAAATGCACAGAAGCTCTTAACCTGTATCTATATAATTATTAATTTATTTTCTAGCATGTCACATCATGCATGCCATTTAGACAAATGGTTTTCATTGGTTTAAGCAGATCTTTGTCACCTGCCACAGTTTGAAGGACTGTCAATAGCTTGAGTGAACAATTTGCTTTCAAGGAGACTGGCAGAGCTGCTGCATGCTGGCCTTGCAATCATTCTTCTAATTTATGACCTAAACTCTAGATATATGGGTCAGCAAAGGACAAATTCTTTATGCTGAATGACTTCAGAAATCGGTGAGCAGTGTGCTGCTCTCCTCTGATCAGCAGCTGCGGGAGTAGGACTATAGCTAAAGTTGATTAAGCTTTTCCTGGCACTTGTCCATGCACATATGCCAGGTTTCTATGCCTGAGCAGTCTAATCCTCTGGCATGGCATATCTCTGCACAAAGGTATACATTTGTGTGCTAGAGAAAGATGTCACCATAATGTTATAAGAATTATGACTTTTAAAGCCAAGATTATTTATTGACATTTTGTCAAAGTTAATAAGGTCTATGGGAAGGTTTTCAGGACAGAGAACTTCCTAGTTTCTGTGTAACACGACTTTATTTTTGTCTTATTACAAAGACAAAAAAATATCAGTAAATTTTGGTGCAAAATAAAAAAAAATTAAGAGAAATTTCATCATTCAACAAAGTAATGGCCTCACCTCAATGTTTGGGAATGGATCATTTGGGAAATTTCTCTGGACTTGAAGATGGAATTCGGGTTAGAATGCTTTGCAAGGAAGATTGCTCAGGTCAAGATGTGCCAAACTGATTGTGCCAAAAAGACTGAATGCTGTGATAAAATATAAACATGCTTCAACTATATATACGTTTGGGGGGTTGCATACAGGTTATTGTACCTTTATTTATATTTCATGTTTTTCCTTTAAATGATTCGGATCTATATATTTATAGTTTATACAGATGTATTAATTATAATTATATATTTTTATATTTATATTCTGATTAGATTTATATTAAATGATATAAATATATATTTTATAATTAATATTTTATTTAATGTATAGATTGCAACTACATTTTTTAAAAATGGAACATGATTTAACAGTGGTTTGTTATAATGCATTCAGCCAAAACATGGTATTGATGCTATATAGTGTCTCAACTAGGTGAAAAAGTGAATTTTCAGACCATATACAGCAAGACCAGGATTCATGCCCTAAACCTCCTGGGATAGACTCCAGGCCCCCCGCGACCCTAAATATAGGATAAAGTGGTATAGAAGATGAGTGAGAAAATAACACCAGGATCATATAAAACCATTTCTCCTGATCCATGCTTCGCTTTTTGTAAATACACATACACATTGATATTTTTATCAGATAAAAAGAAAGGCATTTGCTAAATACAATTTCATGCTCTTTTATGTAGTGTCTGCAACATTTTTTGAATTCAAATCTTTAAATGATTGGAATTGTCATTCAGATGAAACTTGGCCAATCTAGAATTCACATGAAAAGGCATAACCCTGAAAAAGTGTATTATTCAGAAATGCTAAATTGTTAAGATATTGCAACATGAATTTGACATGGTTACAGACACTACAGAATTTTTGCATTTTAAGCTTTTACCAAAAAACAATTTTAGCAACATTTTTACAGGTCATATGCTTCTAGAAGCTTATACCAATTTTAGTATCAATACTTATTATTTAAATAATTTGCATTTTACATAATTATTGTTTGAAGCGAGACAGTATAACGCTGAAAATTGGTCATTTTTGGGGCACATGTAAAATCATCTCTTAAAAACTGCTGAATTTTCCAACTAGACATTTATAGAGTAGCAAGATTGGTGACTTCCATATTAGATAAACTTAGAAGTAGCTTTATTGGCACACACATTTTCTATATTATATGTAGAACATGAAAAAAAATCAGCACCACAAAAAAAATATATATATTTTAAACAAAATTTTGGGAAATTAATTAGCACAAATGTCTCTTAACATCTAAAGCTGATGATAAGCATATCATATTGTTGTTTGTCTTTCGGTTGCTCCCATCAAGGAATCGCCACAGCGGACCATCTAATCAGCACAACAACTTGGCACAGGTTTTCTTTAAGCTGGATGCCCTTTCTGATGCAACCCTCCTATTTTATACAGGCTTGAGACTGGCACTGCATCTAGTGGCTGGGGTTTGGGCATTGGGTGGGAAACTAACCCGAGCCTTCCACATGGCAGGCAAGAAACCTAACACTGACATATTGTGGCATTTTAATAAAGGCAGATTAAACTGAAAACAGTAAAATGTATCATTATTTATGTGGTATAAAATCCCCCCCAAAAATTGCTTGGCTCAGTGGGGCATCCAGAACTTTGGGGTCACAAATTATTTATAGCACTGCATGCTTTCTACATGGTCTTTATCCATAATGGAGATGTGACAGTGAAGGAGCACCATCTAGAGATTAGGCACTGGGAATAAGTAGCACTAAAATAGCTCCATTATTTCACTGTCTGAGAAGGAGAGAGGGGTGATAGAGATCAAATCAGAAAGAAAACGCAGAATAGAGAAAGAATAGCCTTTTGCTCTTGTCTTCCACAGGGGCTCATAAAGACAGACCGCAAAGGTTATTTCCTAAAAAAAAAAAAAAAAAAGCAGGTATTACGTGTGGATACAGAATTCCCCTGAGTTTATTTTTCCCAACACGACAAGCTTCATAGGGAAAATAAATTGTTCTGGATAAACAGGAGGTCAGATGAGTGGGCAAGGAAGATGAATTACATCCAGCTCTGACCTCAAACACTCAGAGATCTGCTACCTTTGAGGAAAAATAATGATTCGCAAGAAACGGAGAGCAAAAAGGTTAATTATCCTTAAGAAATACCATTTGCAGTTCTGCTTCATGACTGCTAACCAGCAGGGAAACCTGGAATCATCCTTGTTCAAGTCATATATACGAAAACCTTCCAACAAAGTCACATAGGGACTTAATCTGCAGTATCTGCAATAACTGCTGCCATCTTTACTTTTTTCTTCTTGCTTGTATGCACTGTGGACACCATACGGAGCTGTCTGTTTAAAATCTTGTGACTGTGGTCAGATCTTAAGCCTTCCCTCATGGCTTTGTACCACAGTCAAACGCCCAGAAATGGTCCATGATTCGCTTTAGACAATTAACTGAAACCAGTGGTTAAGGAGCTGAGACCATACTTGTAATTTTCCAAGGAGGTATAACCATCCCATTGTTGGAGGACCGATCAGATAAACCATCAACCAAGTTGGTCGTAGTTGCATCTGAGGAAGAATCTGACAGTGTCAAGGAGGACTTGGGGGTGGGCTTCAGATTCACCAGTGTTTGGAAGGGGGGCAGCTGGGTCCTGCTCTCCTCCTCCCAAACACTGTGGTAAATCTGTAATAGATTATGATATTAAATTGAGTGTGGCATAAAGTGACAATACGTTGCTTCTTCTTCACTCCTTGTGGTGGACACCTGGGGCAGGATATGGGGGAAACTCTCCAATAACAAGAGTGGTGAGTACAATATGCTGTGATGCATGTGTCCAAATCCATCCTGCACAGTCTACCATGCCCACCAGGATCACACAGCTGACATATATATCTAATATAGTGTTTTGTGGGAGAAACAAAGCCAACCACAACTGAGAATAATCTGCTACTGTCAGTAAACAATCGAGTACTAATATCTCTTACAGTAATATCTGGCACATTTGGGTCAATGTGTGTGACCTCACTGACCATCATTTCTCTAGGTATATCTCCATTTGGAGCCTACAGCTGCCACCTCCATTATGGCTCTGCAGTCTGCAGTCAGCATTATGAAGACTAAGAGGATTAGCTGATGGACAGTTTCTGGCTGTCCCAGTCAATTATCAAAATGAAAGCCCGGATCTCACATCAAACTGATTTTTGTATCTCTGTCACAGGAAGTAGAAAGACATAGTGGTGAATCTGTGCTGTTTCAGGGCGGCACAATTGTGGATTATAGAAAAGCCTTTACAGGATAATGCTTCTATAGTGCAAAACGCCATTAAACACCTGAGAGAGGAAAATAGTTCATCTCAGTCAAGCACGATCACACTTGAGTGCGTACGAGCACACACACATACGCAATAATATGACAATATCCAAATCTTAAATGATGCCAAAATACATTGTATTTTATATTTGAAGAAAATACAAAATGAAAAAAAAAAGTGAGGACTTCCTCATGCACCACAAATACATGCACTCTGGCTCAATGGTTCATAGGTCCACAGGCTCCATGGCTCGGGAGGACACAGGTTCAAACACCACAACCACCAAGTTACCCCTGTTGGGCCCTTGAGCAAGGCCCGTAATCCTCAGCTGCTCAGATGTATAATGAGATAAAAATGTAAGTTGCTCTGGATAAGGGCGTCTGCCACATGCCTTAATGTAAATGCATGCAAAACCTATGCAGTTAATGACTCACTGAAATCTGGAACCCATAGGTATCACGAAATGCTAAGCTTGCTGCTTTAAGCTGCCTTAAGGTGCTGGCTTCCTGTATCCAGTAAGTGAAAAGCATGCTCAGCTGAGTTGAGGGCAGGTGACTGGTTCAGCCCTTGAAGATAATTCTATTTCTCTTTCTGCATTTAAAAGTGCTTGGGATACTTTCAAGGTAAAATTTGGGTCTTTATCCAGCTTTATTTTCCATTGCTGTCTAATAAGTTTTGGGGCACTTGACTGAATGTGAGCAGAAAGTAGACCACTATATATTTCACAATTCATCATGCTACTTCTATTAGCAGTTACATCATGAATAAACACCAGTGGCCCACTTCTATGGCAGCCATACATGCTCATGCCTTGGCATGTTCTCGACTTGGCTAGCTGTTGTGAAGTTGGGGTTGTTATTCACCAACTAAAGTATCGTGCAGTCATCCATTATGCTGTTTTCATTTGCCCATCCAGTGCATTCTTTCCTTTTTAAGAAAGTGGGATTCCTGTTACTGTATTGGCCACTTATTGGCCAAGTTTCACCTGTCTATCTGATAGGTTCTCTTGCATGGATACACCATTGGACTGCATATTAAGAGTTCCCATTACCAGTTATCAAATGCAAATTAAACACGTGAAACCAATGCCAGTCCTTTAATCTTCTTTATTTGTCATCACTGGCCATCAATCTGCTTTAGTCAATTATCTGATTACTTTTAAGATGTCATGTTGCACTAATTTTTTAATCTCTCCTGACAATCAAAGCATTTTTCTAAAACTACAGGGTGTCTCAAAACATTTGACATCATTTGAAATATGAATATCTGAGTAACTACATGTCCTAAGCAAACGAAATTAAATAGGGTTATCTCTTTATCAAACTTCCAACAACATATTTAAACGGATATTGATTTTATAACGGTTTTTCACAAGGCTACACAAACGTTCAATATATGCACCGCCTGTAACACGACACACGTCTAGTCAGAAGACCAGCTCCAACACATTAACTTTCAAGAAGTCCCTCATGTTCTTAACTGTAGCATGGGGATGTTCTTTCCCCCAAATGCGAACATTATGCTTGTTGAATTTGCCATTTGTATGAAATGTCGCCTCATCACTAAAAACAAGACGCTTTTCGAACTCAAGTTTCTGTTGAATAGAAACACATAATTAAATGTAAAACATTAAACTTTAATTAAAATTTGAGATCATTTTGAGCGAGAATTGTCTGTTGTTAGATTAATAAATGTTACATTTTTGGACACACCCTGTATTTTACTGGAAGTAAACGAAACATTTAATTTTGCCATTTAAATTGTTTCATTTTAAACATTTAATTTTGCCATTTTCTGGATCAGCACAACTTGTGTTATAACCCACTTTAAGGAATAACGTGCTGCTCACTGATATACAGTATGCATGAATGAGCAGGTGTAGAAGTGTTCCTATGAAGTGTATGGTGGGCATATAGGTTGGAAGTCGACATGATCACCTGTGTTTTGTCAGAGCTCACTTTAGTTTTTACCCGAGTACTCTGGATTTACAGATGTTACAGTTTCAGTCATTTGGTTCTTTATCTTTTGCTACTTACCCTTTTGAAACATGTGCAAAACTGGGCTTCTAAGTCGGTGAAAAAGGAGTTCACTAGATTTTTTCTTGTAAAAACACACAGGCAGCCCTGTCGTAAAGAAGCAAACTCACACTCGTTACAGAAAGACATGCCTGTTGCTTTAAACCGCATGCTGAGTATGTAACAGTCATGAAAGCCTGTAGTGTGTTCTGTTCTCATGTGCTGTTTGTGCGGTTTAGTGCTAGTGCAAGAATATGAGGTTTCTAAAATACACACTAACCCATGGTCAAATGGTGACATAGGGAAAATGGCTCCATCTGGTGTGTGGATACAAACTGAGAGCAAAAGATAATTCATATCATAATTTTTATCATGAAACAAGAAAAGATAAAAATAAAAAAAAAATACAAATAATTCCTCCATAAACAAAAATTCTCAAAATATTTTTGACATCATGCTCTGAGTTTAGGACACATCTCAGAACCTGTATTATCTTAATGAGCATGCTCAAAGTGAGAGACTCAGGTTAGAGCATCTGGTACACAGGGCAGATAAACAAGAAATAAACACAAAGACTACAAAAATAAGGAATAAGGACATGTAGGTCCCAGTAGAACAGATTTGAGCCGAGGAGCGTCTCTACACCACGGCATACTGCTGATACAGCAGCTCCCGAATCCTGTAGTAATCCTCACACATGCAGCCCTCCAGCCCGATCCGGCCTGCTTCCGTCTGTGTTACAGAGAAAGAAAGACAGGAAAAAAAAAAAAAGAGAGAACAAGCGAGACAACATAAGAAGACAAAAGAGGCACAATATAGCAAGAAAGAGCAATAGATAGTGTAAGCAAATAGACAAAGATCCAGAAAAAAAAAAGAGATACGAACAGAATGAATGAGAAAGAATAAATAAAACAGAGAACAAGAACGAGAGAAAGCAACACACGGGATGAGATTAAGAACAAAATGTGCAAAATGTAAGAGAGATCAACAGGATCTTTTTCATAAACTCCCTCATAACGGGTGTCCTCCTTTTACTTTTTAAAGTGTTATTAGAGAATCATGGGATGAGTTTAAATAAGGGGCCCTTATGTACTATATATATGCGGAGTTTGATAAAATTGTAAACAATTTAAAGATGACTACCACCACAAGAAGGGCTGAATAAACAAATACTAAATATACAAAAAACTAATTACATAAAACCAGTCCCTCGTTAACAGTAAATATAGTAACAACCTGATAAAAGAAAGTCAGCTGAGTGCTAATATTGAGGAAGGAGAAGAAGGTGGAAGAGGAGACTTACCCTGCGCACTGCCACCATGTTATTACAGACCAGCACTCCGCCCACAAACTCGGCCTGGATCCCTTCACGCAGAAGAACCTGCTTAAAGTCTGAGAGTCTTGGCTCGTTAATGAATACAGCCTGGTGACCCGGAGCCTGAGAGTACACATGCCCACACACACACACACACACACACACACACACACACACACACACACACACACACACAAAGGAATGCATTAATCCAGATGGTCTTGCATTACACAAGCACAAAGTTAAACATCTGACCACTGTTTGAGAAAACGGCTTCTATCAAAATCTGAATCTGAACTGCCACTTTCAGATTAACGCATTCAAAACCTAGATTTTCATTACTCATCACCTCAGTTAATTCAGTCTACTTGAACATTCACATCCTCTGTCACGGACTATGCATGTTCACTCACTTCAGTAGTGGGGAGCGGCTCCAGTGTAGGAATGACATCACTCTCCTCCGAGATCTCCTTCTCGTCCTCTCCGAACAGCGTCTTCATGGCCCGCTGCGTTGCTACATTGCTGGGCTCAGCCATGACGTCGGGGGTCACATCCATGGTGATCTCTCCGTCCTCTGTCTCCTCCCTGGTGTCCCCGTCCTCCGGCAGCACGCCCGTGTCCACCTTCACCACTCGCATGTCCAACACGCCATCGATCCAAGCCAGCTCTGTATCTTTGGCCTTGCAGAACTGCAGAGAGCTAACTAACGAGTCCTTCAGTCTGACCTACAGAAAAGAAAATGCATGAACAGTCAAAAACTGCACTATGAAGGTCCATGCAATATAAGTTTAAAATAATATAAAGGTTTAGAACTAAATGACAACATAACAAATATTCAGCAAAACACGAAAGATAAATGGATGGATGAAAACACTGCACCAATGTCAATTTAATTAGCTTATTTATGAACTGCAGGGGTGCAGGGGGAATTAGGAATCTTCAAAACTACCAATCCACCAAACACTCAAAATCTAATTTATCACAGTAGGCTTAGTTTGATAGGTTTGTTTTTCTCCTCTGGTTCATCAAATAAACACAGAATCCCATGGTTTTGATAAATCTTAGATATTGTAAAGATGCATTAATTATTTTTTTTTGCATTTTCTGAAAAAGTCAATACATCCGCTCTAGCACTAACAACCATGCCATGGTTAAAGACACTGAGTTCATACTTGTTCCCGTATGATTTTATGCATTGTGCTGCTGGCACTCGATTGGCTTATTGGATAATCACTTTAATGAGCAGGTGTTTCTATACAAGCAGCCAAGAATATTTATTTTATTAAAATCAAAATATATTTAAATATATTCATTCAGATAGATAAATAGACAGACAGACAGACAGACCGACCAAATGTATAATTTAATTCTCAATCCAGATTTATTTTCAAACTTCTCATTACCTGGTAGATGTGTGTTTCGCTGGTTGCATCCACAGTCTCTTGCAGTTTGGGTGTATAGACTTTGATATCTTTACCACTGAAGGCCTTGCAGGACTCGGCCAGGTCCTGACTAGCTTCTGGGGGTCCATGTACAATAACCAGCTGCCGAGGCTTCATCTGGTTTATAATCTTCTTAATGGAGTCTCCATCTGAACGGCCCTCGTAGTCTATGTAAGTGACTCGAGATCTGGTGGTAGAAGAATGAACAAGTTACTGAAATGCCTTACAGCGTTATCAGGAAAAGTTGTGGTGTGTGAAATGCTACCAATCTTCTACAGACATCTCAAACTGTGATTATGATCAATAAAAAAAAACATAGTTTGATACATGCAAAAGGAGAGGTACCCCTGACAAGCTCTATATTTAGGGTAATAATGTGATCTGCCATTTTTAATGGGTAAGAATTGTTATGGCTTGAAAACCTGACAGCAAAATAAGCAAGTATTTGAGTGTTTGAGAACTCCAGTAGAGTATATCCTCATAACTCAGAATAATGGCTACAATAAAGTCAGCAATATCCATCATCATTTCATTCTCTCCTGAAAGAGGAACTGGGGAATTCCAAAAACTGGCAACAGGGCGAAAAGCTTGAGAACATCTTCACTTAATGCAAGAATCAAAGACCTGTTGCATGAAAAACTCCTGCAGAGAGGAGCATTAAGAAGACAACGATTATGACACCCTTGAGGTAGAACTTCAAACAGAAAATGAAGGTCATTTAAAATGACGATGAATAGTATAGAGTGTAAGATAGAGGAATAAAGCTATTAAATGTGACTAACAAATGTGGCTAATTTAAGGGTTTTGTGGCAGTTGGGGGAAAATACTTGTACAATCACATTTTTTTGAATTGGTAAATAATTTTATTTGACTTTGGTCAAACTTCGGTAACGTAACCCGTTATAAATAACTAATCTGAAACCCCTAAAGAGCACGTCAAATAGAAAACTGATGGAGGGGTAGTAACCTGATTTCTAGGGTCTCTTTAATGGAGATGCACTTGGTAGGGACGTCAGAAAGGTCCTGTTCCATGGGCTCGTCTCCGTTAGCCAGGCCTGACTCCAGCTTACTCTTCTCCTCTTCTGTGGCCTGCAGCTCAGGAACCAGGAAATCCTCAGGCCTGGAAAGCATCATATCCAAAACATAGTTATTTAATGTATTATAAAGCAGACACAGAGAATAATAATAATTTAAAAAAAACAACATTTACACAACAGGAATTATATAAAAATGAGACAACTGACCTAATGATCTCTCCGTACTCGTCCCACTTAATCCTCTCCTCATGAACAGGAAACATAGGGTATGTCTTTCTGGCCTGTTTGAAGAAGCCTCCCTTGCGCCCTCCTTCACCTTTCATCATTAGATCGTGATGTTTTGTCTTGACTGCAGCTGGCTGCTCCAGATCATCGTCCATATCGCTCTCATCGCTCGAGTCCACGTCCACCCTGAGAATTTAGAAAGTGCTTAACCCTTTGATTTATGATCTAATTTGATAATGAACTGTGAACATGAAGGCTGTTAATAATCTGGTTCATAGCTGGGTTACTCACTCTTTCGCTTGCTCCAGTTTTTTAGCAGTTTCTTTCTTTATTTTCTCTTTTTCCAGATACTCCTCCAGTTCCTTGCCTTCAAGCTTGATCCTTTTTCTTATCTGGTGTAAAAACAAAAACGGAATAAACGAACCAATCAATAGTCTGTTGCTCTTTGGTAGTCTTACTGTTAACAGCATATGAAAAGAAAGCTTCTTGTCTCAACTACTACATTAATAAGAACTGAGGCTTTAGATATCGTTATCATAATATTAATCTTTTGAAAATTTACCTCTAAATCTATCATCTTCTCTCCCGGATGGTCTATGAGATAGCGTGCCAGTGTGCCCGGTGTGGTGCGATACGTCAGGATGATGGAGTTTTTGGAGTCCTGGCACCACTGGATAAAAAGCTCTCGTGAGAAACCAGACTCCAGATCAGGCTGGCTGCAAAGCACCACTTTGGGACTTGGCACTCGTGCCAAATCTGCTAAACTGTGGCACAAAGACAGGTGACGGAACTGGAACGGGTTGTTTCTCTTGTCTTCGAAGCATCGCATCAGCTTGTCACTCATCCACTCCACCTAAGGGTAAAATAGAATACACAATGCGGGTGAGATTTACAGACAGTACTGAAACCCATCTTCATTATGTGACCCTACGCATTCACGCTGATCGTCTGCACTGGATGTCCCATTACAAAGAGTGCGTTTTGAGTCTGATTTCTTTAAAAATGGTAAATATGATTTTTTTTTTAAATCAAGCTTCATGGTGAATTTAGTATTAAGCTTGAGATTAGATTGTATTTCTAGTATATATGGTTTTGTGGATCTGCCCAAGTCACACCCTGGCTATGACCCTGGAATAGTTTTCCCCACTCCTGTGCTTGGTTACTGTCGCCCTCGGCTTGCTCACCAGGGACAAACTGACCATTTTGATTCATACACATTCACATTCCATACAAACTTA
>JAQMYL010000020.1:12617750-12638019 GCA_030014365.1 Clarias pachynema
ATTCCATACAAACTTAAATAATTCTTTTGATTGTGTAAAGCTGCTTTGAGGCAATGACAATTGCTAAAAGCGCTATAGAAATAAAATTGAATTGAATTGAATTACCTGAGATTTGGAGAACTCCACCACATTGTAGCTGACATTGTTCAGCAAGGCGAGTGAGTAAACGCCCAGTCCTGCATCCTTTGTCCTCCAGATCTGATCCAGCAGCTGAGCAAGCTCCAGCACACGGCCTGCTGTATCCACTGCGATCAGCACATTGCCGTCATTACGCAGCGTTTCCATGATGTTCGCTAGAAGGGGAAGAGCGTAAAAATGTGCTGCTGAGCACTGAAATACAGCAGACTACCTGAGAGGAACTGCAATAAACTCAAACTGAAAAGGACATACTGTCTATGAGAATTTATTTCAATGGTTTTCGAACACAGTTGTTTCAATTTTAATATGATTAGTTAATTAGTTTTCTAAAACAGTAGCTCTGACAATGCTGACTGTAACTGCACTTTTTAAAATAATGTCCTCAATTGGATACGTTTTTAATTCAGTAGTACACACTCACAGGGACACGCCATTAAATCCAATGCTAGTAATAAACTGATGAAAAAAAAAAAAGTAATGTCTTGTGATAAAGATGTCTAATTGCTCATATGGTGAAGTTTTCTGTAAGGAATGTATTCATTGCAGGAGTCTCAAGCACCTGTGCATTTTCACCAATTTATATGTTCGTTCCTTTTATCGTGTATTTCTTTGCAAAACTAATACTTATGTATAAAAAGAATAAAACTTTTGTGCTAATAATCCACACTTATTCACACAAGCATGTTGAGAGTGTGTGAGGACTCACTCAGTAGCTGCTCATCACGCTGTTTCCTGCGAGGCTGAACGTAAGTGGCATTTATGGAGTCGGTGATGAGCAGGGAGGGGCGATTGATTGCCTCAAGGGAACAGCCATTCAGGTGACTACAAGATCAAGCAAAAAGAGGTTTACTTCATAATCTGAAACCCTATTTAAAATGTCTTACACTTTTGAGACATGTGCTTACATTTCTCGCTTATGGTTGAAATCTACAGCATAAATAATCTCCTCTTCTCCATCCTTTACGATTTTCCAAATGGTCCCACCGAGCATGTGACCCGCAGGGAGAGGAGTGATAGACAAACCATGTCCTTTACCTGTTAGGAATAAAAAAAAAACCCCAGAAAAGTATAAACCAGTTGTTCCCCCGGTGACTGAAATCAGATATTTGTTTAGCTTGTTCAGCCATGACTGGTGCAATCACTGTGACACAAGCCAAATATGGGTGTCTGTGATGTATTCATGCCCTCTAAGGCTGATGTGACTGCTCTATGTGTCTCGTAGGGAGCACGATCTAGCTTTCATAGTCTATACTGAAATTTTGTTTTCAAACTTTTGTGATTTGAAAGGGGATTATTGCATATTTTGGACGCCCTCAGCATTGCTTTAAAATTTAGAAAGAAATAAAAATCAAAAACGACCATGAAGTTAGAAAGTGATCCAAAACTTCTGAGCAGAAGTTTACATGTAATTAAATCTTTAATTAAAAGCTACAAAAATATCTGTGTATGATGTCAATTATAGTTCATCAGTATCGGGCAAGAAAATTGCAATTAGTTGCACTGCTAGTGTAAACTACTGTACTGCTTCTTTTATTGACTATTGACTGAGAAATATTGAGTTTGTTTCCCATTCAACTACAGACCCTGGGCCATCAACAATTAGATTTTTATAGATTTGTAGACCAAATTTATTTTAATTGGTTGATGACCTGAATTTAATTGGTTGATGAACTGACGAGTAATAATTTTTTTGCAATAAAAGTGAGCTGGACTTTCAAAGATCAGTGGCTGCAAACTCTATAAGTAATACACTGCAGACATTTATGATGGTGTTGCTTGTGTTTGTGTATGTGATGTAAAATTCATTAGCACATTCTTTGTGAAGGACCCATGCAGATTGCCTTTACCTTTTAAATTCACAATCTGTGAGTATTTCAACTGCTGGATTTTATCGAAAGCTGAGTCCACATCATCCAGCGTGAATAGACCGAAGTTCTCAGTGTTGTGACGAGACTGTGAGAAGCAGACATAACATCAGAACCAATACACTCTGTGGCACTGGATTAATTCATCAGAACTTTATTTATTTATTTATTTATTTATTTATTTATTGCTTAAACCCCTCTCACATGACTTTACGTCCATACCTGATACAGGTCGTACATGAACATCTGGCCCATCTTATACACAGGGATGGTGGCGTAGATGGCACAATTGAGACCCAGTTTGCCAACAGCATAGGGCAAAGCGCCGAGATGAAGTGGATCCGGGTGGGACAGAAGTACCGCATCGACCTGATGGACATATCTGAAACAGACAGAGAACAAGATTAAAATACAAACGAGGCTTAAAAAAAAAAAAAGAAAGTCTGTATTCCCTAACATTGCTGTTTTCATTACTTTTATCCTAGATTTCTCATTTACATGCCGGGAAAATTGTATGTGAGAAAAGAAATACATGATTTTTTTGTTTGTTTGTTTGTTTTTAGGGGCTGACAACAAATTCTGACTGGAAACACTGGTTTGTGTTATTTGGACACTTTTGTCATAGCGTCCTCACGAAACAAACACAGATTCAGCTCCAGTCCATCACCCTACATACACACCATAATCCCCCACACCTAGAGCAGTATAGCGCAGCCAATTCACATACTGGCATATTTTTGGGAGATATGAGGAAACGTGTACACACAAGAAAACATGAAAAGATTCTGAAGCTCTGAGACATTAATACTTGGGCCATAATTCCAAAATTGCATTTCTTATTAGAGTTTTCCCATACATACCTTTTCATAGCATCTATGATGTCCATGGAGAAGCTCTCGTCCCAGCCGCAGTCGAGCAGAAAGCGGAACTCGTCCACCTGTAACAGGTAGCAGAGAGCAGACTCCTCCTGCACCCCGGACACAGCCGTCAACTTGATGATGGACGTCATCTTCAACACAGTGATCTACAGCACCTAAAACAAGGACAGAAGTTAAATGGCATTTTGGCACACATATCTAACCACCTTTATTTTAACCACATTATGCATATAATATTATTATTTTATCATTATCTCTAAACACAGATGTGATGACTTTGAGGATGTAATTCAGTAAAAGCTAAACACAGGGAGACTACAGTGTTCTGTAGCCAGCTATGTTAGAGAGAGAGAGAGAGATTAAAAGTGAACTAAACTAAATAAAAAATAACCTATGTTACATATGTTCCCAAAGGATTAGTTTGCATTGTCACATGTACCCATTTTTCATAATAAAATAAAATAAAATAATTTAACAACTGGCTCGAATCGTCAAAACCTTTAAATGTGACTCCTGCTAAAACGCAATAGTTTGTTTCTGAACTGACTATTACATTCTGTTTACCAGCTCAACAACTAACCAGTTTGGAAATCAACTCCAGCGAAGCTAACAAAAGGTAGCAATCTAGCTAGCTGAACTCATACATAAATAACAATTAAACGATATCCATTGATAGTAGCATACCGGACAGCGTGCTAAATTAAACGTGGTGATTTCGCATAAACGTACGTCCCGAGAAATGTTGACTATTTTGATAAACATGATTGTTTATTCACATTTTTGTTTTGGAGCCATACGGCTCACACTTTTCTGTGTTTCAGCCATTTTGTGGCTGAATCCTAAATCGCGTTCTGATACGCATATAATACCCTACGTGGGGTGGGAAAGTTCGTTTCGCTATACCCTAGGTAGTGCGCGTGTGTGTAGAAAGCAGCTAGCGGTTTGGTATTCTGCCTTGGTGCTGTTGCCGCTACAGGACGGCGTCAGAGGGATGTACCATTATATTTCACAGGGATGCTTTTAATTTCAAAAAGCACTTCAAAACTTTAAACGAGACGTTAACTATAATAGTTTATGTAGTATAAATAAAATAATAATTTATAATAGTTAAAAAAAAAAAAATTTCTGGTTCATTACAAAGACCAAAGTTATTACTAAGTAAGTTCATCTTAGTTATTAACTCCTAATATCTCGCACAGTTGGTATGGTCCAACGACCTCCGCTAGAGCAGCCTGATAGCAGCTAGCGAAGCTAAACAACGGTAAGTTAAAATAAATTATTATAGCAATGTATGAATAAATAAATTACTACAATTTGACTTTGTTGTTTTATTATCGGTGTTTGCTAGATATCAAGCTTGTTTATTAAATTTGTAAGCAAATTAGACAATTTCTTCTTGGAAATTTAGCATTTTAGCTGAATTAGCCAAGTTGTTTGCTAACTAACGTGCTTTGTTTGGACTGGTCTGTCAGTGCTGGCTTTTTATTACAGCATATTTCCCGTTTATGTGTTTTTAAGTATTTTCTTCCATTTAGGCTAAAAGTTAATCCCTTTGTTTGCGATTGCTGCATTATTTAGGCAGTAAAGTAGCTAAGCTAATTGACTCTGACTCCAGGGTTTTTATATTTTACACTGTACAGCTTTCAATTATTCTAATACGCACTTCATGATCTCAGCAGGGGCTTGTTGGTGAGCGGATGGCTGTCAAACAAAATACAATGGAAAGGAAGCATGTACTAGAGTAAATAACTATAGACTGTCAAACAGGAGTAGTTTGTATGCATGGATGGAAAAAGCTGTGCCAACTCCATCAGTTTTCTCATATGACAGAAACACATCTGTTACACAATAACACAAAAACGCTGCCGACATTATTTATTTTCTCAGTATTGTATATCTTAAGTGACTTAGGTGGTTGAAGCTGTGATGTCTTGATCGGATGGTCTGGGTTTGAGCCCTGCCACCACCAGGTTGCCACTGCTGGGCCCGTAACCCTATGCAAGCTTGTAAGGAGAAGCTTAGATATGATACTCTGGTCATTCAGTACATTCAGGTCATTTTATTGCCATATAACTTTGCTGAGCCTAGATCTGACCAACTGAAGAATCCCCAGATCATAACACTGCCTCCAGAGGCTTGTACAGTGGGCACAATGCATGACTGGTGCATTGCTTCATGCAGTTTCCTTCTAACCCTTATACAACAAGCGCTGGACTCATTAGACCACATGACCTTTTACATTGCAAAGTCCCAATCTTTATGCTCACTCACTCAAGAACAAGTGTTATTCTTTTTTTTATGGCTACACAGCAGTGTAGTTCCAATCCTGCGAGTTCTCATACATTTTGTATGTAATACTCTTACTTTCACTATTAAACAGTCATCGTTTCTAACTATTGTTTTTTACAATGCACCTTCAAGTGTTAAAGCGATCTCCATTCATGATAAGTTGACCTTCACAGCACTACCTTTCCAGGTCTTCACAATGTGGTCTTGTCCCAATTCCAGTAATTTCAAATCTCCTTAGTTTTTTTTTTCTTCTTCTTTGCTTGATGCAGGCCAGCAACTTTAAAATGTGGCCACTGATTGTATTTATTGTTCCAGGCATCATGGTGAACTTTACAGCGATGGTTCGTGAGCACTGGGTGAACGTCCTGGTCCCACTGGGCTTTGTCATAGGCGTCTACCTCGACAGATGGAATGATCAGAAACTGACCACGTTCAGGAACAAAAGCGCGTTATACAGCAGGTGAGGGTTTTTTTCCAGGCAGTGTTTGATTGCACTCACAAAAATGGCTGAACTGTATAGTGTCAAATTGTTATTTACACCTTGTATTAGTAATGCACAATCCAAAGTTACGGAGGTTACATCAGAGTGCAAATGCGGCTTAGGTTTGAGACCAGACAGTGATTGCATTTCGGTGTTGAACGACTGTAACACACTTGTACTCTACACTGGGATTCAGCTACCAGTGCAAGGTGTATCGGTTGTTTTAAACTAAACCTACAATGTACTTTGTCCTTTCAGGGAACTGAAGCCTGGTGAGGAGTACACCTGGAAATGAAACCTTCCTCCTCGTATTTATTGGACCTCCCGCTTGCTTGAATTTGTCTGTCATTCTCAAAACTGTAAAATATAATGATTTAAAAAAACTGTCTTTGTAGTATCTTCTTTTTCCTTATTGCCAAGTTACCTTTTGTGTTTCAGTTCAATATGTGAACCTTACTGTGGAAAAGCATTGGAAAGAGATTTTGTAGCCATACCCATTCCTAGTTTGTTATCCCTATCTTTGTTTCATATGACTGTCAGCCCCAAAGCTGTATAAACCCCCCCTCAATGATGATTAGACTTGTCCAGGTAGCAAAACACTAGGAGATCATTGGTTTGTCTAACACTTTTTCACCACAGATAAATATTTGCTCAGGCATTTTAATAACAAAACACAAAGTCTTTCAGAAGTTACATTGTTTACTGCAAAGGTGTAAACATCAAACAGTCAATTATGACTTTGATTCCATTTGTTCCAAAAATAAGAAAAGTAGAAAGAAAGAAAAAAGATTTCCTCCGGGTAATTAAAGTGGACAGATGAACTCGTCACTTGGTGGTCAAAGGTTCAGATGTGTGGATCAGTCCTTTCGCAAACAGCATCTCTGCCAAGGATACCTGCAGAACCACAGTCACACTGCTGATCAGGACAAATCTGACTTGATTTACATCACAAATTATGTCCATTCATCACAACAGTAGTTTAAACAGTAGTTTGATACTTTTATATTTACAGTGTGGTTTACAAAGTGAAAGAGTTAAACTGAATTGTTTAATTATTTAAAAATAAATAAATAAGGAAAACTCAGATGGATAGCGATACGAAACGATGACATCATGCCATCTCTAATGCTGGAAGTTGAATTGCTGAGTGGCAAACAAAGGTGTTAAACAGCACTTGAATGACTTTCTTGAGGAGAATTTAAATGCATGTGGTCATTAGTTTCCATCAGGAATATGTTACCTTGTCTTCTGTAGAATCGCAGGGGAAACTTGAGACCGGGATAAACTTCGGGTACGAGTGGATCAGGAACTCCACAGCATCTGTTTGCTACAAAGGACAAGCCCATCTAAATCTTAAGCTATATCTGATTAAATGAGCTTCGTGATAAAAAGTACGCTACAAACAATTAAATGTATGTTACTCACTACAGCATGCTGCATTTATATACAGTAGGTTTTTAACACAGCTTGTACCTCTGCGTTTATCTCCATGCTTTTGCGCTCCTCTTTGTGATAAACTCTAGAGTTCTCGGTGGTGTAGTAAAGATGGACAGCCTCACCGTCGCTGCAGAGTCTGTGTAAAGCAGCACGGAGAGAAGAGGCTTTAAACCAAATACAGTACCTCATGGAGCAATGAAAGGCCTTAAATTACAGAAGAGGAACTTTAATCAAATATTGTATAGATATTTAAACAATTCCAATCAAAATTTTAACAAACCACATGTCTATGCTCACAAAAGGGGTGTTAAACTATGCTAGATTGATGGCATAAAGTTCTCAAGTGTGCACTCTGATACCTTAAGTGTGTATCTTGAAACCTGTATATAGTGCATTGGTTACATTATTTGAAAAAACATTTTAAAAGGAACACCATATGCTACTTTTCCAAGTAAAATGTACATATCAAAAACTCCCGAGGTGGTATCAAAAACTCCCGAGATTCACGCGCCACAGATCTCGTCGCTTTCGCTGGAAGTTCTCCCGCAGACGCCTTAAAACCTGGCAGCAGAATTCGCTATTGATGGTTTGGCCCCTGGGGATGAATTCTCGATGCACAATGCCATGAATGTCGGACGTGAAGATGATGGGCTCTTCCAATTTTGAAGACTTTACTTCATCTCAGGGTCGTACCCGTACACCCAAGTTTCGTCAACAGAAACAAAGGATATGTAATCCATGGCATGCTGACAGAGTTCTTGGCAGACATTGACGCGATGTTCCTCCTGTTCCTGGATCAGCAGCCTGGGGACGAACTTGGCAGCAACACGGCACATGTTCAACTCACACGTGAGGATCGCCTGGACTGTTGCGTAACACAGACACACCAACAACATGAGCAATGTCATGGATTGTTCACCGACAAGAATCATGCGCAAGTTGCCGATTGGTGTTGACATTTTCAGGAGTTGAGCTTGTGGACATTCTTCCTGATTTCACATCGTCTTCCAGTGATGTTCTTCCGCTCTCGAAGTGCGCATGCCAGTCAAAAAACCTTGAACGACTCTTTGCAGCATCACCTGCCGGATTATGTTCCTGTGGCATATTTGTCCAGTTTCACGTTCGCGCTTTGTTCTAACTTGCTGTCCATGATGAAATCACGGACGTGGTAACGTACGTGGTCAGAATAACACCAGTTGCACAGCTCCTGATATACAAAGGACAATGTCTTTTGGCAAACTGACTTATGAAGGTTGGTTCTCCCTGTGACTGTGAGTGCAGCATTGTGCTGCCATCTGTTGGCGTATTACAGAACTATTCTCAAAACGTTTTGATACCACCTTGTACACAAGGTACACACACAAAAAAAAGAAAGATTTTGCTTCAGGTTATGACCCCAGTCGCAGGTAAAGGTACAGGTACAGCATGGTATAGTACAGTAACTATTTATAACATCTCTCCCAATCCCCTTCCTTTACTCTATCACATTATTCCTTTCCTAGACATAGCACTTGGAGCACATTCTCTGACATGAATAGAGAACACACCTGGCGATTCCTGAGCGGAGGAGTCTTATTTTGGTCTGAGGCTTGATGTGAGTGTTCGAATCCACAGCCTCTCCATCTTCGAATCTCACAGGAGCGCCGTACACGCTGCTCGCTTTCTCTGCTACACACACCCACACACAGCTGTCACCAATTAACATTAGACACCATCCTATTATATTTTAAGAGGTGTAATTTTCTGATGTTAAAATCTGATGAGTTAAAAATGCTTAATTTACAGAAGAGGGTGAATTTACAAATGCATTTGTTCACATACAGTGTTGTAGTGGAGGACCTTTAACTATAGATTTGCATCCTTAAACAAGCATGTCATATAGTTAAGCTTTCTCTGTCCAAATTAATCAGAATAATTAGCAAAATTACCACATTTTAAATTCAATATTAATGCACAAAATAAACATCTACTCTCTAAACACACAACGTTAACTGGTTGACAGAATGCAGTCTTAAGCTGGTTCCTTTTGGGAGGGGTTAAAAGTCACTCTACATGGAACATCGGTTCTGAGATAAACGCATTAAGCAAATGCTGTGAAGTAATTAGGTTTATGCTATACTTTTAAAATATGAAAATGTATGTAAATAGTCCCAGTGTGTTATAAAAAGCCAAGAGAAAGCTCACCGGTAAAGCATCTGCACGAGCTAACAATAACACTAGAGGAGAAGGTCAGAGCAGTTACCTGGAGTTATCACAGGTGGCAGGCAGTCGTGCAGAAACTCGCATGCTTTCTGATCCACAGCAGCGTCCACTGGAGCATGGGACGCCAACTTCTTCATTAAACCCTCCATGTGGGACAAAAACCTGTCTCTCCGTGGATCTTCCTATTCACACATAAGATTGAAGTGGCATGCAGGAAGTTAAAAAAATCTAAATATTAACCTAAAAGAGACAATTTAGACATTGGTGTTTTTTGAACCTCGGCAGCAACCTCATTTCCCCTCTCATCTGTTCAGCATTCAGCATCACCAGTTCACTAATCAATGGTCTGATAATCTGTCATCATTTGTATATGCTTCTCACTGGTTTATGCCTTTATACTGTTTTTTATGCTTGAATGGTTCATAGGTCACTGTATGGCTTAACAAACAAAGAACTATTCTGAAACTGCTCAGGTATAGGAACTGGACTGAAAATGAGGGACAAAAAAAAGTCATGGTTTCTTTAAAAATTCAAGAAAGTCTGGCTCTTTGGAAGCAAAATATGAACACATGAGAGTGGCTCAAGACTTTTTCACAGTGCTGTACAGGTATATGGTGCATTAAAATAGATTACATGCTAAAAAAAAAACATGGTAAGAAAAAGAAATAAGTTTTTAGGAATATCAACAGATGTACAAGCAAAACTACATTACAGCTAAACTGCATCGTAAATACACTTTAACTACAAAACACTTTTTCATTTTTAAAAGGTCATGAGCTTGGTGCTGTAAAAAGACTGAACTGTTTTTAACTTTCAATGCTTGTGAGAAACAGTCATGTGAGTGTGGGGTGAATAGGAAGGGACACCTTATCAGAGTTCTGCACTCCCATGTAGGTGAGGTAGTCGAGAGGAAGTCCCTTTCTAAACTCCACATCCTCCTCCATCGCCATTTCCAAAGCCGCTGGCATCACCTGAGGAGCGATTGGAGAAGCTAAGACTTGTATGTTCAATAATCTCTGTAAGCAATTCTCAGACAGATGCAACACCACGTACCTTGAGCAGCAGATCGCCCCAGCTGTTCCTCTGGTACGAGGAGATGGTGATGTGCAGCGAGTGGGCGTCCGGGAGGCAGTTGCCTTGGTGAATAAACCCGCGGGGGAGATATAGAAAATCACCTGGCTCCAGCGTCACGTCCAGTATGGGCTTTCCGATCTCAGACTGACTGAAATTAGCTGGAGATGAGGAGATGATAAAGGGCGATGTCATATTTGTTTAACAATTTCCGCATCTTTACAGACGTGAGCAGGAAATGACTTACGGCTCGACACAAGCGGCAAGACGTCATCTTCAGACCTAGAGAAATCCAGAATTACATTTTACAATACTACAAAAGGATATCATCCTGAACAATGTTTATTTATGAGATAACTGGTGTGTTACCGTGAGTTATACACTCTCCAATGCTTCTTTCCTTCCAGCTGCACGATAAACGCTTCGATATCATCATAATGCGGTGCGAATCCTTGTGTTCCTGCTGGTGTTAAGTACCTTCATACACACACACACAAAAAAACATGAATATTCAGCCTTATCCTTCAGAAAAGTCAAATCAACATCTCTACAAATCAGCCATTACTTTTCAGCAATTTAAGCTACAGTAGCTTTTCTATTGGTTCAGACTACACGGACCCAGCCTTCGCTCCCCACACGCATCAGTGAGCCTTGGCCGCCCATAACCCTGTCACCGGTTCACTGTTTTGTTTTTTTTCCTTGGACCACTTTTGCTTTGTTCCCTCCACTGCACACCAGGAAAACCCCCAAGAGCTGAAGGGTTGGAGTTGGTCTGACCCAGTCGTCTAGCCATCACAATTTGGCCCTTCTCAAACTCAAACATTTTTCTGCTTACACATCAACTTCAGGAAAAAAAAAAGGTTTACTTCGTGCCTAAGATATAGCACTGTCTTCCATGTGCCTTGTAATAAGATATTCTAACATTAGCTACAGTGACGAGGGCCAAATTGTGACGGCTGGACTACTGGATAACTCTCTTATTCACCGTCTATACCGTCACATAGGGCTATACTGGGTCTACAAACCATCCCAGGAGACTCAGGGCACAGAGATGAAGGGACAGGGGGCACAGTCACACAATTTGGGAATGCCAGTTAGCCTAATCTTTATGTCTTTGGACTGTGGGAGGAGATCGGAGTACCTGGAGGAAACCCACCAAGCACGGGGAGAACATGCAAACTCCAGGTACACCTGAGGCGGGAATTGAATCCAGACCCTGGAGTGCAAGGCGACAGCGCTAACCACTACGCCACCTTACTACTGGATACCTAACAAATGTGATCCAAGGAAGAAAATCACAGGTAATAGGGTCATGGGTGGACAAGGCTCACTGATGTTTGCGGGAAACGAAGGCTGGCTCGAGCTACTGTAGCTCAAATTGCTGAGAAGGTTAATGCTGGTTCTGATAGGTGTCAGAACACAAAGCGCATTACTGTTTTGGTGGCAAAAGGGGGGGACCTATAATATTAGGCAGGTGGTCATAATGGTATGGCTGATTGCTGTATACTTAAATTACAAAAAACGAACATTTCTGATTATTCTCTAATCTTGGATTGGGTGCTTTACTGAGAGAAATCAGCCAGAGATGAGAATTTTTGACACAGATAAGCTTTCTCAATAAACAGCAGTGTAGTAGTGTTTTGCAAACTGAAACTTAAACTGATTTAACTCTCAGTAGCACACTCAGATTCTTGGGTCAATATGTTTCCTCTTACACGTTGGCTCCCGCCATGCTGCCGAACTTTTCCTGCAGGATGGACAGAACACTCCACACGGTGGAGGAGAAGGCCTGAGGGTTCAGCAGCCTCAGCGAGCAGCCGCTCTGAGAAGTAAACGCAAACCCATACGATCAGTTCTGGTATGGTAATGACCAAAAAATAAGCATTCAAGCTGGTAAGAATGATGACGTAAACAACAGAGACTGTTAGTAAAGAACAGTTCAAATGAAACCTTAAAAAAAATAATAATAATAAAAAAAAAACGTCATGCAATGGTCTGCAAAATGTCAAGTGATTGTGTATAAACCATTTACATCATAGAAATCCCACACTGAATAGGGCAGAGCTCGTCCTGGAGGATTGTGCGTCTCTCTCTTGCCGTTTGTGTAGCTCGTCACATCCAGGTTCACTCCGTACTGGACATCATCCTGTAGGACAATACACAGAGGAAAACTACTCTAACACACGACAAGGTCATCTGCACAGGCACAAATCAACATCAAAGAAGTAAAAGTGACAACCTCAGCAACAAGATGGACTCATAGTCTCATAAATAAATAAACAAACAAGCACCTGGCATAACACTCACTTATTCTCTTACTGCTGATCCTATATAATTGTAAATATTGATATCTGGTGCACTGCAGTGTCTCTTTTCTGTACAATACACGTAAGCTTTTTCCGCATCTACGAATGTTCGGAATGCGAGGTCCGTTCGTACCTGAGAACATTCATAACTGGAAAGTTCGTAAGTCGGGGAATTTAGTATTTTTCTGAACGCCATACATCTTAGGTTTTATTAGAGAGGACACGATCTCGAAATAGATAAGGAATTACTGTATTGTGGCATGACAATACATCAGTGTGCGTCTTGCCTGCTGTCTATAATATCACAATGCGAGTCTACTGCACTATCTGGACAAACTTTTTTATATCAGATGCTGCAACCTGTACAGTGCATCACTGTATACATTACACTGCTTGCATTCGTCAAGGTTTTTTTAAGCATTGAACTATATTACACTGGAAATAAATTACATTTCTCAACATGCGGTCAAACTCTGCTGTTGAGAAAAGGCCCTCGTAGTAGTGTGGATTCTGGCGTCTGAGCAAAAGGGGCTTCTTCTCCCAATTATCCCTAAAGAGAGGAAAAAAGAGAAAGAATTAGGAATAAGTTTGTGATTGCACAATCGTCGCTTCGTTAGCATTTCGCCATTGATGCTAGTGAAGTCTTTAAGCTTTTTAAAACGTATTCTGAGTGTGCATGTCTCCTACAACTATTAAACTATTAATGAAAGTATTAATATGATTTTAGTCTTTGGTTTCTTGGTTACAGATCAGCTGGTGAAAGCTGTACCTGAAGAAGGTTTTGGCTGGAATAGGATGTATAACCCACTGAAACAGCATGTTCGCTCGCTCTCTGCTGTTGTCCACTTTCGTCAGCTCAGAGAGAAGTGTGTGAAGTTTGTCGTTGTTCGCTTGATCAGACCAGGTCGATGGTCGCTGCTTCTCCTGCAAAAGCATTAAACTCCCTAAATTACATTAAAGCTATTAATCTTTATTATGGTATTTATCTAAAAAAGAAAGAATAAAAAAATGAATTTTTTCTTAATATTTATAATGGGCGTTCAAGTCAAACCAGGACTTTTGATTATGCAGAACAGTCATGAGGGGGGGGGGGGGGGGGGAATCACTTTATTTATCTACAGTATATACTGCTCTGCTACAGTGGTGTTGGTGAATGATTATGTGAAATTCCATGATTTCAGTCCCAGGTTTGACTTGAACGCCTCGGATTATAAAGTTTAAATACTTAAAATAACAGCAACAAAGAGATATATTAAATCTGGATTGAGTGAAAGGTCCTGGGAGTTTTAGAGCTTAAAGCACTGAAAAGTCACAGACGTACATGGACAGGCTCATCTTGGTTTTCCTCCTCCTTTGTCTTTCCCTCCTCAGAGATCTTTCTCAACTTTTTCTTGCCGCTCACGGTCGGTACTAATCCATTCTGCTTCCTCTTCTTCTTTTTCTTCGCTGGGGAAACTGAGGTCTGCTGATTTAAAAATATATAATTATATATTTAAAAACAAATTGATAATGAAATTTACTGGCAATCAGGCTAGTGTACTTTACTGAGATTTGCGTTTAAATATGTGCTGTGCGAACTGGAATAAGCACTGAATTAATTTATGCAATTTCAATGCAATGATGTTTTTTAAGCGTACATAATACTGGCCAGCTGATCCCCTGTAAATAGTCACAGTGACTGAAATGTAAAATCACAACTAGCTTGATCTTGATCTTATCAATACTATAAATAGCATCACAGTCAAGTCAGATCAAATTTGCGAGCATTTCTGGACAGTTACGCATTCTCCCAAACCAAGACAAGCTGTACCAGACCCTAACAAACATCCTGATGATCTTGCTGGGGCATCAGTAGGTAACAGGTTCAAACGCCAGTACTACCATTGGGCCCTTGACCTTCAACTGCTCATATGTATAAGAAGATAAATGTAAGCCTGACAGATGTAGGAAGTGAAGAAAAAGGAGATTTATGCCACAGTGTTGTGTAGTGACTGGAATAAATACATTGGAACCCGAACACCATACGAGGTGGTATCAAAAGGTTTCGAGATTCATGCGCCACAGATCCGATCGCTTTTACCATGCATCCTCCCTCAGATGCCTTAAGACCTGGAAGTAGAATTCACTATTGACGGGGACACCTGGGGACAAATTCTCTCACACAGTGTCGGGCTGCGGACCCGCCTCGCCTTTTTCTGTCGTAGGGATGATGGACTCTTCCACTGTAAAGTGTGTTGCTTCGTCTCAGGGTCGTACCCACAAATTTTGTCATCGGTAATGATCCTCAACATGAAGGACGGGTCATCCATGGCACGCTGACAGAATTCTTGGCAGACTTCAATGCGATGTTCCTTTTGCTCTGGGGTCAGCATGATGGGGACGAACTTGGCCACGACACGGTGCATGTTCAAATGAGGATTGCCTGGACTGTTCCGTATATTTTCGGGGCTTGAGTTCGTTGAAGGTCTTTCGGATCTCTCGTCGCCTTCCAGTGTTGTAATTCCACTCAAAACATCTTGAACGACTCTTTGCAGCATTGCCGTAAACTTGCCACATCATGTCAAATGTGTCTGTGGCATATTTGCCCAATTTCATACAGAATTTCACCTTCGCTTGCTGTTCATGATGAAAGAGCAGATGTGGTAACATACGTGGTCAGAATAGCACCAGTTGTATTTTAGCACACTGACTTATGAATCTCGGTGCTCCCTGCGACAGTACGTGCAGCCTGGTGCTGCCATCTGCTGGCGTGTTACAGAACTAGTCTTGAAACTTCTTGATACCACTTTTTGCTGTTTGAGATCACGATAATATCGAGAACCGTGATAAATGTTGCTCAAATATCGCCCAACGGTAACTGAAGTCACATTAAAGCGTGTATGTTCAGACGATATTGTCATAATTAATAATCCTTAAAATTTACAAGAAAACTAATCTTACTGTATTTTAATAAACGCTACTTAATGCTATTCTCTCCATTCGGCACTTTGCATTATTAATCTAACGGCTATCTAAACACCACTACCCGACCTCAGATAAATATTAAATTTTATACTCCGGTAAATTTCATAAACACTTCAAAGCTACATGTACCTGTGCATGACTTGCATTTTCCTTTATTGACTGATAAAACGCAAACGCGGACATGCTTCTCTCCACGCGCACGCTGCCTCCAGTACCAACACGAGACAACGTGAGTTGCCAGATCCACAAAATCCCTCCAAACATCTCAGCCTGCTACTCCTAGTGTATGGGTGTAAATTCCTCTCCAGAAAGGACCGGTGTGTGTGTGTAGGCTTTCATTTCAATCAAGCAGAAGTCACATAAGTTAAGGCTTTATTTGTCAAATATACACCAATCGGCCATAACATTATGACCGATTACGCCTAATATTGAGTAGGTCCCCATTTTGCCATCATAACACTGATGTACTGTGTGTTCGGACACATATCTATCAGAACCGACATTAACCTTTCCATCAATCTGACCTATAGTAGCTCTTCAATTGGATCTGACCACACGGGCCAGCCTTCACTTTCTAAACGCATCATTGGCCGCCCATGACACTGTCTCCGGTTTCCTGGTTTTCCTTGCTTGGACCACTTTTTGTATGTCCTGACTACTGCAGACCAGGAACATCCCACAAGAGCTGCAGTTTTGAAGTTGCTCTGACTTGTCACAGTTTGGCTCCTGTCACAGTAGCTACAGATACAATATCTCGTTACAGTGGCGGCTGGCATATATTAGGCAGCAAGTGAACATTTTATACCTGAAGTTGCTGTATTGGAAGCAAAAAAAAAATGGGCACTTCGATTTAAGTGATTTTGACAAGCGCTAAAATCTGATGGTTGGACGTCTGGATCAGGGAAACACCAAAACTGCAGCTCTTGTGGGATGCTCCTAGTCTGCAGTGGTCAGGATCTACCAAAAGTTGTCCAAGGAAGTAAAACAGGGTCATGGGCAGCCATGGGTCACTGATGCACATGGGGAGTGAAGTTTGTCCCATCTAGTCTGATCCAAAAGAATGGCTTCTGTAGCTCAAATTGCTGAAAAGGTTAATACTGGGTCCCAGAGAAAGGTTTCAAGACACACTGGTGTTTTGGATGGCAAAAGGGGGACCTACTCAATATTAGGTGGGTGCTCATAATGTAATGGCTTATTGGGGTAATTACTGCACACAGATCCGAGGCGGAAATCGAACCTTCAAACCTTGTGAGAGGCCACAGTGCAAAACCACTAAGCCACTGTGCCGCCCACATCAATACAATAATAATAAAAGCTTACATACGGTCTTGTGTGGTGGATGCGCCACAGGATCTATGGCTAATAATAAATAGTTTTAAAAAACATACAATATACAGCTTTCAAAGTCTGCTAGAGACATTTTCAACATGTAAAGTTAGGAGTCTTTTTAAAAGTCAGAACCTGATTGAGAACTTTGCACTTTCCAGTTTTTCAGTAACATAAGCTGAGTTTTAATAAGTTAATAATACACCTGAGGCAAAGACTGTATTATAATTGCTGTAGTGTAAGTGATAAAAGGAATGTCTGTCTGCGTGACAAGCTATTAAACTTATTAATACTCAGCTCATATTACTGAGAAACTGTAAAGTGCAAAGTTCTCAATCAGGTTCTGACTGGAGGAGACAGTGTTAACAGCAGGTGTGTTTTTTTGAAACATGGCAACAAGGCCAGGGCTTTTCTTCTACATTTATTAAACGCCAAACACACTTTTATTGCCACCTAGTGTTTTGGAGGTTAACATAAAAAACGATTTGTTAGGTTAATAGATTAATAAAATATATTAATAGACAAATGAAATAAAAATGAAAAGCATAAAATCATACCGTGTACTGTATATACAGAGTCAGCCAGAATTTTTTAATAATGTATACACACTTCAGAAAAAGAAAAACTTTTAATTTGAATGAAAAATTTATTGCGATACGTTATATATTGATGTATATATATAAAAATATTAATATAATATACATCATACTATTTTTCAAAAAACAAGAAATATACAATAGTTTTTTCTTATTTTCTAAACTACTTTAGTAAAATTCTAAAAATACACACAATTGCCGCTAGATGGCGGTAATAGATAGATTTAATAACACGTATTTAAAAAAGAACCCTCTAACTTTACCCAGAATTCCTCGCTGGTAGTGTTGATTTTAACAATGCAGCAGCTCTTGCGTTTTTCTTTTCATTCCCCATCCGTATTCTTGCAAATTCCATCTCCTCTTTTATGATTGGCTGGTACATCTTAGAGTATTCTCTCCCAGCCAATGAAAACGCAGACGTTTGATGAGCTCAACCAATCCTCGCAACGGGGAGGGGCGGGATCTTTTGGAATACGGGTGGACAAAATACAACGCAGGTCTGATTTTGGCGTTTGTGCGGTGTAACACTCAGAGCTTTTCAACGGGGTAAAAACAAGCGCGTGCTGATGCGCGGATCCTTTCTCGCGACCGGAAGTTAGATTGACTCAACGGGATCCGGTTTTAAATACAAGCGTGTGTTTGTGCGGAGTAGCGCGGGTGTTTAATGTGGCGTTTCCGCATGCGGAGCTTCAGCAGACCGGGTAAGACTCCGAGCTCACGTCTCTCCCAGTGCTAGGCGAGCTAGCTGAATAGCATGGAGCTAACAGGAGCAGGAATTTGGGGGGTGCCATTATTTTTGCGCATGATCTCAGTGCAGTGATGTGTGTGTGTTTGTGATAAACACTGACAGCCTGCATGCCACTGGAGCATTGGAGCAGGACGATGCTGTTGCAGTGTGTGTGTGTGTGTGTGTGTGTGTGTACAGTAAATGTGTTTAATGCTTTGTAATTTTATATCCAATAAAGTCTACACTGAGTTTACAATAAGATCATCCTGTCCTGATGTCCAGACTCCAGCTCAGCTCCAGTGCTCCTGTTAAACCTCCTCATCTGTCCCCTGTGCTTTAGACTTGATGACCCCCTGCAAACTCTGTATTTAACTCCGTCTGGACATAAATGACGTCTACTACAGGCCTGAGACCCGTGTTTAGTCTCAGAGACGCACCGTGGTCCGATCACTCAGGTCGTGGTCACAGAGTCACACAGTCGATCGACACTCGGAATGTCTCTAATGATGTAAAGTTGCGCGTATACACATACAGACCGCTTCGGTTCATCCACCAGGGATTGTCTGATCCGATATTATCACGATACCTAGGTGGCGATCCAGTTTGTTTTGTGGTTCTGTAAGTATCATGATTTTGTAAATATCACCATGTGATACGGAATACTGGTGATACTGGAATCACCAGTCACCACCTGATACGGTATTATCACGATACCTCGGTGCTGATTTGATTTAAACTGCAATTCTATAAGTATCACGATTTGTATAAATGAAAAACCAATCGCCTCATTTAAACAATACAAAATAACATTTAACATAAAAAAAAAAAAAACAAGCTACATTTTTACTGAGCAGCATGTATCACTGTCATTATTATTCCTGAACAAACTTGGCGAGTAATTCACACCCCGGGATGTTAGTGTGTGAATAGAGGATTATAAAGAATGGTACATCTGTACATCTTGTAGGATCATAAAGAAATGGTGATGTTTTACCACCTCACACGCCCCTCAAAAAGTCTCAAGACTTTGCATGCCGGCCGGTGCGGCTTCTATCGTAGACGCGCGAGGCTTCAAACACGGGTGATTTTTGAGTAATTAACTCTCGCGGTGTTTTGAGACTGGTGTAAGTGTGTGTCTTTAGGGGATTTGAGAATAATTCAATCACAGAATTTGGAGAAAAAGGCAGATCGCAGGCTTTTAAGGCATGTGAGTTTGGATAATGTATTACCATAAAAATGTGTTTCTGTTGCGGCGCTCGGAAGCTTCTGTGCTCGGTACAGAATAATTTATTTCTGAGGCTGATCTGCCGATCACTGGTCATGACCAGTCAAACTGAAAATCAGCCAGTTCTGGTCACTGGCGATCGACTGGTTTATCTCTATTATAAGTGTGAAAAAATCGACTTTGGATTCAGTGTGGCTATATGTGAATCATCACACAAAAGAATGTTTGTGTTTGACGTTAAATTGTTTTTAGATTTCGTTACAATACTGAACAAGCTTGGGAATTGTTCAGGCTTGGCATTTAATTTTGACAAGAGAAATGCTGTGTCGTGTATACAGAAGATAGGCCGGTCTATCTGCGCATAGCTGTAATCAAATGCCTCAGCTGATAGATATAGTGCACATCACTCTTATGAAATATCTTTAACTTCCGCTTCTGACTGTCTGCATTTTCCTTCCTAATTCGTAATAATTTTACGAATAATTTTTTCGTAATAATGTCCTTCTCTTGTGCATTTCCATCCCTTTATGCTTGAACTGTTATGGTGTTCTGCGGGCATCAGAAAATACAAATGAGCTGTGTCAAGGAAAATATAAAATTAAGTAGTTGATTATGCACTGGTGGCTTATACCCCTTTTCCACTGCTCTGGTTCCCGTGCCGGTTCCCAATTTTGGAACCAGTGCCGTGCTTTTCCACAGAAGAAAGTTGGTGCCGGTGCCCTAAAACAAGCACCGGCACCGGCCCCTAAACTCTGCTGGTCTAG
>JAQMYL010000020.1:12647505-12662244 GCA_030014365.1 Clarias pachynema
CTGACCATTTTGATTCATACACATTCACATTCCATACAAACTTAAATAATTCTTTTGATTGTGTGAAGCTGCTTTGAGTGTAATGACAATGACAATTGCTAAAAGCGCTATACAAATAAAATTTAATTGAAATTGAATAATAGGCGGCAAGGGCACTGCCAGAATAGGCGGCAAGGGCGCTGCCAGAATAGGCCGCAAGGGCGCTGCAGTGCACTCTATTATCACAGTGCTGTTATACTCTATTATCTTGATCGGTTAAGGCTGTGGGTTACTGGGTTACTGAGACAAATAATTGAAGTATTACAATTTATTCGTGTAATGCCTCTTGTTTAATCAGGTTACTCGGTCTAAATGAACTGTGGTATAATAACCTTACATATTTTTTTTGCGTTTTATGTATCTTGTCACCTCCCAAAATACAAGCTGGTAGTTACATTAGCTATTCTAAATTGCCTTTTACTTCCAGTGATTGCCATCGAATCCACTGTGACCCAGACTGGGATAAACCCCTTACTAAAACTGAAAAAATAAATGTTGATTTTTTTTTTTCTTTTCTTTGCTCCTCTGTAAAAAAAAAAAAAAAAAGAATAATAATTTCAATATATAACTGTATAAGAGCACTAAAACAGACAGCACCCGCAGGTCCCTACGTTCACTGTTATAAAGAGAGCTTAATAGGAGGTTTCTCAATACATAATCTTAACACTCTTAAACGCAGAATGCCTTCAAAACAAGACAAATCTTTTGGAAATTAACTTCCTAAATGTTGTCCCTTGGCATTTCTTCAAGATGCTTCTATTGTAAAATGTCTGAACATACCCATCCTCCATCTGGTATCTCCAGCATTTCAGGAAACTGCTCACAGATAATGAATCAGACACCAACTCATTTTGCATCATTGTTACACGCCATTAAGGTTGCGCTGAAGTCAGCTACTCACCCAGCTCTCATCTCTTTTTAAAGCTCTAAATGCCACCGAGGGAGAGACATGCATTTCCAAATGAAACGGATAGTCATCTTAAGTGCCATCTGTGGCGCGTCATTTCCAGTGGAAAGGCCAGACAGACCGAGCAGATGGATGCGTGCTCGACTGAAAGCCTCTCTGAGAAGGCCCAATGGGACACGATGACCTCAGGATGGAATGGCAAGATACAGGAATATGTTAGATACAGAGAATAAACGGGTTATATACCATAACGGATTAGAAGGTTGGGGGTTCATGGCTCAGCACCACTACTATGCCACTGTTGTGCCCTTCTAGCAAGAGCCATAATCTTCTGTCCATCAAGGGTGCCGTATCATGGCTGACACCACGCTCTGACCCCACGTTTCTAACAAGCTGAGATGTGCGGAGAAAAGAGTTTCCCTGTGTCGTAAGGTATATGTGACAAATAATGGCTGCTTCGAGAGAGAAATATTTTTGTTTGTTAAGCCACGCAGTGACATGAATCATTCAGGCATTAAAACCATCTATCTTAAGGCATGAACCAGTGAGAAACAGGTGCAGATGACGACAGATGATCAGGCTGGTGATTAGTATACAGTAAGTCCCCGAATTACGAACATTCAAGTTACGAATTGCTGTAGATATGAATGGAACGTGGTTCTACGAACATTAATGGGTGCGAACAAATTACAAAAATGTATTGTACAAAACAGAGAAACTGCAGTGCACTAGATACTGATATTTGCAATTATATACAATATTTTCAATGTGTAAGTGAATGCATAAAATGTCCAAAGTCCGGTATCTTGGGTGTGCGTTTGGGGGTGCCGGAGAAATGAGTCTGCCTCACCGGTTTCAATGAATCAGTCCGGAAGCACAATGATATAAAATGGCTGTCCTGTAAAGCTGTCCTCATGGTGAACAATCCTAATTTCGGAAAATCCTCAACTAAACAGAGTTCACTGTCCAATACAATGGAAACAGCTCTGAGACAAAAAGGTGTCCATTCAAGCATGTAAACACCATGTGTGTTGTCCCTCCCTCCTGGTTTGAACTTAAATGAAGTCAGCTTACTCCTTAGGCATGTTTTAAAAAGGTTTACATTTGGTTGCGGTTTTTGGCCATAATGGCAATATGGGTAAAGTGGACAGATGCTCAGAATTAGCCAAGTGGATTGGTATGCTTTACATTGTATATTCAAGTCAAAGGCGTATAAGACTCACTTTGTCAGACTTAAGAACAAATCCGACTTACAAACGCAAGTCATGCTGTTCCAGGAGCATATTCGTAAGTCAGGCACTTACTGTACTGGTGATGCTGAATGCTGAATGATTGGAACAGACGAGAAGGAAAATGAGTTTGCTGCTGATGTTGTTTAACAAACAGCTAAGTTTTAAATACGATCTTTTGGCACTTTGCGGTCTATCATAGTAAAACATTCAGTCCCATTTAATTTAATACTATACATTAATTGAATTTAATATTCGAAGAAATTTGGAGAGGAAGGGTTGATTGTTCAAGACTGAACACTTTATTTTTTATTATTATTATTTTTTCCCTTTAGCTAAACGACTCAAGACTTGCTTTGGGAATGAGCTTGCATTGTGATCAGATCACTCTTTGATTTCCCCATAGTTGAATCCAAGATTTTTGCCTCACCCAGAATTATTTGCCTTGCCTGGTGTATCCTATGGTAGCATTTAGACGGGACACCAGACATTCGGTCTTTTGAGGGACTATGAGCTGTGAGATAAGTGATCGGTACATTAGAATCGAGGGAGATGAGAATGGTGCAGGATGAGAAGGAGGAATAGGGAGGGAATGATGAGCTAGGGAACAGCTGTTTTTTTTTTTTGTGCTCTCTCCAGCTGCCCTTTTCTCTAAGCTTTTGTTGACTCCAGCTGCCCTCTTCTCGCATGTGTTTCTTAGTGGGAGGTTCATAAATATGGAGCTATTTAAAAATGCAATCCGCTGTGTATTTGTCTCATCTGTTTGCTTTCGACTACTGTTCGCTTCATATCATGGAACTGGCTAGGTTGCTGAAAATGTAATAGATACCCATATCAAACATTTAACCCGTTTGTCATATACGATAACGACTTATCCAATTTATGGTTTACGGTTTATTATTTTAATAATATTTTTGTAACAATATAATGACTGTGACGTAAGGTGTCCAGCTGATTTCATGTAACACTGCCTGTAGAGTAATGTCGAGCCATTTGGCAGTGAGACATTAGTGTGTGTGCGTGCGTGTGGCGGTTATGTTAAGCTGCCACCTTCTCAACAAGAACTTGGCAGAACAAATGCTCCTGTTTAACACAGCTGGTTAAACACTGGCTCACTTTGCTTCCAGTCTACTTTCCACACGCACACCAGAGACGCGAGGCACTCTCACTTTACACTTCTCCCTTTCTTTGGCCGAATACACACTTCCATTGCATTAAGTGTTTAAAAATGTAGAGAGTCTGTTCTTGTTACTTCTTGGTAGTGATGGAAAAGGTTATGTTTCCATTTTTATCTCGGTCTATGCGCTATCGGACAGAACATGGCGCACTCCCAAGGCTAGCTGGACCAGATGGCGTTTCACTTGGCCTATGACCTCTGACAGCTAACAGCTTGGGCTTTTTTTTTCTTTTCTTTTTTTTTATGTTTTATTATTTTTTTTGAGGTAGAAAGTCTGCAGGAAAACCTTATCAGGGTGTTTGCTTATTATTTCACAGTGGTTGTTATAAGGTCATGGAGAACCTTTTCTGTTAAGTCTTTTGAGGATGCTGAGGTAATTATGGCCATGACGTTAACCAGGTGAGCTAAGCTACCAGAAGGCATGGCACCAAGTCAGACAAGCTGATTTATTTCTTTTCCCCTTCCCATTAGTCATTTGCAGTTATATAATATAGATGGAGGAAAAAATTATTCAGTCACATATCGCAATTCTTATCGCAATATATAAAAATAACTTGTATAATAAGTCAGTTTATACAGGGTGGGTGAATGTTAACTGGGAAATATTTAATGGCTATAGAACTTGGTGACCAAAGCCTGCGTTGAAATTTAAACATTTGCTTTCATTTTCCTATGTAATTAAGTACAAGTACCGTTTTTTTTTTTTTTTTTTTTTTTTCCCCCCCAATAAATTTGTATTATAAATATGGACTTTATCACCAATTTTCAATATCTAGTTACTTTTCACCCACCCTGTATATGTTTGCATTTGTAACAAAATCTGAGAAAAAATTATATCGGATCGGGATATTTATAAAATCGTGATACTTACTGAAATCAAATTGTTACCTGGGTATCGTGACAATATCGTATCGGATGGTCCCTGGTGATGCCCACATAACTGTGGCTGTATTTCACAGACAACGACTAGACGACATATAAAAAAATAACCGTACCAAGCCATGTGCCTGTTTGAGGACTGATGAGTCTGGTAGCGTTGGTCTTCTGTCGTCTTTCTGCACATTTATCCCATTAATACAGTGCATTATGATTCCTGCCACATTTAACATGCACCTGAAGTATGTTTTCTGTGTGTGTGTGTGTGTGTGTGTGTGTGTGTGTGTGTCCGGAATCCACAGTAGAATTTCATGTTGTAACTGAAGTGTTTGCTCTCACAACACTGTGCTTCATCAATATGTTTGGGTTGGTTTAGGGATTTTCTTTAAGCTGCAGTATTTGCTAAGTAACATGTTACTGTTGGAATCTACAGTATTTGTCAGGATTTGGTAAATTACGGATTAAGACTTAATAACTTGTTTCTTGTTCGACAATCATATATCTATGTTTTAGGGGATTATAGTGAAAGACCTAATTCATGTTTTGATTACATTTTAGTTTCCGGTGTTAGACAAGAAAACCCATGATAAGGGTTATTGGAGACTTATGCCTTTTTTTATTATCAGAATTATTCTATTGTACATAAATCATAGCTACTAAAGGTGTAACAATCGCATGATGAGATCATCGAGAAGACATGCTCCCTATTTATTTATTTATTATTATTTATTATTATTTATTCACTATAGCAAATAATGAATTAAAAAATATGGCTTATTTCAAAGAACATTTATTATTTTTTTTTATGAATGAAAGATATGCACCTTTTATCTGTATTCCTTGTGTGTTCAGCAACTTATGGCCATTTTGTCATGTTGCCACATTCATATAACAAAAAAATTATTTAAAAAAAAAAAAAAAAATGTATTTGTTTTTGTTTATTTTGCTGTTCTAAAAATGTAGTGACGGTAATACCAAACTGTGACTTTTGCATACTGTTATATTATGCCTTAAGCTTTAGAGCTTGTACTGGCCTGTATTTACAGTATACTGTATAAGCTTTGCTGTAGGTTTGAATATTTTGATTTAACATTTCCTCCTTAGTGACTCCGCATAACATTAAAATGAAATTCAATCTAGGAAATCTTTAAGCCACTCCAATAGATGCGCTGCTGTTGCATATTTCAGTGAATGAAACACTTGTTGAGCTTATTTTACACACCAGAGTTTCATAATTGATATCATCATCTTGCCAGATAAGAAGATTCAATAATGGCAGTTTTACTTCAGGATAAGTTAGTTAAAGCACTTTAGGTAAAGACAAACTTTTTGAATTTGTCAAATTTTAAATAACTGAACCTGGACAATGACGTATTAGATAGTATGGTATTGTTTTATGGTATTGTATATTATTATGATGGGTAATTAAGAAGGCGTTTAATTTTATGACTCTTTTTTTGTGGCTTGAGTAGCATGAATTATCAGATCTAAAACTGTATCTGAACTCTGTGCTCTGGGCACTCTGTATGCCATGAGTAATGAGCTCATGAGTCCATATGGTGCTCTCCTGTACTACCCAGCAGGATTGAAGGTGCAGCCGTCATGTCCCAAGCTGCTTCGATACGGAGTAATTCCCTAGCTCGTCCTGAGTCAGATTTTGTTAATGGCTGCATGAAACAAAATCGGTGCAAGATGCCGAGCCTAATTTAAAGCAAGCGGTAAATGAATGTCTAAGTTAGCGAATATGCGATAGAAGCAGGCAGTAGCAAACCTACTTTTAGTGATCTGCCTAGCAGCTAATATATTGTTTTTTGTTCTTTGTTCTAGATCAGATATCAGACCATGAGAGGCTGAACCACACATTATAGCCACCGTCCCAACATTATGCCGAGTGGAAGAATGGCTCTGCTGAGCAGAATGACGAAGAAACATTAAGACCAGCCATGTCCCCATCTGAGACGGCATCAAGGGGCACTCTGTATATGCCACTGTCCAAGGTCTCATGTATATCTTTGGCTAGCTTTGGAGCCTGGATACATAACGTAGAAAAAAGCAGCATTATGTTTGGACTGCATACATTCATTAATGAAGTTTGTCTTAACGTGAAGCCTGAGTAAAGATGAGATTTCTTTCTTTATTTATAACTTTTTGTTTACCTGCACCTGCGTACACACGGTAGATTGCATAATGGCAGCTGAATCTCCCCAGCGACTCTATTTATCTGCTTGGTGTGGTGGAGAGTGACATTTGGACGATGCAGCGAAACGGAGGTGTCGCAGGAAACGGCAGCCAGCCATGGGTGTTTCGGCGGGTTCGACTGACATGGCTCAGTTTCATGCTCTTTTTCATTTTGGTCTTCTTCCCACTCATTGCTCATTACTACCTCACCACGATTGACGATTCAGGTGGTCCGGACAAACGCATTTTTGGCCCACGACCCGGTGGTGAACTGTGCGAGGCGAAACACGTGCAAGACCTTTGCCGTATCCGAGAGTCAGTGAGTGAAGAGCTGCTTCAGCTGGAGGCTAAGAGGCAAGAGCTCAACGGTGAAATAGCCCGCCTTAACTTGCGGATTGAAGCCTGTAAGCGTAGCATCGACAGTGCCAAACAGGACTTGTTACAACTCAAAAATGTCATCAGCCAGACAGAACACTCTTATAAGGAACTTATGGCTCAAAATCAGCCAAAATTATCTTTGCCTGTTAGACTATTACCAGACAAAGATGATCCAGGACTTCCTCCTCCAAGGTCTGCACAAGCCTGTCGCTTGCATACTTGTTTTGATTACGCCAGGTGTCCACTTACATCGGGATTCCCAGTCTATGTGTATGACACAGGATCGTATCCTTGGGGAGACAATATTGACCCATTGGTCAAACAAGCCTTTGCATCATCTGTTAAAAGCAGTGTTTATGTTACAGATAATCCAAATATTGCTTGTCTTTATGTGGTGCTTGTTGGAGAAATACAAGATTCCTCAACCTCTCCCACTGACTTGGAAAAGCAGCTAAAAGCATTGCCGTACTGGAGGTCGGACGGTCATAATCACCTGCTGGTTCATCTGTCCAGAAAGTTTTTAACGCAGAACTTCTTGTACAATGTAAGTACAGGCCGGGCAGCTATAGCACAGTCTACCTTTTTTCAACGGCAGTACAGAGAGGGTTTTGACCTGGTGGTGTCCCCACTGGTCCATGCTCTCTCCGAGCCCAATTTTTTGGAGGTACCGCCTCAGGTTCCAGTAAAGAGGAAGTATCTCTTTACTTTTCAAGGAGAGAAGGTGGAATCTCTCAGGAGTAGCCTGCTGGAAGCACCACCACAATCTTTTGAGGAAGAAATGGAGGGAGATCCACCAGCTGATTATGACGATCGCATCATTGGCACTCTTAAAGCGGTACAAGACAGTCACCTAGACCAGGTACTTGTGGAATTTACCTGCAAAAACCGACCAAAGCCCAGTTTACCGACTGAATGGGCCTTGTGTGGGGAACGTGAGGATCGTTTAGAAGTGTTAAAAGCGTCAACATTCGCCTTGGTGATTTCCCCAGGCGACGGGCAGCTTATAGCATCTGCAGGGTGTAACATGCGCCTGTTCGAGGCACTAGAGGTTGGGGCAATCCCTGTGGTTCTTGGCGACCACTCAAAGTTACCTTATCACCATGTTGTACGCTGGAGTGAGGCAGCTATAATGGTACCCAAGCCTCGCATCACAGAGTTGCACTTTCTTTTAAGGAGCTTATCAGACAATGATTTATTGGCCATGAGACGGCAAGGTCGATTCCTTTGGGAAACGTATTTTTCCACATCGGAGAGTATCTTCAATACCATTCTGGCCAGTATCCGGACCAGCATACACATACCAGCAGCCCCCATTAAGGAGGAACCTGCCCAGGAGATTCCCCACAAAGCTGGAAAGATGGCAGGTACAGATGCCAATTTGGCTGACAATGGGGACCTGGATCTCGGTCCAGTAGAGACAGAACCCCCTTATGCATCACCTAGGTTTTTGCGGAATTTCACCTACACTGTATCTGATGTCTACCGGACCTGGAATCGTGCTCCTGGGCCCTTCCATCTGTTCCCCCACACACCCTTAGATCCTGTTCTACCTTCAGAGGCAAAGTTTCTAGGTTCTGGAACTGGTTTTCGCCCCATCGGTGGAGGTTCTGGAGGCTCTGGAAAAGAGTTTCAAGCTGCATTGGGTGGAAATGTGCCACGAGAACAATTCACAGTGGTCATGCTGACGTACGAACGAGAGGAGGTACTAATGAACTCTCTGGAGAGGCTAAATGGCCTTCCTTATCTCAACAAGGTGGTGGTAGTTTGGAATTCTCCCAAACCGCCCTCAGATGACCTCCTCTGGCCAGACATCGGGCTGCCCATTGTGGTATGTTTGTTCTATCTTGATTATACAAAAGTGTTGGCCATCATGTTAAAAGCAATGAAAGTAGGATGCTAATGAGTCACTTTTTGATTCATGTTCTTTAACTTTGGTGTTTTATAATGCACGTTAAAATCTTGAAAAGACAAAATGAAAATGCCATAAGATCTTGACTTATTTTACATAATAGTATACAGTCTCAGGTTCTGAAAGTATCTGTAGGATTGCAAGCCAAAGTTTCCCTAATTTCAAATCATGTTCCCACATGTTTTAAATTATTTAGTTGTTCTTTCCTTGAGGCTACTTTGTCTCATTTTATTCAAGCTTCTAATTAATGACAGACCATGGTTGATGATGTCCTGACAGCGATATTCTGATATTCTGATCTTCCTAAGCGATGTCTTATTGCTTGCAGGTGGTGCGGACAGAAAAGAACAGTTTGAATAATCGCTTCCTGCCCTGGGATGTCGTGGAGACCGAGGCCATCTTGTCTATTGATGATGACGCCCATCTCCGACACGATGAAATCATGTTTGGATTTAGGTAATATTTCATTCTTTGAATGTATTTGCATACTATTTCAATATTTCAGAATGCATGGAGTATTCTCAAACATAGTTTTAGGCCAAGAGAAGATCAAGTCCAGGATAATATTAATGTTGGCATAATTATATAGATTTTCAGTTTGTCTGAAAAGGAAACAGATTGAAGCTAAAGGGAAGGGTGTTTCTGTCTAAAATATTTTCGTGTATAGTAATCATTTCTCTTCCAGGAAATAAATCCCCTGGATTAGTTCAAATGTTTTTTTTTTTTGTTTTTTTTAATGAAACCTTTTTTCCCCCCATTTCTGATTTAATGACAAAATGAATTAAATAACCATTTAAAACCTAGATTTATGTTAAATAGGTGCATGTAGTGTTTTGAGCATATAGGTGTTCCCTCCCTGATCAGACGTACACATACCAGCTTTATGTCAGCTTGGTCATATGACATTAGGGTTACCTTTGTTTTAGAGCAGGCGGCAGGAATCCAGGGTAACAGAATCGTTATAATGTTCTGGCTATTTGTTGGTGCTAGTTAGTTTTTCATTACAGAACATTAAAAAATAAATTAATTAAACTTGTTTTAGTCACAATTCTGGTGACTAGTCAAACATGCTATCAAGGCTACATTCACATTTCAAGCCACATTGTTCTGTTATGATTGTATGTGCATGTCATGACGGTTTACATTAATACAGTCCTCGACTTACGAACATTCGAGTTACGAATTTCCGCAGATACGAACGGATCGCGGATCTACAAACATTCGTAAATGCAAACAAATCATGAAAGCTACACATAGCTCGCATGTATTGAAAAAAAAAAAAATAGACACTGCAGTGCACCAGATACCAAAATTTAAAATTATATACAGTTTTCAGTGTGTACAGTAAGTGAAATGCATAAAATGTCCAAAGTTTGGTTTATTGTATGTATGAATGTGTGTGTGTGTGTGTGTGTGTGTGTGTGGGAGAAATGAGTCGACCTCACCGGTTTCAGTGAATCAGTCCGGGAGTACGATGATGGAAAATGTCTGTCTTGCAGTGAGTTCACTGTCTAATACAGTGTAAAACAACTCTGAGACAAAATGGTGTCGATTCAGGCGTGTAAACACCATCTAGGTGACTGATGATGTCAGCGTCCTATGCATGCGCGGAGACAAAAAGTTACATGAATTCCAATCTGACCGTTCTCATTCAAGCCACATGACCACATATTGAATATTCGATCTAGGGCAACATATGAAAGTGATTTAGATCTGACATGAAAAACATTAGATTTGTGCGTTCAAACAGCCCTAAAAAATTCAGATCTGTGTCACATTAGAGTTATTTCAGGCTGTTGATGTGAACTTTCTCTAAGTATATTGACCCTGGCAGGGTGTGATTATATTTTATTATTTTGATTTATTTTTCTCCTCCCATTTCCATGGTACAAAAAAGGCCCAGAATTGTACTCTATTGACCCTATTTTAAGATCTATGGGTTTAGAGGATTTTTTGCAAAAACACATTGTGCTACACCTGTTCTTTGAGTAGAAACGAGTAAGGAGTTTAGTTTTATGCATTATACGGCTTTCAGAGTAGAAGTCTTGCCCAGTTCCATCACATTCTGGATAAATAGGAAATTGCCATAACTTAATGTTTTAGAGTCTAAACTTAAGTAATTGAATTTGATGTAGGTCATAATATGAGGGGGGAAAAAACACTTACTAGCAGCTAAATTGTCTTTCTTGCCCCTTCTCCTTATCAGGGTTTGGCGAGAGGCCAGGGATCGGATTGTGGGCTTCCCAGGAAGGTTTCATGCCTGGGACGTCAACCACCAGTCTTGGCTCTACAACTCCAACTACTCTTGTGAACTCTCCATGGTGCTGACAGGCGCCGCTTTCTTCCACAAGGTAGCAAACCTCAACTAGATAGAAGAAAATCTGCTAAGGATCACTATATGATTTAAAGCAACATTGTTAGCTTTTACCATCTGATCTAGAACTAACTTTAATCACTAGCATCATGGACCAAATAAAATTTTGCACCCTTATAGAAGTGGGTTTGAAACCATGAAAATGAGTAATGGTGTAGGATGTTAAGTTGTTTTTTAATACTTTTTACTTTTAGTTGTAGCCATACTAATACTAATTGAGCTATACAATGCATTTGCTTAATTAAAATAGCAGTAAGTTATTCACAGAATCTTCGAAGTCAAAGTTGTCAAAAAGCCAATTCATTAAAAAAAAAGCATCTAACTTGAGGCATGAAGGAGCGAGTAACAGGTCCAGATGATGCTAAATGCTCAGTGGTAGAAACAGACAAGAGGGGAAATGAGGTTGCTGCCGAGGTTTTTAAATTGCTAAACCAATTTTTACATTGTATTTTAAGGCACTTTGCAGCCTGTCACAGTAAAACACTTGTTCCCATTTCTTTCATTTAGATTAATATTAAGAAATAAGGGGTTTGCTCAAGACTTTTGCACAGTGCTGTACATGCTTGCAATAAATATATATATATATATATATATATATATATATATATAAAGATATGACAGTATGAAGTCAGTTATTGTTAATGTAACTACTATTACTCATCATCTGAGTGTAATTTTTGTATATTTTAAAGTATATTTTACATGTCAGGGATTCTGTGCAGCCTTAGTATGAGAATGGAAACTGATGTTTATCTGTGTGTGTGTGTGTGTGTGTGTGTGTGTGTGTGTGTGTGTGTGTGTGTGTGTGTGTGTGCCTGATGGTGAGTGTGTGTGTGTGCGCGCAGTACTACGCCTACCTGTATTCCTATGTGATGCCCCAGGCCATCCGAGACATGGTGGATGAGTACATCAACTGTGAAGACATCGCCATGAACTTCCTGGTGTCACATATCACACGCAAACCCCCCATCAAGGTCAGTCAGTTCTCAGGGAGAAACGGGAAAACGGATCAAGGTGTGGTTCTGAGCTTGACCACACTGCTGTGTGGAAATGAGTTCGGAATTTGTACAGAAGGTGATGAGTACTAGACTAGTCATTTGGCAGGTGTGCTCAGAAAGAATGTAAGCCATGAAAAAGAGAGTTAATTATGGTAGATTTGAGACGTTTAAATGAAACACAAGATTTCCTGTAACAGCATGTCTTAAATTATCCTTTTATGCTATAGCAATTTGCCCACGATTGCATTATTTAATTCAAAGGGGACCTAAAGTGCAAAATTATTGTATGTAAAATTGATATATTTACACATTCAGATCGATCTCTAGTGAATGTGTGTATGAACAAAAAACGATGTCAAAAAGCAGGAAATGTTCTTCCCTTTATTGTTTTTCCCTTTTTTTTTTTTTTTTTAAGGGCAATTAGATATTCCTCCTAATGTGACCTCATATGAGAAGATCAATCCAAGCTTTCTAATTAAGATCTAACTAACCGTTCCAGGTTGGAGCCCAAATAGCATAGATTAGAGTCATGGTGTGGTATATAGGGTGTAGATTCTCTTGTTCCACATATCAAGTGGTTCCCTTGTTCAGGGGTTAGAGAGGGATTTCTGATTCTGTCTTGCATTAGAAGCTAGTTAGCATTGTAGCTCAGAAACACGGAGGCAATTCGGAACAACTTGCCGAAAAAGTAAAAGAAGGAGAAAGTTGTTATTGTTTAAGAAGACACAACATTTCTTGCTGAAAGTCTGTCATCTGGCATCCAGTAAGTAACGTCCCTTTCACAGTCCAGAAGTGGGCGGGACCATGGCAGACAGACGTCCTAACGTAATCAACACTCGGACATAAATATTATAACTAGAGTGAACATTTTAATGTAACGGAATTAAAATATATATGTAACACAAAATGAAATAACTGGGTGTGTCACAGTATAGGAAGAAATTCTTCCGTGTTTCCCCAGTTGATAAAGGAATGATGAGGATTACACTGCTAGTGTTTTGGTAACGGCTTAAGCAATATTCTCTGAAGTATGTCACCAAAAGAAAAAAAAAAGTGTGTAATGAAATTTTATGTACTGCTCGTGTTATTAGTGGAGGACTGCACCTGTGCGGTGATTTCCCCTGCTATCATAAGCTCTGTTATTGAATTTCTCACAGTCGAACACACAATCTTCTCTGCAGCAAGTTCACCACAGCATCGAGAAATCGATTCTCTTCACTTTGTCAAACAAATTAAGTCTCAGCAAACAACAAATAGGATGTAAAGATACTAATTATAATAACATCAGGATTATTTTGATCCGTGTTGGAAACTTATCGATAAAAATGCTTATCGATTTAAATGTCTTTTTGGAATTAAGCCACATTTTCTTTTCCAAGAAATTTACAAGAAGGCCAGTTTGGTACCGTGATTGGTTTTAAACAGTGATGTGAAAAAAGATTAGTGTAATAAATAGGTAGTAATATAGATTATTAGTTTAACTTGTTAGAGTTTTAGAATTGGAGTTTTTTTCCTCCCTATTATGAGAGTGACGTTAAATCAACACTTAAAACTTGGACAGTAAAACTTTTTAACTTTAAGTCAGGTACGCTGTATGTGTACGAGTATTCCATCCATCTAGGAGCCTCTGTTGTCCAACTAGGGACTGTGGAGACCAATGGTGACCATTGTGTTTATTCCCATTTTTACAATGTGGTAGGACCTCTGGTCAACATTGACACACAACGAGCAATTTGGGGACGCTTGTTAGTCTAATCTGCATGTTTCTGGACTGTGGGAAGAAACCGGAATATGCGGAGGAAACCCACCAAGTTGAAGCTAGACTTTATTCACTCTGATCACAACACGCACCAAACCAAATACTCGCGTATGAATGCGCGTACCATTACGCACCCTTAATTACTCTTTTTATTTAATATAAAAATATTAAGATAAGCCTCCTCCTTTAAATATTCATATTTGAATTAATGCACTTGAGTCCTGATTCTATTTTGACAATAATGGCTGTATGTAGAGTTATTTTCAGAGGACAGTAAATCTATACTGTTATCCAAGCTGCAGATTGACTACTCTAAAATCTATCCAGGTTTCATTTCTATAGTATTGTCCTTTGAGAAGATGTACTAAAATTAGAGTGAGTGAGAGGCTAAATGCCTATGTGCAGCTAAGCCTCCCAATAACAGTTGATGGAATAAATTGATTAATTGAAGACCTGTGCTCATGATTGATCTATTTTATCAATTGTTTATCTGTAAATATATCTCCGTCTCTCTGGACAGGTGACGTCTCGTTGGACGTTCCGCTGTCCCGGCTGTCCCCAAGCGCTGTCTCACGACGACTCGCACTTCCACGAGCGCCACAAGTGCATCAACTTCTTCGTCAAGGTGTACGGTTACATGCCGCTGCTCTACACACAGTTCCGGGTGGACTCCGTCCTCTTTAAGACTCGGCTCCCGCACGACAAGACCAAATGCTTCAAGTTCATTTAGACGGACCAAAAGAGGACATCCAGACACCTCGTTTTCCACACAGGAGATTTTAATCTGCCACGAGTCACAAGGAATGGACGACTACTAATACTACTACTACGTAAAAGCATTCGATTTTAGTTTATGTGCGTGTGTGTGTGTGTGTGTGTGTGTGTGTGTGGGTGTGTGGGGGTGTGTTTGTGTGT
>JAQMYL010000020.1:12679661-12691686 GCA_030014365.1 Clarias pachynema
AAATGCATGATTTTGTATCCATGAAGCATTCCATATTGGTTTTGTTACGTGGGGCGGTATGGAGAGCCGCACCACGAAGTGTTATGATGTGTTTAAGAGCCCTAACGCAGGAGTTGCTGTGAGAGTGCTTATGATACGCAAGGGAAGACCTTTCCGTTTGGAGATAGCGGGTGATTATTAATTAGGAAAACACAAAATGAACAGAGCTCCGCCATCTATGGCGGAACAGACGGTGTTCAGGAAACTAAAAATAAACTTTAGATCCTTTCGGGGCGTTCGCCCTTACCGAGGATTTATAAGAGAGAGGGGTTTGTGTCTTTTTTGTATTTTCATACATAACCTGAGTGCGCACGCTGGACTGATGCGTGCCGCTCTCTTTCTCTCTCACTCTCGCCGGCGTCTCAGACAGGCAGAGGCTGGGGCTTTGCCTCTGTCTCTGAACAGCACACTTTGTCTGTCTGTCTTTCTTTTCTGCGGATCTGCCCATTCAGAATGGTGCAGAGTATTTATGCGTATTTCTGCCCCTCGTGAGACCCGCATCGTTACAGGTTTAGCTGCTCCTGAAGGAAGAGAGCCACTTCGAGAAGGACAGAATGTGCTTTCCTCCTAAACAGTCCTAAGCACTTTAGATATCTGTGCAGTGTTGACATACTAATGATAATAGCATCCAAATTACTCAATGACATTAATATCTACCAGTATCAGGATCTCATAATTATGACTTAATATCTCATAATTATGACTTAATATCTCATAATTATGAGATAATAAGTCATAATTATGAGATAAGTCATAATTATCCTTTACAGAAGCGCATTGCATTCACAAAAGAAAAAAATAATCACGGGAATTATGTCATAATTATGACTTACTATTATGAGATCAGGATCCCATAATTATGAGATATTATCTCATAATTATGAGATATTAAGTCATAATTACAAGTTAGTAAGTCATAATTATGAGATAATATCTCATAATTATGAGAGAATTTCTGTGATTTTTTTTTCTTTTGTGAATGCAATGCGCTTCCGTAATCCTTCATCAATCCATGCTTTCAAAATTAGTTCTAGAGAATAATCTGTATAATTAATAACACTGAGGTATTTAAAATAACCAGGAATCTGAGGACTCTTTCCCATGGGTATGTTATACCAGTGTATCAAAATGTGAGGCGCTGAAGATTTTTATGTAGTTTTTTTTTTTTTAATTCAAATAACCACACACATATACACTAACGCGTACACACACTGACCTCGGGCATAAGGTGGACACGTTCGTATGTGCGGTGGAAGGGCAGATTGAGAACGGAGCACCGGCTGTAGGGCAGAGGAGGAGGCTGCAGCTCCAACATCAGATCAGACCGGTGAGACTGAGACAGAGGAGGCTGAGTGTACTGCTCTGGACACACCACGTGAAGTGGCTAACGTACATCCGCACACCCACACACAGCCAGACATAACAAAATAAAAAAAAATCAAAGGAAGAAAATACACACACTGTTACAGAACCACAGTTCTAATCTTTCAGTGGTGTAACTGATAAACAGTGATGTGCACCCTCTCTCATAATCTACAAGCTCTCATAATCACACACACACACACGAGCATACTACAGTATGTACCTGAACCTCCTTCAGAAGTTTGGAAACTTGGTGGAAGTTGAGGCGTGTGTCGATGGGGCAGTACACACACTTCATGGCCAGGGGCTGGTATGGAGCCAAAGCGTCCAGGTAGGAGAAATCAGGCTCTGTAGGGAACGGCATGACACGCTCAGATTAAACGATCAACAGTCTTAAATCTTTTCCATACAAGTCTGACTCTTTGTCATATTTTGTTTAGTTATTTCTTCTGGTGGTTTGGGTGTGTTTCAGTTGAGATTTCCAGGAAGAGTTGATACTGGGATTAGCAGACACAGAACATCACAGCAGTGAAAAATTATAAATAGCAGGGATGGTTTATGTGTTCTCTATTGAAAAGAAATGTTTGCATGATCATTACAGAGAAATAAAACCCAACATGCTACTCCATTTGTTGTTAACTCATGGAAGCTCTATCGTCAAAACAAATTCCTTTTACTTGGCAATAAAGCTCTTTCTTGTTCTGAAATAGATTTGCTCCCCATGTAATCACTGCATGTTGTCATTTGAATTAAAAAAAAAAGCATTATTTTATATGGCCCTTGGGGTATCATATTTAAAATAGACTTGTAGGTCAATTGTACATAGCAAATATAAATATGCATGTTTTTATTATAATGGATTTGAGGTTGACTCACAAGTCATGTGAGTGATGTTATGACATTAACAGTGGTTAGTACTATTAATTTATGTTTTTTTTTTTAACAGTAAAACCTCGATTTGCGAGTGTTCCGCAAGACGAGCAAAGATTTTTAATCAATTTTGACTTGGAAAACGAACAAGTCCTGGTTAACGAGTACCGAATATCACACATGCGCTTCTTGTTTTGACTTGATCACAACTGTTCTATATGTAGTTGCAAAACCTAAAGATAATCTACCAGTAGGTAAAAAGACATCCATCCATTCATCCATCCAGGAACCTCTGTAGTCAAGCTAGGGACCGTGGAGGCCCTGATTCTGGATGTGCAAGGCAACACTATGTCACCGTCTCAGGTATAATAATTTAAAAAATAATAATAAACTGCACATTTTTATTCAACGCATTATTCTTGTGTCTATAGTCCCTTGCTAAATGTAAATGCAAGTCAATACACTGATTCAGATTGTAAAGACGGATGACGGAAATCTGTGTTGTGTACTGTATGTGTACATGTATTAGTGTGCGCGCACACCTGTGAAGATAATGGTGTTGAGACTGGATTTGCCCCACAGCTCCATAAAGTGCACTACATCCCCGAACCGGAGTGATGGATGCCCCGTGAACACCACACATGGCTGTTTGAAGTCGCTGCTGAAATCGCCGTGGATGCTCGGGTAATGCTTCAGCTTGTTGGTCTGGATCAGCTGCATGTGTAGGAAAAAAAATTATAAAATAATAATAAAAAAAGACTTCATGAATGTGGCATAAATCATAATAATGCTAAAGTAATGATTATATCAATATGAAAGACTGAAAAAATATCTATCTTTTTCCAGTATCTGAGTTTTCTCTCTTCTTCTCAATATATATATGTAGACATGCATCTTTACAGATTTTAGTATGGAGGTTTACCTCAGCATGTGGGAAAGGAGGTTCAGGGAGGTAAGCCTTGGACTGCTTAGTATGACACAGCCTTAAGAAAACAGAGATAAAGAAACAGAAAACAGATCAATTATGATTTAAAGAAAGAAAGAGACTGTCCTTAAGGCCTATACGTTCATTTAATCATATTCCTGCTTTAAAAAGGCACTTAAGAGGAGATGGAGGTCAAAGTGAATCTAACTGCATTACCTAAAGCCTTGTTTCTAAAGCAAGCAGTTTATAAATAGTGAAATGACTTCATTGTCTGAACGTGGAAGGAATTCTTAATGTATTCTACAAGTACTGTATGTGGACTGACGGACAAGTGTGATCTATAAAATAAAATGATGTATTTTCAGCCCAGGGTGACCGCTTTATGTTTAATCCATACTTCAGGACACACAGTAGGCAAGGGTGTAACAACAACACATCACACTCGATGCACTGGAAATCAATAAATGGTGTCCCTCCACATACTGTACTATGTCCTGCTGTTTGTTCAAGACCTCATCCTGTTCTAAAGTCTAATACTATGAATGAAGACACTGAGAATTTTAAAGTTCAGGTCTCATGAGCAGTTCTAGTGAAGTATAACAAGCTGTTTAGTTCACAGGTAACGTACAAAGTAACACCAACCAACCTGTGGTTGGGACTATTACTTTATATGAATCACCTGTTCTTGTTTGAGAACTCAGGACGAAAAATTTTTTTCACAGCAAATAATTATAAAACACTGTATGCAAGATATACATGTTCAAGTCAAACTGGGACTTTTGATTGGGTTACAGATGCGTCTCTTCCGGAAGCTGGCAACCCTCAATTTTCAAAAATCAGCTGCTGGATGTTCACGGGAACGACTGCAGCGAACGCCGAGCCACCTCGGCCAGGACAGTCATTCTCGGTTATACGACTTTCTTTAAAAATTTTGCACCATTCAAATGTTTTATTGCAGCTAAGAGTCTCATCACCATACTATGCTTGAAGTCTTACCCCTTTGTTCACTAGAAATTTCATCACAAGTCCTTGTTTGACTTGAACGCCCCTCGTATTTAGGTGCACTTACCTTCTATTATTTGGTAACACTAAAGAAGCAAATGTTTTAACACAAATTATTTCTCTGTCGATTAACAGAATTTAAGGATTCATTGTTTTCTTTATTAAATATAACAAGATCATCTCTGGATCTAACGATCTTAATAAGACAATAACTGGACTGCGTACCACTCTGAAAATATCTGGGAGAACTCCAGTGAGCTGTTAGCCACAGGTGAGATAAAATAAAAGGGTGCGTTTCCTAGATTAGCAGAATCCATGAACTGGTAGAGGCACTCCAGCAGGTCGTAAATCACACCAGAGGAGTAACACGGCACCAAAACGTTCCCTCCAGCTCGGATTGTCATGGCTGAGAAACACAGAGAGAGAGAGAGAGAGAGAGAGAGAGAGAGAGAGAGAGAGAATGAAAGAAATAAAAATGCACATGGGAATGAGATTAATTAAAAGCAGAAGCAGAACAGGGTACATGATTCATTTACAAGGAACGTGGCTTGGAAATTTTCACACTCACAGAAAGATTGTACATGATCCCTGTGTGGGAAATGCTCCCCACACGGCACTGTGCATTATACGTACAATATCGACACAAGCTAACCTTAATTATTTGGATCTATTAAAATGCTATATGGAATTTCCAAGTGCACAAGAGTACTCTCTATTTAGTTTTCAGACATGACTAGAAAATGATCAAACACTGCACTATGCGGTAAAGTACACAACTGTGTGAGGAGTGGTTCTTTCAGTTGAACTGACCGAGGTTGCTGCAGAATTCTCCCAGCATGCCGTCAGGGTTGGCCGTTGGGATCTGGGTCAGGCCGGTTAAGATCAAAACGTCACTGTTCTTCAGAGAGCTCTGGTCCATCGGCTGCATATAAAACACAATATGACTACAGAGTCTGAACAAACCCTGGAGTGTCTCTGCCAGCCTTTGAACGCTTCATCAGCAGAAAATAATGCTAATAAAACAGTTCAACCTTGTAGTGTAAGGTTTCGTGCGTTTCACTAAGTGAGTGTGCAAGCTGAGTAAAGTGCTGACCTGGGGGTGTGTGGTGAGCAAGGACGAGCCGGAGACATAGGACACTTTCTCATAGTGAGACTGGATGATCCAGTTCGAGCTGCCCAGGGAATAGCCGGAGCTCAGTGGGGTGACCTGGACTGCACCGAACAACTCCTGAAGTCAGGGATGAAGGAGAAATGAGAAAAAATATACGATTCAGTATTTTATTGTTATGAAATATTAGTAACAGCCTTTTTTACCCAACACATTATATAAGGAAATGGAGAAATGTTATGAGATGCAGCCTAACGGAAAGTGGTGTTCCTGTTACCGCCCTGAAGCTGATTATTCTCAATAACAAAATATTGTGTAAGCTTTGTGTGTTGGTGCTTTTCATAATCCTTGAAAAAAAAATCGTGCGAGAATTAAATATCATGACGTTTTCTATGTATTGTAAAAAATATCCTGATGTGATCGCTTTCACCAAGACTTTTACTTTAAGTTAAAAGTGTGTGTAAGCAGGTTTTGAGATGTAGAGACATACCACTTTTTGCGAGTAGCCCACAAGCTGCACTTTACTGAGAGCAGAGTTCACTTCCTGCATGCTGTAACACTTCTTCCATGACCACACTTCCACTGCATCCTTCAAAGGCCCAGGCAGCAATCTAAACACACAGCACAACACAAAAGGATTTTTCTTAATCATGCATATTCACAGGATAAATAATCATGAATTATAATATTATCATGCATGTAAAGGTGTAGAGGTGTTGAAATTACATTAACTAATTTAATAGTCTACCCAGATTTATTTTTAAAGGGTAAAAACTATACTTCAAAACCTCTCTATTTTCTCACCTTTGTATTTCCTTGTTCTTCCAGCAGGTGGCAGTCTGAGCCTTTGGAACTCTTTCCATGAAATTAACCAACTCTTCCATCAGCAGTCTAACAACAGGAAAGATCACAAATGTACTGTATTAAAGCAGTGGTCCTGGAAATCCACCTGCCCTGCACATTTCAGTGCTTTATCAGCTCCCAGCACGCCTGATTTAACTAATTAACAGGCTTTTCTTAATTGAAGTGGGCATGGTAGAGCAGGGGAAACATTAAAATATGCAGGACAGTCATCCTCCAGGAATAAATTTGAGAAACACTGTATTAAAGCACCATTTAAAATAATTAAACAGGACAATAGTATTGAGTCCAGAGAATTAGACAACTTTCAATTATTGTGTCTTTGCTGTGTTTATGAGCAGCCTAAAGTTTTGCAAAAAGGAAAAAAAAAAAACTGCAAAGCAATTGCAGTACGGTTTTTCAGTATGACAGAAATTATGAAACTTCAGAATGAGCTCGATGCAAAGTGTAATTACACTGTAACATTAATAAGACATTCTTTATAGAAATTCAAACTGAAGCTCTTGACTTCAAAATCTGAATTATTTTCTTCATTGTGCTGCCACCACATTTCATTTAATTTTTAAAAACTAAATAATTTTTCACACTACATCAGATGTGTCTTTTTGTCATATTATCCATTTCTTCCTCATATTTGTTCTTTTGTTCTCTCATGTTGATGACAAATGCACTACACCCTGACTGTTGAACAGAGGGAACCTTAACTGTGTACACAGAGTGTACCAGAAAGCAGGAAATCCTGCTTCATCGTTCAGTCCAGGAAACATCTGGAAGGTCCGAGTCCACTGAGACACCAGCGTTTCCAGGTTATGTAGAGGGACAGAAATCACAATCAAATTCATTTGCTCATTGAAAATGGGAAATACATGAGAAGTAGGTTACCTGCCGATCTGGAAAGTGGGCTCAGTGGCGTAGACGGTGCCTGAGAAGCCAGTGTGCTCGGTGATGTAAGGCAAAGCCATCATGCAGTGATAGTTGGAGATCAGGATGACGTCAATAGTCGACAGGTCTAGCAGATCTCGCTGGGAAAATAAAAAGACCCAACCACTCAGATTCAATATGAAATAATAATCATTTGAGTCTCAGGTTCCTCATTTGGAAAGACACTTTTAATATGTGTCATGCTATAGACAGTATACTGTATATTGTTAGAAATATATTTTTCTATTACGAAGCCACAATTGTCAAAATGCAGCCAGGAACAATTTCCCCCCCGCCCAAAATCTCTAATGATTAGTTAGTGACTTACACAAAATATGACTTTTGTTGACTTTTGATGACTGGAGTATAATGTTTATTATAGCTGATGTACTTTGGGATTTCAACCTCAAAATTTCAAAAATTATTTTAGTATTTCTCTGACTGTGCTACAAATATCACACTCCCTGCACCCTACTATAAAAAGACGTGTAGAAACAACCTCAGGTAATATGATCACTGACTACTTTATTAGGGGCTATTATTTATCCAAAAGGCAAATCATCAAATCCAAATCATCCAGTAGCGTCACCTGTCCCTTTTTCCCTCACACAATCTTCAACTGTGCACATTTGGTGTACATGCAGGTGTCCTAACAAAGTAGATGGATGCTGACATGCTAAAAATAATCCTCAAATGTATGGAGAAACGTACACACACTTTTCTCTCGTCCCATGCTGAAATCAAACTGAAATCATGTACTAGCAGACTTTAAAAAGCAGAACAATAAAATATACACTACTGCTCAAAAATTTGGGATTACTCGCAAATTCACATTTACATTCTACAACAATACTGGGGTTTTCAAAACTATGAAATAACACATATGGAATTAGGTAAATATGTAACAACAACAACAACAACAACAGTCAGTTATTTTAAGACACAGAGGTCAGCCTTTCTGGAATAGTTATTGCAAGAACTGTATTGTCAAGAGCATCTGCAAAATCCATCAAGCTCTCATGAAGACCAAAACTTACTTCTGCTACAAGGGAGAAGTTCATTTAGAGTTTCCAGCCTCAAAAATCACTAATTTACAATCAGCACCTCGGATTAGAGCCGTTATGAAGGCTTTACAGATCATGATTAGCAGATACATCTCAGCATTAACTGTTCAAAAAAGATTATTGCACATTTTGGATGCCTTCAGCATTGCTTTACAATGTAGAAGAAACTAAAAATCAGGAACAACCATGGTGTTAGAAAGTGATCCCAAACTTTTGAGCGGTAGTGTATGTAAGAACTGGTCAGAAACTTCTTTTAGGGGCAAGTCACTGAGATCCTAGTACAGGTATTGCTTTTAAACATGATCTTTGAAATAAGAGTCTATTATAATTATTGATCGAGTACAACTTGTATAGCCTCCAACTCTACTGCACTTGCTTACAATAAAGGACAATGCAAGAAAATACTTACTTGGCAAACTCTGTCTAAACAGTACATTATATGCAGACTTACTTTCAGGGACAGTATCATGTGCTCAGTGTTGTTTAATGTAATTATTATACATAAAGGTAAACTTACAAACATCATTTCCAGATCCGTGTAAGGAATTTAGATGTTAAATACATAGTGCTTGGTTATAGAGTAATATTATTACTTTTATTACGACTTAAAACATACCTCAGGAAGACAAAACTCTGGCTCTGAGTCCACAAATACACGACCGGCGCACTCTTTCAGTTCCTTCAACACATAGCAGTCAGAGCATGTTGAGAGATATCCACTGACTTTATTCAACAATAAAGTTATTTTTACATGTCATACACATTACAGCAATAATTTACTAACTATCCAAAAATCCTCACTTTCTCAAGGTTCACTGTTCCATCACTGGAGACCCATCCTGGGAGTTTGGACAGTCTTGGACTGGAAAAATGACAATTAAAAACTTTAAAATTTAATTCACAGGTTTTTTTTGGAGACATTTAGCAGGTTAAAATGTATACACATACAAGACTACTATATATCTGTTCTATAGAGTGTTAATTTTGTCAGCTATTTTCAATTTTAGTCTTAGTCACAGGATAAATATGATAGTTCTTATAATATTTTGTCAATTTTATCCTGTTTTTGTTTAATCAAGTTTTAGTCGACTAAAAGTTTGGACATTTTATTCTAGTTTTAGTCAGAGGAATCCATAAGTATTTTTGTTTAGTTTTAGTTAATGAAAACGGAACATTTTAGCAATAAGATTATTATTAATTAACCCTATAGTCAATTTAATCTAGCCAAAACCATTTTTTAAGGTTTTTCACAAAATAATTATCTTAACATTTTAAAATGTATCTTTTCATCTGATGTTTTCAGATAATTATATTTATTTTTTAAACATCACAATAACTGCTGCATGTCCGTATTTATTTAACTACAAAACAATAGGAGCAGTATGGACAGTGTTTTGAAACTTTTATTTTTTCATGAATTTACACACTTGGACTGTTGTAGCTCCTAAAGCTCATAATCATTTGCTAACCTATTAGATTAATGTGTTTGGCAACGGGTTAACTAAAAAATAAAATGAAACACATCACAACATAATTATGTTTTCATGTGGTAACATTACCACAGAGAGGCTGTAAAACTGGGTGATTATTATGGTATGCCTTGATGCGTCTCTTCAGGTTTGTGGTATTTTTCCCAGCAATTGTGTGCCCACACTGTTTCCCCTCAGATATTACTACACATCGGCTTTTTCTCCGGTTCAATATGAAGAAAATATATGAATAAGTTAAATAAGTTTGATTCAGGCCGTTATGCGGACCCTCAAAAAATGGGCCCAAATATCGTCTCTTCGGCCCGAGTAACACTGCTGTAATGACGATGACTCAGCTTGTAACACGGGATCACTGCGCGCGCAAACTACTCCAGATACGCCGTGCGCCGTGAACAGGTGTTACGCCCGCCTGCCACAGATTGCCCCCCATTACGCAGTCGCTATCTTCAAAGAAAATCCTTTTCATTCAAACACTACTGCTCGCGCCATAATGAGTGAACGCCGTATCGCAGCGGATTGTGACGAAAATTAAATGTTGAAAATAAAGACAGATGTTTTATTAGTTATTTTTTTAAACCACATTTTGGTTTCGTCTTTTTTTTTCTTCTTTCCGTCAACGATATTACATGCTGATTTCGTCACTGTTCACTGATATCAGTGACTTTCGTCATCGTCTAGTCCCAGGAAAAATGTTATCAACGAATATGTTTCGTAACATAATTTGACGAAATTAACAATAGTTCTGTATTATAGGAGATCTAGAAATAGCGATCATTTCAAGAATGTGTCACAGAAGCACTCTGAGCAAGAAAATACATCTGATGTACGTTATATCTTCTTAAAAAACATCTGAACTATCAGTGTTGTTTTATTTATGAGGCTAACTAGCTCCATACACAAGGCTGAATTCCAAATCACTCTCCAGCCCCTGATCAAGGGCACTAGTTGGTGTGTTGAACAAGTGATTGTACACTCAATCTCTTGGCAATAAATTGTGATGGTGGAACTTTTTTTTATAAAAGCGATATCACACTAGATGTCATGCTGGTTATACGACTGCATCATAGCTGTGCTGATAACCAGCGAAATATCACACAAGAGGGAGTGCTGATGTGCTGGTTATCAGCACGGCTCTGATGCGGTCCATGAGGTACCATAGTACCTCAGGATGTTTACAAATCTTGTACCTTATCTATCCAGCAGGCAGATAGATAAGGTACAGGGTTTGTAAACATCCTGAGGTACTATGGTTCTGGATTAGTACAGCTCTATCATGATTATTGTAACCTTGTGACTGTAAAATCCTCCAGTGCAAGAAACTACAGGAACTGTAGTTTGAACAGCCACTACCATTATTCTCCAGTTGTGAAACATCCTAAACTGTTTCAGAGCAAAAAAACAAACATAAATAAGATCCAGTATAGAAATGAGTGGTGGTTTAACTGACCTGTGCACCAGAGGCAGTGGGAGGAAATACAGAGCTGACGTGGTGTCCAGCCCGCAGTCCAGCATGATGGTGGTGCATTTAAACTTGAGAACATTGCAAGGCAATGTCGGGTGACCAGACAAACAATACTAGGATAAAAAAAAGAAGGAGTAATTTTATTAAATATAATTTGTACATTTAGAGAGAGTTCACTTTAAAGTTCTTCCTCGTGAAATCTCACTCAAGTTTTGCTTGCTACCATCATCTTTGACTTGACATTATCTTTGATCAATCTACATCTACAAACTGGATTTCTGTAAAGCTGCTTCATGACAAGTTAAGGAAATAGAGCCTTCCATTGAATAATTTCTGCTGTGATTAATATGGATCAAGTTATTTAGCCCTAACTGATGCAGTAGGTGGCTTCCCATTTCTTAAACAGCCATGGCAGAAGACATATATAGTACTGTGGTCGTGGCGAAGATGTTATTCTATTTCAAAAGAAACAAATTATTGGCTTGTATCAAACAAAGAAAACAACTAAGGCGATTGCTAAAACTACTAAAATTGGGTTAAGGACTACCACATTATTAAAACCTGTAAGGATAGGGGTGAATCTTCATTTTCGAGGAATAAACGTGGTCAGAAAAACATCCTGAATAACTGTGATAGAGATCACATAAACGCTTAGTAAAATCAAAACCGTTAAAAAAGAAATTACTTCATTAATTTAAAAAAGATGTTTGTAATGGCTATGTTAAGTAGTGAATAAAAGCATTTTACAAGCACAATGCGAAGAAAACTCAAGGGACTGGGACTAACCAGGTGCATAGCCTTAAGAAAATCACTTATCAGTTAAGCTAATCGGAAAAAAGGCTTTAATTTGCTAGGGAGCATAAAGAATGCACTGTGGAGCATCAGAAAAAGGTCATGTGGTCTAATGAGTCCAGATTTACC
>JAQMYL010000020.1:12712223-12730598 GCA_030014365.1 Clarias pachynema
GTGTGTGTGTGTGTGTGTGTGTGTGTGTGTGTGTGTGTGTGTGTGTGTGTGTGTGTGTGTGAAGGCGAGAGGAGGAGAGGTGTGTGTAAAGGGGCACAGTATCCAAAGACGCGTGCGCACACAGACACAAAGTGCAGGCTGACCCAGAGAGAGAAAATGGATCTTTAACCTCCCTAATGAGACTTTCTTTTGCTTTACACGTGCGCACTCATGTGTGTTATAGTAAACAGTACACGCGTGCACGGATGTTGATTATACCAGAGAGACGCACACTAAGACCCAGCAGGGGAGACGATTACCCACAATTCCTCAGCACAAGAGAGAGAAAAACCAGTGGCTCAATTGTGAAAACGTGACGCTCAAGAAAGCGCATGCGTGATACATGATACTCGGTACTCGGAAACCACGACTTATTTGTTTTCCAAGTCAAAATTGATTTAAAAATCTTTGCTCGTCTTGCGGAACACTCGCAAACCGCGTTACTCGCAATCCGAGGTTATTTACTGTATTTGACACTGCAGGATCGTTTCTTCTCGTCCCATTATCCCCACTTTATTCTTGCAGGATAGCCTGGGAGGAAACAGTCGTACAGCCATGATCGCGACCGTGAGTCCGGCCGGAGATAACTACGACGAGACGCTGTCCACGCTGCGCTACGCAGATCGGGCCAAGAGCATCGTGAACCACGCCGTGATCAACGAGGACCCCAATGCCAGGATCATCCGTGAGCTCAGGGAGGAAGTGGAGAAGCTCAGAGAGCAGCTCACCCAGGCTGAGGTAACTCACACACTAACCAAGCACTCGGAGTTCCATCACTGACCGTATATGTGTAGTCGTGTTCAAAAGTTAGCACCCCCCTCTTTTAATTCTGTGGTTTGTGTGTGATGACGTAATGAAAATCATCTAATTACGCAAATATGAACATGATTGTATCTATACAGTCAATGAAAGCGCAGGAGCTGAAGGAGAGGTTGGAGGAGTCGGAGAAGTTGATCCGGGAGAGGACGATCTCATGGGAGGAGAAGCTGAGGAAGACTGAGGAGATCGCACAGGTAGAAAAAGAACAGCACCACACTATACACAGTTAAGGTGAATGCTCTCTCTCTCTCTGTCTCGCTCACCCACACACACACATCCTTCTCTCTCTCTCTCTCTCTCTCTCTCTCTCTCTCTCTCTCTCTCTCTCTCTCTCTTCGGCAGGAGAGGCAACGGCAGCTGGAGAGTTTAGGAATCTCTCTCCAGTGTTCAGGAATCAGGATGGTGGAAGATAAGTCATTTCTGGTCAACCTCAATGCAGACCCTGCCCTCAATGAGCTCCTCGTCTACTATTTAAAGGTAAGCGTTTATTTCGCATACACTTATGAAAAATGTTTAAAAAGGTTTCGTGATCTAAAGGATTGTTGTACCGTGCATGAGATCAAAATGGTTCAAGATGGTTAATATTTCATCAGATATCACTTCTCCAAATTCGTCTCGCCAGACGAGTTCCTCATTCTTTACCATTTCCAGATAAAGCGTTTCCTGTGGGATGATTACACACAGCACAGGCAGGGGAATGTACTGTACCAACCGAGTCAGACAAACCGTGCCACTAGGGGAATGTGCATCTTACAAACTGAATAAAATGTGTAGCCACATCTATGCCTTCTCTTTGTGTGTGTCCATGAAGGATCACACACTGATCGGCTCGGCTGACTCTCAAGATATCCAGCTGTGCGGCATGGCCATTCGACCAGAGCACTGTGTGATTGACATGACACCCGATTCAGGGGTGATGATCACACCAAAAAGGAATGCACGGTACTCGCACACTTTCATCTAAATGTTTCATTAAACTTTTATTCTTTTACAGTTGCTTGTTGCCATTATTTAAACTTTCTGGTCACTTTGGTTGGCCATTTTCATCTAAATATTATGAATGAAGTAGGTATACTGTGTATATATAGTGTGCTAATTATGTGTGTATATTTCGGTAGTACCTGTGTGAACGGCTCTACAGTCTCAGCCCCGGTCCAGCTGCACCATGGCGATCGCATCCTCTGGGGAAACAACCACTTTTTCAGGTCTGAATGCAATAAAATCCTTATTTATATAGATTATTCCATAGTTCTAGTCATAATATCCTCCTCCTGTTGCTCCTCCTAACCTCCGTCTCTCAGGATAAGCTTGCCGAAGCCTCGTTCTCGTACTGGGGTCGAAGAAGGAGGAGTGAAGAAGGCTCGGAGTGTGGAGCAGCTGGATGTGGATCAGGACCGACTGAGCCAGGGTTCGAGCGAGGCCAGCTTCAATTACGAATACGCGCAGGCTGAGGTCATGATGAAGGGTCTGGGTTCTGATGGTGAGGGCTACACAGAGAGGTGGTATCAATGAGAAAGCAGTTCCAGATTGAGTAAAGAGTGCTTGAGAAGTATCTTTCGATTGTCATCTCTCTTTCAGACCCGATGCAGTCTGTCCTTCAGGCTCTGGAGCGCAGGCATGAGGAGGAGAAGCGCTCGGCTCTGGAGCGCCAACGGCTCCTGTACGAGGAGGAGCTGCAGCAGCTGCGCAGACGCCTGAACCCTCAACAGAGAGGCGGCGAGGTTGGGATTCCCTCCACGTCGTCGTCTCCAAAACTACATAGCTATCGATGGCATGGCAGTGAGGAGAGGTGAACCGACCATATACTGTACAGTACAGCAACTAACACACATGCGTATCCATCCTCTGTTTCTAGCAAGACATGGCGACATGGTTCACACTTGGCTGGTTGTGAAGACTTGACTTCTGATTTGTTAATTAATCTCGTTTGATAATTAATTGCATGTGTTCTATTTTGCCTCATGACTACCAAGCAAGCTGTTATAAAGAGGTTGAAGGATTTCCTCTTTGACATGTTTGTAGACACCAGGCTATTACACTTTATTGGCTTCCTCAAACACCTTTCTGCTTGTTTTTTTTACATATTCACCTATGGCATAAGTAATATTGTTAATTATTTCTGTCATAAATAGTGTTCATTATTTACTGTAATAATTGATCAAGTTTATTATTTTTTTCCATTCACTATAACTCATTAAGGTGTTGTTACCATAGAAACAAGGAGCTCTAAATAGATTAATTGATGGCTGGATATATGGATAGATTGATTGATCATTAGATGGATTGATTTGATTTGATGGGGGGATGGATGGATGGATAATTTTAGTTCACAAACTCACAGCATTTATAAAGTAGAGAAACAAATGAAGAGCAAATATCTGAACTAATATCTGACTAATGATAAGTATAAACGTGGATTCGGGGACAGATTGTCACTCTTTGCGTGTGTGTGTGTGTGTGTGTGTGTGTGTGTGTGTGTGTGTGTCAGGGAGGCAGTTTTGGCGCGGAGTCTGCGGAAGCTCAGGAAGCAGATCGTGAGAGTGAACCTGATGGTGCAGGAAGCCGGCTTCATCGCCGAGGAACTCAACAAGAAGACCGACTACAGCGTGACACTGCAGATCCCCGCTGCCAATCTTAATGCCAACCGCAAGGTCAGGGGTGTGTGTGTGTGTTTGAGAAAAGAAATAATTTGAATGACAATATGTTTGTGATATTTACAAAAATGATTCAAACTGTTGTTCAGCATCAGGTGTGTGTGTGTTGCAGAGGGATGCAGTGCTGAGCGAGCCGGCAGTGGAAGTGAGACGGAAGGGCAGGGGGAAACAGATCTGGGCGTTGGAGAAGATGGAGAACAGATTAGTGGACATGAGAGAGCTCTACCAGGAGTGGAAGGACTTCGATGAAGACAATCCTGTAGGAGATCCTTTAACTCTTCGCTCAACACTTACACATACTGTACTTGTGTTTTTGTCTGGTATTTACTGCTTTGAGTTTATAGCCTATTAGTAATGAATTATTGAGTTTGGTGTGAAGAATAATGTCTTACTACACTGACCAGTCACCTACTGTAGCATTCTTCTCGGCCCTCCAGCCGCTGCAGAGAAACCCCTCAGCTCCTTAATCTTGGGCAAGAACTTATTACTTCAGCAAGTGCTTGTTTTTTCCCTCGACATTGCAGCTTGAAGATTAGATAATGAGACATGGCCAGGGTAAAGCAGAAATCCCAACTTTGTCTGTATGAAACCCATAAGGACCCTGTCTAGTGGTTGACTAGGTGACTTCAAATCAGAAGCTTCTCCCAGACAGCGATGTGGCTTCAGGATGCTGAATTGTAATAGACAACTGATGTGATAAAAGCATTCTTGGTTGTCCATTGACCGTATCTACAGGTTTAGGAACTAGGTGTAACATTCTGTAATGCCATCTTTTCATCTACTCATGCTTTCTTTTCTTTCTTTTTTTTTTTTTTACCCCTGCAGCTCATGCGCTCGTACTTCAAGCGTGCCGACCCGTTCTTTGACGAACAGGAGAATCACAGTCTGATTGGAGTCGCTAACGTCTTCCTGTCCTGTCTCTTCTACGATGTTAAGCTGGAGTACGCCGTTCCAATCATTAACCAGAAAGGAGAGGTGGGTAAATAAACAAAAGTGATTCATACAACTGAAATGGGGGTAATGATTTTAAAATGTTAATATTTTAGTTTGTTCATTATAATATTATTATTATTATTATTATTATTATTAGCACATTTTTATCATATTCCTATAAGGTTTTATATATTGTGTTTAGTCTTGCTTCAGTGTTACCAAATATTTAGAAATACAGGTATTTGACTCATTCTGTAGCATATTTCTTTCAATATATATAACGTGTGAATATACAGTATATACACACTTACATAAAACAAAACATTAGTACTTTGCACAAACAAAACGATACTTTACAAAGCAATGATGTATATATTTTTAATGAGATTTGTGTATGTTCTGCATTTCCATGCATGTTATTTGTAATTATGTTCCTGATTTTGAATTTGTGTGTGTTTAGGTCTCGGGTCGTCTGCATGTAGAGGTGCAAAGACTGCGCAGAACTTTGGAGACTTTGGAGGCAGGACAAGAGGAGTCTGATGCACATGAACGCAAACTAGTCTGCAGGGTATGTTTCTTTTAAACCGTACGGTATCCCACAAGAGACGGAATACTGTACATCTCTCACATCAGATAAACTATACGGTCAGAGGTTTGTCATCTTGCACATGCGGGTCGTCCCCAAACTGTTGACACAAAGTTGGAAGTGGACAATGTCTATGTATGCTGTAGCATTACAGTTTCCCTTTGATTTGCCAAAGTTGGGGTGAAAAGAACTCGGATCCCTGACCTCATCCTCACTGAACTCCTTTAAGATGAAATGGAATGATGACTGAAACCCAGAGCTCATCTTTTAACCTCAGTTTGTAGGCTTATTGCCATTTCCATACTGCAGTTGTCTGTGTGTCTGTCTGTGTGTCTGTCTGTGCGTGCGTGCGTGCGCGTCTGTCTGTCTGTCTGTCTGTGTGCGTCTGTCTGTCTGTCTGTCTGTCTGTCTGTGTGCGTGCGTCTGTCTGTCTGTTTGTCTGTGTGCGTGCGTCTGTCTGTCTGTGTGCGTGCGTCTGTCTGTGTGCGTGCGTCTGTCTGTGTGCGTGCCTGCGTGCGTGCCTGCGTGCGTCTGTCTGTGGGCGTGCGTCTGTCTGTGGGCGTGCGTCTGTCTGTGGGCGTGCGTCTGTCTGTGGGCGTGCGTCTGTCTGTGGGCTTGTGTGTGTCTGTGTGTGTGCGTGCGTCTGTCTGTCTGCGTGCGTGCGTGCGACTGTCTGCGTGCGTGCGTGCGACTGTCTGCGTGCGTGCGTGCGTCTGTCTGTCTGTCTGTCTGTCTGTCTGTCTGCGTGCGTGCGTGCGTCTGTCTGCGTGCGTGCGTGCGTCTGTCTGCGTGCGTGCGTGCGCCTGTCTGCGTGCGTGCGTGCGTGCGTTCGCGTCTCTGTGCGCGCGCGCGTCCGTGTGTCTGTCTGTGTGTCTGTCTGTCTGTCTGTGCGTGCGTGTCTGTGCGTGCGTGCGTGCGTGTCTGTCTGTCTGTCTTGCACGTGTGTCTCTGTCTGTGTCTCTGTCTGTGTTTGTGTCTCTGTGTTGCCTTCCCCTATGTCAGTGAGATGATGTCATATTACTTTGCTGCCAGCCATCAGTCAGCGATGTTGACTCGACTGGACAGAAGGATTGGTGTATTTTATTTATTTTTTTATTCTATTATTCCAGAACTTACATAGACGGTGACTTTTTTTTTCCCTCCCTGCTGTTTTACAGATTAAGGTCACTCAGGCCACTGGGCTGCCACAGAACCTCTCCAACTTTGTGTTTTGTCAGTATGATTTTTGGGACCAACATGAGCCGGTGTTCATCGCACCCGAGGTCAGTCTGTCCTCTCCGTCTACTCCGAATAGCAAAGAGCCGCACTGCAGCGTGGCCTTCGACAGCTGTAAGGTCAGTACAAGCAGCTCAGCAAAACCAGGTTTAAAAGGATGTTTTTTTTTTCCAAATACAGTGCTTTGCAAAAGTATTCATACCCCTTGAACTTCCACATGTTGTCATGTTACAACCACAAATGTAAATGTATTTTATGTAATAGGCCAACACAAAGTGGCACATAATTGTGACGTGGAAAAAAATGATAAATGTTTTTGTTTTTATTTTATTTTGTACAAATTAAAATCTGAAAAGTGTGGTGTGCATTTGTATTCAGCCCGCTTTACTCTGATACCCCTAAGTAAAATCCAGTGGAACTAATTGCCTTCAGAAGTCACCTAATTAGTAAATAGTGCCCCTCACCTGTGTGTAATTCAAACTCAGTATAAATACAGCTGTTCTGTGAAGCACTCAGAGGTTTGTTAGAGAACATTAGTGAACAAACAGCATCATGAAGCTCAAGGAACACACCAGAGAGATCAGGGATAAAGTTGTGGAGAAGTTTAAAGCAGGGTTGGGTTATAAAAAAAATAATAAATAAAAAAAATAAAAAAAAACCTCAAGCTTCGAAAACATCTCACGGAGCACCTTACATCTGAAATTGGAAAGAGTATGGCACAAATGCAGTTCTAACAAGACATGGCCATCGATCTAAACCGACAGGCCGGGCAAGGAGAGCATTAATCGGAGAAGCAGCCAAGAGGCCCATGGAACTCTGGAGGAGCTGCAGATCCACAGCTCAGGTGGGAGAATCTGTACACAGGACAGCTACTAGTGGTGCACGCCACAAATCTAGCCTCTATGAAAAAGCGTTGAGAAGAAGGCCATTGTTAAAAGAAAGCCATAAGAAGTCACGATCACTTAAATACAGTACACCATCGACAATGGCGTGGTGTATAGAGATGCGGAGCTACTATTACTGTATACGTTACAGAGAAATCCCAAAAGTGCTCTGTCGTGAGTACTGTACTGGAACAGCTTTACCACTAAAACTGGAGACTCCTTTATAGAATTCTTAAAGTCTATTTTGGTAGAATGTCCTCTATAGACCTTTTGCAGACATGTGACTACCATGTCCTCAATCAATGGACGGTGTCGTTAACTGACATTGCGGTACTATGTGTTTTTGTTTATTGATAATTATGTTATGGAATAATGCAACCATGATGCAAAGGTGAATTCCAAAGTTCAACCGAGACTCAAATGAAGCATCTGCACAGCCACTGAGTTAAATGTATTTTGAATGCAAATTGAACTATTTTCTTTCCTCCAGAACTAGCAGTATAGTAACCCGAACTATACCTATAAAGTCACTAGGCTGATAAATTGATTTGATTTTGGAATGAATCCAGACAAAAAAAATAAATCTTTTTTTTTTATTATTATTTTTTAAAAATTACCTTATTGTATTTTAAGGGTATTTGAGTCATGCATCCCAGTTAAGGCCTGGGCATTGCGATAATTCATGCACAACTTAAAAAAACAAGTAGTGTTTGGTATACAGTACAGTAATTGTGATCTGCATCGTGTCCCTCTAGGAACTGGAAGTGACGGTGACTGAAGATCTAATGGACTTCCTGGCTGAAGGTGCTGTAGCTATAGAGGTTTACGGGCACAAAGTAGAAAACCCTCGGCGAAACCTAGCACTCTGGGACCTGGGGGTGATTCAAGACAAGACTCGCTCACTCCGAGAGAAGTACACACACACACACACACACACACACACACACACACACACACACACACACACACACACACACACGTGCACACAAAACCGATTAAAATAACGATTATATTATTGCAGCAATAAAAAAACAAGGTTCTCCTAAGAAGGCATACATACTGTACAATGAGCAAAATCAAAATTTGGCTGAGGAAGATTTTTTGGATCTTTGGGTTTGAAGTCTCATATGGAGTGATTGTGTGTGTGACGGTGCTGTATCCTGTCTCAGGTGGAGTGAGGTGTTGCGGAGGTTAGAGCTCTGGGTGCAGGTATTAGAGCTGAACGATGGAGGAGAGTTTGTCCCTGTGGAGGTGACGCCTGCCAAAGACGTGCGCACAGGAGGAGTGTTTCGGCTCAGACAGGTACGTCTGTGGTTTGAGCGCAGTGTATGTATATATGTATGTATGTTCGTACTATACTGTATATACTGCGTATCTCTGCATGCAGGGCCAGTCACGGCGTATTCAGGTGGAGGTGCGCTCCGTGCCCGATTCTGGCACCATGCCCCTGATGGCCGAATGCGTTCTCAGCGTGCATGTAGGAAACATTCAGGTGCAACCGACCTCACAGGTGAGCAGTGTGTGAGATAACACACTGATCATTCTCATCTTATATGCACAAACAGGCTAGGTTTTATCGTTAACACACTACTAACACATCTGTCTGTGCAGGTGAGGCACAGTGAGCTGGACAGCTATCAGGTGAGTCAGAACTGGAGTTGCACTTAGACCTCGTTTCTAAACACTTATGCAGGCATTCTATATATACTGATGATAGAGAGAGAGCTAAATACTTTCAGAAGACACTGTAAGTCTACGGCATGGTTGATATGGATGTGTTTTCATAGGAGAGGGATTTGGAGAGACTGAAGGCGCAGTGGCTCGCCGCCCTCACTCAAAGACAAGAGAACCTGGACCAGCAGCTTCAGAATCTCGTCAGTAAGCCTGGTGAGACTGCAGGAAGCGTTTGCTCATTAATAAAATGTACATAACAAGCCCCTTAGGCTAAATGTGTAGCCGCTTATTCCAGACATGTTCAGTGCTTTTAGTTCAAGTCTCGCTCTTACTGCTAAATCATGTCTAAAGCATCACACAGAACCACAAGTGATGTACACAGTACTGTGCAAATGTCTTAGGCACCATATTAAATGCTGTACCAATTTTGTTTTATATGTTTATCATGTCTGCATAATTATGTACAGAATCATTCAGTATTTGCATATAGAACTTAAAATTTAATAAATAAATTATTTATTAGTTATTGTTAAATAAATAACATTACAGGAGAATATATGCATGTCTCATATTCTCCAGCATGCTCAGTAAAACCTAACAGCTGTTTTACTTATAGTTCTGTGCAAAAGTCTTGGGCACATATAAAAATATGGCATAAGCAAAAGATGCTTTTGAAAACATTTCTGCACAAAGGAAACTTCTATAAAGAGCAATAAAATAATCAGTCAATATTTGGAGTGAAAACTCATTGCTCAAAATCAGGAGTTTTAGACACAGATTTGTGCAGTTTTATAAGAAAACAGCTGTTAGGTTTTACTGAGTTTGCTGGAGAATACGAGTTCTTCTGGTAACTTTCACACTCGCTCCTTTCTATTTTTATGCAAATCCCAGGAGCGTACATTAGGTTTTTTGTCTCCATCTGAAAACTGCTCTGTTTTTCTTTACAGCCATGCATATATTCTTCTGTAATGTTATTTATTTATAAAATTGTAAGCTATATATGGAAATCCTGAATGATTTTGTACATAATTGTACAGACATGATGAACATTTATAACAAAATTGGTAAAGCAAAATATACAGTAATATGGTGCCTAAGACTTTTTTGCACAGTACTGTATAATCTCCATTTCCATTATCTTCTATTCCGGAATGAACTCCATTTATTCCCTGTGCCACTCTCATACTTTCTCTTTACGTCACTCTTTCTCCGTAGATAAATCAGAGGAAGATGTAGACCGGGAGGCGCAGCTGTTGGAGTGTCGTCTCACCCTGACAGAGGAACGGAACGCTGTGTTACTGCCTCCTGCTGGCAGCGGTATTCCTGGAGCTCCTGCTCACTGGTGAGGAGATCTCAGTACCAGAACTCGGACAACCCCCAGATTGTCTATTTTTCTTCTTTCTAAATGCCTGGGTCACTTTGATCAGGATTTTCTTTTCTCTGTAGGATTCCGGTACCAGGGATGGAGACGCACATCCCCGTCATCTTCCTAAATCTCACCGGTGAGTTGTGCTCGGTTGAAATACGTCTGCTTGGGCGTCTACATCATAACATGTTTGTACTTGCTTTAAAAAGCATCTGAAAGTTGGAGTGCACTACCGTTTCATTTAAACTACTGCAAAACTACTACAGTTTTTATATTCCTCCAACATGATTCCACCTTGCGCAGCAGGTGATGTAGTGGCCTTGTACAGTACCACCACGTTCAGGGGTTCGATTCCTGCCTCAAGTCGTAGAGTTTGCATGTTCCTCCCGTGCTTGGTGGGTCTCCTCAGGGTTCTCCTGTTTCCTCCTGCAGTCCATAGATAATTGGAGTTTCCAAATGGCCCGGTGTGTATGTGACCCTGTGATGGCTTGGCACCCCGTCCAGGGTGTACCACACCTAGAGCCCTGAGACCCCTGGAAAGGGTGAATGAGGGGACTTTCTTGAATAATATAAGTAAAAACAGTGCGAAATCGGTAAACAGCATGTGGCAAAGAGGCACCTTCAAGATCTCTGGGTCGACCTTGTGCTTGGATTACTGTCTGTGTGCAAGTGAAAATCTCTTGAACGTGGGCATGTAACTAATATTTCTTTATCTTCAGATTATACTGTATAGGATTTCTCAGCCTGTCGTGGATGCGATTCAGTTTTTTTATTGTACTGGCAGACCATTTAATTCTTTTTAGAGAAAATATCTTCAAATACAGGAAGACTGATCAAGTGTCTAAGGCCTGACATTAGTAAAGAATTTCCAGAATTGGGTTTAATGTTCATATATTTGGTTTATTGTAGTCTAATAATAGGTAATATATTGTTTTCAATGAGTCGTCACTTGATTGATTGATTGATTTTGCTGCAGTTAATCAATGAATCAATAATTTTTCTCCTACTTTGCAAAAACATGCTGGTAGTTGGCGACTCTAAATTGCCCCGGATGAGAATCAGTGTGTAACTGTGTGTGATTGTGATGGACTACCGCTCACAGCCAGTGTTTCGAGGTTACTGAAGAGGAATGAATAAATAAAGTACTCATGGAGTCATTATTTTATGCATTGAAATAAATACTTTAACCGCAAAAAAAGGGTCAATCAGCCAAGACAAGTGTCTGAAGTTTGCTACTTTCGTTCTGGAACAACACAACTCCTGGCTTTGAGTAGTTGTTAAAATTTCAGCAGGACGCTGAACTGGAAGTTAATGTTCTCTAAATCAGGGTTTTTCAACAGCTTGTTGTGGACATGAGTCTAATCGTTGATACGGTGCCGTTATAAACGTGTCAGATCATTAGGGTCTACTTTGTCTCCTTCAGCATCATGATTTGTCTTTTATACCACACTAAAAGACAGCACATTGTCTCGTGTTCCTGGATACTTAAAGCAGTTAAAAAATAAATGCTAATCATTTTCCTCTCCTGTCCACAGCTGACAATTTCCATGATGGTCTCTCGACTCCGCTGGCTGCAGGCATGGATGCTCTCCTTAGCCGAGAGGATGAAGACGATTTCTTTGAGCTGCAGATTGTAAAGCATCACGAGTCTAAGGTTAGGATTTGTGGATAATTATGTTTCATGAAGATAATATGTTGGCTCACTCTAAGTTTTGATGAAGACGTTAAAAAAAAAAAAAATAGTCTGTCTTTGGGTTGCAACCGAATGCCATCATCTGTATATATTCTTGTATAGTTTTTTTAATTTATTTATTTATTTTTTTATCTGAACGCATTCTGTTCATTGTGAATAATGAAAGTGTGTTCCTCTAGTATTTAGTTACATCCCAATGGCCTGTCTGTTTCTCCGTCTCATTTCATTATCATATCTTTCATGGTACAGTTTGGTAGCCTTTAGGTTAACTCGCCTGTTTTGTGTGTGTGATCAGGTGAAAGCTGAGGCGTCGTGGGACTGCACAGTGCATGAATGTGTGGAGCTGAGTCGAGGTGGAGGGCCAGAGCAGTACGTGTATCTGACCGTGCGCGTCGCCGTGCTCCTCAGCCACCCGGCACAGATGCAGCTGATTCTGCGCAAATGCATCTGCGTCAATCTCGCTGCTCGACAGGTCAGACACACACACTGTAGCCATTACTGCCACAGAACACACATTTCACTGTTTACTCTGCACTAATGGAAATGACATTGAGTGCTTTGTCCAGCATGTGTAATTAATATTGTATTATACAGTACATCATGGTGTATTCGGTAATGCATCATCATGTTAAGGCTGTGGGTTACTGGGTTACTGATTGGAAGGTCAGCGGTTCAAGCACCAGCTCTGCCAGTTGCCGCTGTTGGGCCCTTGATCAAGGCCGAACCCTGTCTGCTCCAGGGACGCCGTATCATGGCTGATGCTATGCTGTAATGTATTATGCAAAGAAGGAATTTCTCTGTGCAGTACTGTATATGTGACAAAAGATTAACTTGTTTTGGGGCATTTTTGGCTTACTGTGTTAAGGCACCGAGTTACTGATCGGAAGGTCGGCGGTTCGAGCCCCAGCTCGGCCGGATGCCAGTGTTAGGCCCTTGAGCAAGGCTCTTAACTTTGTCTGCTCCAGGGGCGCTGTATTTATGGCTGACCCTGTGCTCTGCCCCCAGCTATGTTTGGATATGCAAAAGAAAGACAAATTAAGGCTTTTTTTTATTTCATAACGTGACCAAAATGCCAAGCATACCATAAGATACAATAAATGCAACACTATGAATGCAGCATTTCGCACATGCTCATGCAGGAGGAAGAATGATAGATTTTTTAGATCATGATATAAATTCAAATTTTATTATTATATTAAGTTTTTATTTTAATAGATATTTAGTTTAGCACTAATGTGAACTGATTGATTAAGTACATTTGGTTTAAGTGAAGAATTATACAAGGTTTCTTCTGCTTTAAGACACCAACATGCATGCATGTTAATTGGCGATTAATTAATTCTGCATTGTTGCCTTTGAATGCTAATGCACCCTCTTGTTGCTATCCGCCGCAGGGATTTGCTAAAAGCTTGCTGAAGATGATGTCTCAGCGCAGCAGCATTCCTGGCAGCGGAGTCACCTTCGAGATCGTCTCAAACATCCCAGGGGTACTAAATCCGGCTTAACGTATTTTTCTTATAGTCCTTTGTGCAGCATCATCATAATGTAGACTTAGTGCACTGTGGTCTTTTATTGGCCTCCCAACTGTTTTACTGCTAACAACTGATAAGACTTCAAAACTCTGCGCTACGTCATTTTAAATGTCAGCTCTTTGTGTATTCATTGCACACTGCGTCTTTCTCCTTAGGATGCCCAGGGCCCTGAGGACAGAGAGATGTTGGCCAAACTTGCCACCAGTGCAGGGAAAAAGGCTGAGGACAGCGTGGCGGCGATAGAGAAATACCTGCACACAGTACTTGCTGTGGAGAACACCCTGACACTGGACCGCCTCAGACAGGCATGATGTGTACACACACACTCACTCACACTTGGATTAAGCATTATGCTTAGATTGCTGAGGTTTCTGGGCACATCAGAATTTCAGTTAGAAATTATTATTATTATAATAATGTGCATTACATAAAATAAATAAATAAAAAGATTCAATCATTTAATGTTTGTTTCTTTTCAACTTAACCGTTATAAACGGTTAAGTTCATGTTTTCTCTGTCATAAGTAATAGCAAGGTGATGTTCACCTTAAAGGGCACCTATTATTAAAAATTAAATTTTTCATTTTTACACATTAAGATGGCTCTCCAGTGTTCATGTACAAACAAAACATGTTCCTTGCTTAAACAAGCTTATTAGATTTTTTCCCCTGTTGTGACCTCATATGAGTATATAACCTTCCTTGGCTTTTTGCTCAAAAGCAAAGTAGCTCATTTATAATACATAGACACTGAAATGGTACATTTGGAAAAGGAGTGGTATGAAAAAAAAAAAAAAAATGCAGTACTCCCCAAAAAGTGTGTATGAATTCTCCAGCTGAAACGACCCTCAGATACTGCATTTGTTTCTTTAACTAATAGTAAAGGATGGGACCTTTAACGAACATTTCTTGAAAACTTGTTGCCTTTTTTCTTTTTAGGAGTTAAGTAAAAGTACAGATATCTGCTGTATTTTGAGTTGAGTAAAAGTAAAGATATTCTCTAATCAATCTACTCAAACAAAGGACAGAGACATGATACTATACATGTACTTAACCAGAGTAATGAAGTCAATGTTTTTTGTTGCCTCCCACACCTTGTAACCTTTAGTTAAATAATAAGTCTTTAACTGATCTGTGTGTGTTTGTGAGAGCAGGAGGTGGTGGTGAAAGAGCAGCTTGCCAACAAAGGGAAGAGTCAGAGACGCTGTCTCAGCTCACCCAATGTCCACAGGGTGAGTAAGAATGATAAAACTGGACACGTTTACTGGGATTGAATACAATAAATATATATTTATACAGACGCTATAATAACCGTCATATGTTTAGCTCACTGGGAACCAGCAAGATCTTTCATTCAACAATGAGTCTGCTATGAACAAAGTAAGTGTGGGTGGCGAGAACGTTCCAGAAGCTTTTCAAAAGTCCCGAAATCATTTAAAGAATATTTGTGGCACGCATTCAGAATGAAGGCACACCTTTAAACAGAAATATACTTAGAAATGATGATCATAAAATAGGACTATCAAAATGCTATCATTGAAGACTCATTGTGAAACTCAATCTTGTTAGTATAAATAGAACAATATGTGCAGGAACACATAACTTGGTTTCTCAATTATTCAAGTGTTTAGACTTTCACTTTTTGCACACTTTATTACAGAACCAAGATCCACTAATCCATAAAGAAGAAGAGTGACAGCATGATTTTTATAATTGTTTTAAAAATCCAAAATGGAAATATCGAATTTAGATTAAGTCCCACAATTCAAAAACTGGAAGGCCAGACCAGGGGGAAAAACCCATGTCCAAGAAACTCAGATCTGGGCAAAGTTATAAAACCATTTCTAAAGCTTTGCTTGTTTGCAGGAGCTCAGTGGGCTCCATTATTTTTAACCCTCATAATCTCTAGCTTCCTCGAGCCGACCATTTGGCTAAACTCTAACTGTCTGAAAGGGAAGGTTTGTGATATAATCCTGAATGCTGGAGTATTTCTGAGTACATCATACTTTATTAGAGTAGCAGAAGAAAGAGTCATGTGGCAGGAACTTTTAGGACTCTATGCATGAGAAAAAAATTATCTAAAATAAATAAAATGAAAAAAAAAAAACCTTTTTGCGCTGAACTTCAAGGGTTTTCTACAGGTACTGCTCATCACCTAGTAATGCCATCCTTGTGATGAAACTTGGTGATGGCAGCACTGTATTATATGGTCGCTCTATTTTTGTGGGTCGTATCGTGTTTAAATGTCCAACCAAAGCTCGGATTACAATCCCTTTGAATTTTTGACGAAGTTCAGTTCAAATTCAAATCTGATTAAACTTGAGAGAATCTGCCAGAGAAAATGGGGAGAACCTGCCCAAATCCAGGTGTGCAAATTTGTAAGAGCCAAAAAGACTCGATGCTGTACTCGCTGCCAAATGTGCTTCTAAAGTGGTTAAACTAGTGCAAACAAAAGTTTCAAAGTGCATCTATGGTTTCTTTTTATATATCTACTCTATCTTCTCTCAATCAAGACCAGGTAATTCACCAGGCTGGCATTTTCCTTGTTTAGCCTGATCGCTTCTTAAGCCTATCTAGTAAAAAGTAAAGATTTTTAATTCAAGTTTTTTTTCATGCTTCCTTAAATGTCTAGACTGCTTGGGAGAGACACCAGGATATTTCTGTCTCACATTCATCACTGAAAAATGCATCATCTCATTCAGAACTGCCCCAACACCCAGAGCCAGGTAATCCACCTTAACTAATATATTTTGTAGTCAAGTATCGCCTGGTGTCCTATTCACCATGAAATGTATTTATTTTCATGTCTCACACATCATTTACCTTCATCTGGACAGTAATAGTTAAATAAGTGATACAGAGCAGCCAACACCTGGATCTAGATCCTGTTTCTTTGTGATGGTCTTAACTCTGGTGCTTAAAATGTAAGGAACAAAACCTGACAGGCTTTCAACCAAAACATGGTATTGGTGCTAAAAAGTCTCACCGAGGTGAAAAACTGAATTTTTTGATAAGAACGTATTAAAACACCATTTCCCACAATACTTAATGGTTCTTATCTTCCGATCCATGCTTTGTTTTTTGTAAATATGCATACACATTTATAGTTTCATTTTAACATTTATCAGATAAAAAGAAACACATTGGCTAAATACAATAGTAGTTTATGTAACCTTTTTGAATTCAAATCTTTTAATGATCTTAATTCTTATTTATATGAAACTTGGCCAATTTAGATTTCAAATGAAAAGACAAACCTGAATTTTTTTTTTTCCTCTAAAATGCTGAATTATTAAGATATATAAATTTGACATGGTTACAGACACTACAGATTTTTTGCTTTTTAAATTTTTACCAAAAACCATCTGTCTTTAATTTAAGCAACAATTTTATAGGTCATATTCTTCATATGCATAATCATACACTAATTTTAGTATCAATACTCAAACAAATATGAATATTTAAAATTATTTTTGGGGCACATATAAAATCATCTCTGAAAATGGCTTAAGTTAGCAACTTGAATTTTTTTAGGGGAGCAAGATTGGTCACTTCCATGTTGTATAAACTTCAGAAGTAGCTTTTTCGGCACACACACACTTTCTGTATTATATGTAGAACATAAAAAACTGAAATCAGCACCAATACTATGGTTTGGCCATTTACAGTAACAGGGTTACAGTAACATTCTGACCAATCAGCTTCAATTAAGAATTCTACAGCACTTTATAGTACAACTTCTTCTGTTATTGTATAGTACCTCTCCCAAGTTATTTGGTCTTTTTCTTTATTCACATTCATCTACTCCAGGACTTTCGGGCATGGCTGCTGCTTATTTCTCCCCAGTTAAAGCGCTAATGAGTCCAATGCCTAAGATGCTGAAATCCCTGCTCCCTAAACGAGAGGAGAAGAAAGACATGAACATTTCTTCACTCTCAGAGCCGCAGGTACGGAATCGTCCTCATGCACTTTTATGTTTTTCTTTGATAACCTGTAAACCTGCCATTTGTATGCCTGATTAACTAATAATATTAGTGCTTAAGCTCTTCGTCCTTAAATCTCTTACAGAATGTTCCTCTCATAGTAATTCAGTGTGCAACCCCTCAAGAAGACCCCGGTGCTCCCAAACTGGTAAGCTGATTCAAATTTAGAAACATATTTCCTGTATTTTTCAGCTAGAAATCATATGTTCGGGTTTCTTTAGGAACATGTAAACTTCACACCAACACCACGACCAAATACAGTGCCATCTGTACCTGAAGCTTTATCTTTCACTGTGGCCGACGTGCATGCTTTACCAGTTTCACAAATGACTGCAACGTCAGACATCAATACAGAGAACACAACGGATGCCCAGGTAACAAAATATTAATTAAAATAACATAACATATAAATCGTATGTATGATTTAGTGAAGGTACTTTGAAAACATTCATAAGGCCTCAGGAAGTCAGGAATAATAGTGTGTGGGATTCTGTTATAAAAAAAAATGATCAACCTATTTTGAAAATTTTAATATTGTTCAATTTAAACTTTGAATTATGAATAGTGCTGTCAATTGATTAAAATTTGAAATTTAGTTACTCACAGTCATAATCTGTAATTAATCACGATTAATCAAAAATTTAAAACACTCAGATTTACTTGTATAATAAAAGTACAATGTTGGAATAAAGAAATGCATGACAAACTGGTTAGAGGAAACAGATTATGGGAATCCATTAGGGTCAAACTGGTCATATGGGCCTTCGAGTGGCGCAGTGGTAAAGTGCTCGCACTACCATCCGGAGATCGCTGGTTCAGTTGCTCTAACCTCTCACAGCTGGAGGTCTAGAGAGAGCTGATTGGCCGAGCTCTCTCAAAAGGGAGGGATGAGGGGTACTTCGTGCTCCCACATTAATCACGGCTCTACAGCCAATCAGGGGCATCTGTGAGCTCACGCAAGCGGAAGGAGTGGATAGCGCTGTCCTCCGAGTGTGTTAC
>JAQMYL010000020.1:12734685-12746350 GCA_030014365.1 Clarias pachynema
ACCGTGTGAACGGGAGTGTGTGTGTGTGTGTGTATATATATATATATATATATATATATATATATATATATAAACATAAACATATTAGAGTAACTCTGCATCTCTGTATTCTATATTTAAGCATTCGTTCCTGGTTGTCTTATGAGATCTCCCGAGTGGCTTAAGAGAAAAGTGCTTAAACTTTGCGATTCTGAGACCAGATTTAGCCCCAGTATTACTCTCTTTAATACTCTCTTCAAAGCTAGATATCCTTGAGTTCAGATAAGGTTAGTTAGCACTTACCTTTAAACTGCAGTCAGCTGTGTTGTCCCAGTGTTTAGTCTGCCCTACATAAAGAGTTTCACAGCACAGTAGCTTGTTTTGATAAAGACAGTAAAAATAGACAAAGCTATTTCCATAAGACAGAGCGCTAAGAGCATTTTAGTGCTGTATTAGTGTCTACCTGGCACAACTGTGACACCTCCAGTATTTTGCAGAAGTCTTGAGCCACCCGTCATTTCTTCATCTTTTGCTTCCAAAGATTACTTGTATTTTTTTTTTTAATGCAGTCTTGAGGAATAATTCTCCAGCATTTCCAGTCCATCCCTGTACCTGACCAGTTTCAGAGCAATGTTTTTTTCTTTAAGTTACAAAGTGATCTGTGAATCATTCAAGCATAAAACCCATCCAACTTATGGCATGAACCAGTGAGAAACAGTTGAAGATGACAGGTGATGTTGAATGCTGAGTGGTTGGAACAGAAGAGAGGGGAAACAAGGTTGCTGTTGAGGTTGTTACAATTTCAAAATTGCTTGTTTATGTATCATAAGGCATTTTGCAGCCTGTCGCAGTAAAACATTTGTTCCCACTTCTTCTACTTAACGTATATATGTTGTTGGTCTTTTGGCTGCTCCCGTCAAGGGGTCACCACAGCGGCCCATCCAACCCAAACACAACTTGGCACAGGTTTGCCCTTCCTGGCGCAACCGTCCCATTTTATCGAGCTTGGGCTCGTCATCGCACCCCGTGGCTGGTGTTTGGGCAATGGGTGGGGATTGAACCCGGGCTTTCCGCAATATGAAGAAATGAAGGGATGGGTCGAGATGTTTGCACGGTACTGTACACCAACTTTGAATTAGTATTGTATGTTAAATCTATAAGAACTTGAACAGTTGAATCTGTAACTATAACATTTGGGTAAATACATCACTGTTGCTTGATTGTTGTTAACTAACTTTTTTCTTCAAGGTTCAAAATGTCATTTTAACATTTTAGACACTTGTTAACCCATATTGTGGTAGAGGTCTATTAGCATGAAGACTTATTGTGTTCAAGTTCCATTTAAAGGATTTAATAATTCCTCCTAGTGTTAAAGAAACCATTACAGTGCTGAGTGAAGCCTTCTACCTCCAACAGTGAATTAACCCACTGATCACACTCGAAATAATGAGAATGTCGAACAATACACTTGGACACACAACACATTTAAGACATTACTGGAGCTGAGATTGTGTTCATCAATATACCTTTATTCTCTAGTAGATACAATACTAAAATAAACACAAGTTTTAAAAAAAGTCATCTTAAACAAAGAAACTGTACAAAAAACCGCTAATATATACTACAGTTTAATTACAGAACAGTCTACTGTCCAAAAAAGGCACTAAAGTCTTAAATGGGACAGAATGATTGAGATCCAACTTACTTAAAAATCAATACATTTATTTTTAACAGTTTATTTATAGGTTTATTATAGTGTAATTTTTACGATACATCGTTATTGAACTGTCGATATAAACTATAGGCAGAGGAGATGTTTATGGACAGATGAATGTGAACCCTGAAGACTGGAATACAAAGCACCCCCACAAATAAACGTCGGGATTAAGGATTCAGGCTAAACATTGAACTGTAATACTAGTGTGTGTTGCAGCTGAGAACTACGTCTTCCATAACATATGGCTTATAAAGCCCAGTCAATGTGATATTACAGTTTGGCACAGTGTTCCACCTTGTGTGTGCGCGCAAGCGTTTATATATTTGCCATACATACCAGAGCAGTATCAGCACATACATACAGTGTATGTCAGAGTTACACTGCAATACGCCATAAAAGTGGGGAAGAAAAAACTAACAAAAAACCTAAGTGGTTGCTTTTTGTTACTGAAATGTCTTCTCAGAGGAGAAATTATGGTTAGTAAGCTAGCTACGTCATTAGATTACAATTTGCTCTAACCTGCATAAATATCTATATTGAAATATTGATGACCGACTCGATAAGATAAAGACCCCAAGACCAATAAGCTTTAAAAATTATATTTAGAAAGTATCCTTGTTTGTCACTTAGCAATGGAAAACTGTGTTGGCGAAGACCAATAACCATTTTGTCAAATCATAATCTTTTGATAAATGCCGTTTGTAGAACTGTTGTATAGAAACATTATCACACTAGAGACCATGCTGTTGTAGCGAATATCAGCACGGCTGTGATATCTTCAAGACCACATCATAGCCAAAGGGTGACCTCTGGTTCTCAAAAATGAGTCCCGCAGAGAAATGTTCAATTCCTCCACTGACCACCAGGTGCTAGCACCTGGAGCCCCATAGAGCCCAATGTTAAAACTTTGCAGCCTGGTACAGAAAATGGTTTCCATGGTGTACACAGCTACACTTCCAATCCATAACTGTAACGAGGAGTGAATTTTTATGTTACTGATCATTTAAAATTACATTTAGCCTTATAAATTAGGGGCATGGCCGAGTTGATTGACAGCTGTCAACATTTACATTTAGGTATTTGGCAGACGCTCTTATCCAGAGCGACTTACAAAAGTGCTTAAGTTTCCGTCATTGGATAGATTTTACACTGGGTTACTAGGTTACTAACTAAACAACTGCTCTCACACTGCTAGCTGTCTGTTATGCATCATTGTATGATTGTATCGTAACTTACCACAAGAAATATAGGAGTCGACACAGAGCGATGCGTAGGATATGGATGACAGAATTCAATTAAATGCAAAGGTAACATTAGCCACATTAGCGTTTTAGCTCAACTATAGCTAAGCGAGCTAGCTTGTATCACCTGAGATAGTAGCAGTGTTCCAACCAACAACCAGGTGCTGTTTGCTCCGCCCATTTGCCCATTTATGGATTAACCGGGGTTTAGGTGGCGTCAACTCCTAAATGGGCAGAGCTCCCAGTTTTAAAACCGCTCTTCAGAAAGCCTATGGGTGATGTCACCAAGGGTTTAAGTTCTTGTACAGTCTATGATCACAGCTGTGCTGATATTCAGTACAACAGCGCTCCTTCTCATGTGGTGGGGTTGGGAGGGGAATGGGTTATGGGGAGACTGTCTCCTGAGATAGGCTTCCATAATATAAGTGGTATAGATGATGAGTGAATGAATATCGAGGTAACCAGAGAGCGGAAGAAACGTACTGATCGATTAGCTTGTGACCAGAACTGTCCATGATCGGTGATCAGCTCATCAGCCTTATATATAACTGATTCAGTACCACCGTGCATGCGCCGCCGAGCGGAGAACAGGACAAATGAACCCAACAGGATGCTTCCCAATATTTATTTATGACCTGAATTATTTTTAAAAAATCATAAAAAACCTTAAATTATTGACAAACTCTACATATATTCCTGATTATGCATATAGTACCTGTAATAAATGCGTCCACTATCACGTTAGGAGTTCAAATGCTGCTACAGCCATATGAAGCCTTTTTTCATTTTCTGTTAGATTTTTTTGGTCCTGTAATCTATTTTGTATTTTTTAACCCGGAATTTGCAGATCAGCTTTAAATAAATATCATAATAATAATAATAATAATAATTCAGCCATGAAAATTGCAATCTCTAAACAATACCGTTTTTTAACCTTCCTAAAAGTGGTATTCATCCAATATTTTAAAACAAATTATTTTTTTAAATCCAATTAAAAGTAAAAAAATAAATAAAAATACATTAGCAAAATCAAATGTTACAGCTTGCTATGTTCCAATTAAAAAGCTGCTGAAATGTGTTATTTATTACAGCTATAAAAACAAAGTTAGCTAGGGTTTCTGGAGAACTCCTGTCAAATTAAGAATTAATGGTCATTTCGGCTTCTGTGAATTTATTCAGTAACAAAAACTTTGTGTAGCTCAGTGAAAAAGGTTTCATGCAAGTGAGCAGAAGGTTGCAAGATCAAATTTCGAAACTGTTAGAAATTTAGAGCTGGTTTCTAAATCCTGAGCCTCAGCTGCTTGGTCAAGAGTAAATCATATGTACAGAGTCAGCCAAAAAAAAAAAAAAAGTACACACTACAGGAAAAGAAAAAAATTGTATGATGCATATATTGTATTAATATAATAATAATAATAATAATAATAATATCAGTTAATATCAATCAATATTCTTTAGTGTGTATACATTTTATTTTGGCTGACTCTTATTAATAATACATAAAAATCCTTTTTTTAAGTTAACAGGATCTTCAAATAACACTGCCTCAGCTTTCTGTTGTGGCTTTAAAACCTGCTTTCACTTTTGCTAGGGGGTGCTCTGTTTTCTGTTCAAAAATATGTTTGAAAATATCTGACACACAGAAAGACTGCTCTTTAAAAAAAATATATGAAACTTAAAAAGATATACGACATAGAAGAAGAACCCTTGATTAGTTAATTCTGCATTTCATAAATATCAGCTTTTTTTTTTTTTTTTTTTTTTACACAGAGAAAGAGAAAAGACAAATCATAAAATCATATTGAATATAACGAGGTTTTTTATATTTTAGCTAGTTTTTTTTATTTTTATTTTTTAATTGAGTAAAATAGCTACATACTGGAAAGTGTACCGAGCCTGCATTAGTCAACAGCAGGCTAGGCATGTGCCGATTCTGAGTTTATAGCATGATAGTGATGCGTCGATCCGATACTGAGTATCAGTATTGAGGTCAATACTGCCCTGAAACGCTGGATCGGAATTGTAAATGTGAACACAGGACATAAACTTTACAACATAGACGGTTGTGATTGTGAGGTTCTGTGAAATGAAGCTTGCTGAGAGTTGCTCGGTTAGTGTGAGGATGTAGCGGCTCTGATACCCAGAAGGTCCTAAGTATTGTTTAAACGTAGTAAAGGTAGGAGGATCGGAGCGTTCCTAATACAAGACGTTTGCCAAAAACGGAGCAACGGTGAGGGAATTTTAAACCAGGAACTCACTCGCCTTTTGGAGGTAAGCCCGACCCCTTCCTTGAGCGTTTGCATACTGGTTTACCGATCCTAAGAAATTCATCGCGTGTTATACCGTATGTACAGCTTCGTCCACTTGTTTTTTTTTTTTTTGCGGACTGTGAAATAATAATGCTGCAGTACGTGGACAATGATCTCTGGGGCAGATTCTTTTCCTGAAGTTTAGACTAAAAGGTTTTATCCAGTTGTCTAACCGATTATCGGCACATGCCTACAGCAGAAGTGGCAGAGCAGAAACGTATTAGCATTTTCTGTACACTGCAAGAACGATACGAAAAAACAAACTGCATCAAGAAATGATGCACTGGCCAGATTATGAGGTTTAGGGTTAAGATAAGAGCACTCCACCTTTCTATCTCTCTGTCTGTAACTGGACTCGCTCTGAGGCAAGGTTCAAGGGTTTTAAGGAGCAACATTACACCCAATAGTCCAGAAAATACGGGCGTTCTGTGTTTAGGCTTTTAGCTTACCATCACTTTTATAGTCCGAGGGACTCTTAAGTTTTCAACCTTTGGCATTTATAAACCCACATATTTTTGCTTTTGCCCATTTACATTTCAGTTCACCTCTTTCCATAATAAAAAAAAAACAAAAAACAAACAAAACAAAAAAAACACCAAAAAGAAGTACATAATAATCTGATTGCGGGTTAAACCTGAACTATAATCAGTTCTAAAATAAAATACAATGAAATAATAATAATAATAATAATAATAATAATAAAACCAAGCCAACTGTAAGAGGGAATAAAAGTGTTCAAGCGCCTAAATACACAGAGCCGTCAGTCGATACAGAAATCTGGAACACAGCCATGGGGCTGCGCGTCACACATTCTCATTCCTCCTATAAAGCTTCACACACTCTCGTTAGCTTGCACGCGCCGACGTCAAATGTCCGCAAAAAGCTCCTGCACGTCCGCGCAAAAAAGACAACGCCACTTCCAGGAAGCACCGATGAGGGACGAAACGCAAAAAGCACGACACACTCCTGGAGCGGAATGAGGTAAAGGTTGGGGGGTCAGGTTAAAGGAAGGGCCGGAGGTGGCGGCCCTACACTGTGGAAGATTTCAGTAAACATGAGGACCTTTGTGGTTTTGTTTGTTTGTTTTTTTTAAACACAGTCCCAGGCTGAGGAACAGAACCTGGACTACATGGCCTTTTTCAGATACAGTGTAATGAGAGGACGCAGAGGAAGAGAGTGACCCACGTCTGAGCAGCATGGAGTCATCACGAGAGTCGACCTCTGACCTGGAAACAACACGCATCCGTTTCTCCACACACTCGCACTCACACACTTACATACACACACTCAAAACACGTGCGCACACACACCCAGCTACTTCTCAGTCGTCATCCAGCGCCTCGGTTTTGATATCGCTGGCCACACCACCCGGGCGAGACAGAGCCAAGATACTATGATTGACAGCTGCCATCTCTACGGCGAGGGAGATGGGATCCTGATGGTCTGCATGGTTAGCGCTGTCATCCTGGGGGGGGAAGAGAGAAAAAAAAACAAAAAAAAACAAACACACAAGTCATGGAGAATTTGACATTTCTGAAACCGATGAAGTGCATCATTCAATCCTTACCTGGGTTGGCGATGTCGGCTCGAGCCTGTAGAAACCAAATGGACGCGCCAACTGTCTCTTCTCGAAGTAGGGCAAATCACAAGCCTGTGAGTACGTGAGAGAAAGATTCGTTCCCCACATTAGTAATTAAAACAATGAAAAAAAGATTTACATTGCACCAGTTTTTATAACATCTCTGTAATTATGGCGTTATATTTCTGCCACAATTCTTAGCGTGTGGTTTGACATTTTGAGAGCAGATGAAGCACTCTATGCGCGTGCAATGTCTCCACTGCGCGCTCAACAGCTCGATTCTGCGCGTGCAGTTTCTCCCCTGCTTGCTCAACGTGTTCTCCGCGCACGCGCGACTTCTCGACTCTGTCTGCACGCGCGTGCAACATTTCTTTTCTGTGCGCACTCGACTCTGCCTGTACGACTTATTGCCATATGTAATAATGCACAGTGACACGAGCCATGGTGCAAAAGATGTGCATCGTAGAAACGAGCAGCTCACATTCTATGAATTATGCGTCTAATGGAATCGTGCTGTTTGAACACTCAACGTCCCAATCTGTGCAACGCAAAGTTTAAAATATATACAGATCTGCCTGGTCACATGATCACATTCTTTTGTTGTATGTAAAAGTGTACAGCTGATCCCTCACCTGCTCGGTGTAGTCGTTGCCGTCGATGTCGTCGCTGTTGGAGTGTCCTCCCGGGCTCTGCACGTCGATCCCGTGACTCTCCAGGATTGTGGCTTCTTGGAAAAAAGACCCTGCCATGACACATCTGAAGCTACTTAAAAACCCACTAAGCAACTGGCACACGAGACTAAACATGCATTTTTATATTTATCTGTCCACCTGCCTTACTTGACAACTTCACTCCCAAACCTTTTAAATACATGCTAACCCGATGTTACACAAGTGTTCACTGGGGTGGATGACAACCAATTTTGAACGTGTCAACTTATCACTTATTTAGTATCAAACTTTCGGCTGGAATTGCTTTTTAAGCCTGCACCGTTAAAGACTGAAGTAAATAAACTGATGCGGGCAATGTGCAAAATAATACATTTGTGCATCACTATTTTAGGTATCAATTAAAATGCCTTAATCTACAAGTATATCCTTTAGGCTGTGACAAGACTCAAACTGATCAAATTGAAAAAAAGAAGAAAATGGGCCTTAAAATGGAAACAGGGACACAAAGAGAAAAATACTGAAAGCGTTTGGAACACCAAAGACTGCTAATTAAGTACTTCTCTTTGCAGGACTGACATGTTTATTATTTTCCACAATGCTATTCCGGATCGAGTAGCATTGTAAACATGTGTAATGTGTTTAAAATTTAAGACACATTGAAGCGGTAACCCTCATTATCCTTGCCATCTGGTGTTACCGTCCAGCTTAAACTCTAAATAAATTTTTAAAATGACTGTAAATGAATATTGAACAAACAGACCTAATCATGCACCCTGTTTGCAGCCGGATATTTCATGCATCTTGAACCAGGATTCAGATTTGAATCACATGGATTTAAATTTGTAGTCAAATGTGTCCTCAGTTTTCCAGACTGAAATCCTACTGCTGTATTGCATAGTGGGAGTATACAAATTAGCTCATAACACCAATAACCAACATCCTGTGCTGTTCCTCATTTCCAGGTGCTCTATGCAAAGAAGATTCTTGGTGTTAGAATTCCCCAGGAACTTTGCAGTTAAGATCAGAAACGTGTCGTTTTATGCAAGAATTACTAAACCAGCCATCAGGAAAGACAGTGAACACAAAAAAGACGAGCTCAGACAAATACAACCTCAGACGAACATATCCTTTTTTAACCATTTGAAGTTCTGCAAGGTCCACGAGCTTCCACGAGAAAGATGGACTCGTAATCACAGCGGCAAAACTCGCGTTGAATCATGATGAACCGCACTTATGACCACCGCATAGGTGAGATAGGGGTATTAGTTATTAACAGAATATGGGCCAAACTTCGCTGAGTGATGATGGTAGACTAATTATAAAGGTCTTGACTAAAACAACATGCATGAGGAATCTCAAAGAAGTTTTAATTTTCTTCAGTGGAACTTAACTAGTTAGTACTCGAGATTATATTCGCAAGATTATTGCGAATTCTCTAGATTATTCGCAAGTGAAAAGCCTTCAAGACAGTTGCCAGTCTTCCCAGGAGTGGACGTTCTGGCATATTCACCCCAAGGTCAGATGTATCTCAGAGAAATACAAAAAAAACCCAAGAGTTGCATCTCAGGCCTAACTCAGCATGTTTATTACTGTCCATGACAGCACAATTAGAAGAAGACTGAATAAGTACGGTTAGTTTGGAGGGGTTAACAGGAGAAAGCCTCATTGTGTCTAAAAAGCACATAGAAGCACGACCGGGGTTGGCAAAACTGCATCCGAATAAACCACAAGGCTTCTGCAACAATGTCCTATGGACAGATAAGACCAAAGTGGAGTTGTTCAGCCTTTTGTTGGCAAAAACCAAACAGCATTTCAGCAGAAACACCTCATACCCACGATCAATGGAGGGGTGATGATTCGGGCTTGTTTTTGCAGTCACAGGATGTCACAGGCACCTTGCAGTAATTGCGTCAACCATGATCTCCAACCATGATCTCTCCTGTATACCAATGTAGGGCCATCTGTCTGACAGCTAAAGCTTCGAAATTGGGTTGTGCAGTGATCCGAAGCACACCACGTAAATCTACATCATCAGAATGACTGAAAAATAAAAGAATAAAGGTTTTGGAATGGTCTAGTCAAAGTCCAGACCTCAAGCCAATTGAACTGCTGTGGCGAGACCCTAAAAGAGCTGTGCATGAGCAAATGCCCAGGAACCTCAATGAACTTTTGTAGAGAAGAACGACTAAAACGCTGTAAGAGACTGATGAAGTTATAAAGGAAACTATTACTTTAGTTATTGCTGTTAAAGTAGAATCTACAAGGTATTTAATGAGGGTGGTACTTGGTATTGCCTGCATGTTTTTTTTTGCCTTATTTTTAAAAAAATACATAATGAAATGGTGAAAAAGGTTGATGTCGTTCATTTGAGGTTGTATTTGCCTAATACTAAGACCAGGTGATTTTTATTACGTTTTTACACCAAAACAATTATTTAACTAACTTTTACCCATGTCCGTATAGTTTCCTATTCCCATTTCAATCCTTATAACACAATGCATGAAACGACCAGATCACTGATCGTGCTAGAAAAGAAAACATTACCAATAGTGGCCCTCCTCTTGATCTCTTTGCGCCGGTTAGCAAACCAGTTGTAGACCTTCAAGGACGTCACTCGCTCGAAATCAGACAGCTTTTTCCCTGCAAAAACACAAAACATCACCTAAATATCATGATTATTATTTCTAATACACTCCCCGATATACTACTATAAAATATTATAGATGACCCAGATGTCTGTAACTGTGCAGATGTTTAATTGGAGATCACCACAGTTTCCATTAAGCTCCTTTACAAATGCTGGAAATTCCTGCAACAGTGATTTTTATTAAATGTTTAGCAATCAATCAATCTATATCGGTTCATACAGTATTCACCGACCTGGTTTTTGTATGACAGCATTGCAGGCGTTGGCGATCTCCTCTCTTTTAGCTTCATCAGGATACTGGTTGTCATTGAAGTAGCTGTGAAGTGGGGAAATACAGTTCATTATACATGAGCCAATAGTTACTCATGACGGAAAATACATAAGGAAGTAACAGAAATGAAAATAAACAGATACCGGTGAGATAGAAATATCAGAAAGTAACCGTTCCTAACAATAAACTAATCTGAAATGCTTGCATAGATGATAAAACAACCAACCATTCGCATATATTTTCACCAAGAACCTACGGAACATTCTTACTAGATAGTTAATTCTTATTTCTTCCACCCTCATACACTCACATCAAATCCTACGTTCCTCTCTGTGTTCAGGGAGAGTCTTTGTCGGCAGGTTTAACATCACTCTTACCTCTCCATCACAGCAAGACACTCCTTCCTCCAGGTGAAGCGGCTGCCTCTGCGCAGACGGAAGCTGCCTGTGGCTGAACTTATTGGGGGTGGAGTTTGCCGCCACTCAATTTCATCCAGGGTCACTGGGGCAGGACGCATATTCAAAGTAGCACCTGAAAAAAAAAAAAAACATTTTTATTATTATTGTTTTATAAAAGTCATACGATGTTGTGAATATGTAGATCAATTTTGCATGATTTTCCACAAAAATTGTGCGAAAAGATTTTTACCTTTCTGAACACTCTGTGTGAACACACTAATATTTTAATTATCATCATTATTTCTAAAAATGGAAATCACCGGTCACCTCCCGATACAATATTATAACAATAACCAAGTGCCAAATCGTTCTTTTTATGTTGTACTAATTAATTAGGGCTTTAAAAGTTCATATTGTACACAGACAAGCACATCTAACCTGGAGTGGTCTTTTCCAGCTGGTACCAGCGATAGAAGGCTCTCTTCTTCTGCTCGCTCAGATCAGATCCCTGCTGTAGGAGCCAGTGAGAGATCCGACTCTGACTGATTCCTAAGAGGGAGGGAGAGAGAGAGAGAGAGAGAGGAAGCGAAAAATTGTGCAGGCGTCTACTTTGAATCAAAAAACAAACCAAAAATAAAAAAGTGAAGACGCAGACGAAGGGACGCTAGGTTAAAAAGTGAAGACGCAGACGAAGGGACGCTAGGTTAAAAAGTGAAGACGCAGACGAAGGGACGCTAGGTTAAAAAGTGAAGACGCAGACGAAGGGACGCTAGGTTAAAAAGTGAAGACGCAGACGAAGGGACGCTAGGTTAAAAAGTGAAGACGCAGACGAAGGGACGCTAGGTTAAAAAGT
>JAQMYL010000020.1:12753142-12764124 GCA_030014365.1 Clarias pachynema
ATCAAGCTTTGATCGAATCAAAGTTCTATATATATTTCTCACAGTTGAATTGTCTGCTCCTCATTTGGTTCTGGATAAAACCTTTAAAATATTTACAGCTTTGAAACATTTCTTTTTAAGCAGCTTAAAGTGTTTAAACCGTTTTTTTTTTTTTTTTTTACAAAAACAATCCGTGTTGTGAAAGGAGGTTACATTAAAGGGTTGTTTTTTTAGATGAATGAATTTGTGCTCATTGAAAAGGGCTTAAAGACTTTAAAACATTTCAGTTATTATTCTAACAAAGATTATAATGGCATCAGCAATTGGCCAAGCTATTACTTTGAACATGAGTACCGGCCCAGAATTTCACAATCGATCCATGCCTAGCAGCTAAGGTAAATGACTAGGGTGTGTGCAGAGATAAATTTCGGTCTTGCTTATTTGTGCAAAACTGATCTGTAGGAAGAATTAGCTTGGGTCTGGAAAATATTCTGGACGACTCCTTAATTACTTATCAATTAGATTAGTCTGTACTATTGGGGGAGGGGGGGGGGGGGATCTTTAAACTATTTGTCCAATTTTATAGTTATAGCTTGTAGAACATCAAAGCAGAAAAGAAATTCATTTCAGTCACCACCTAAGATAATTTCTAAAAGGAACCTAATGAGAGCTAAACTAATATAGGGATAAATACTAACGACTTAAAACGAGTAGAAACTTAGATCACAAGCTTGACTTTAAAAAGAAAATTTGAGTGTATTTTTGTATATTTACAATAGTAACAATAAAGTTACGCGACAGCGAAACAACTACAAAAAATCCATCACATGTTTTCAACTTCAGTTGTCTTAGTTTAGGTTAAAAACTATTTCTGATGTTAAAAATAATTTAATTAATAATTTGGACAATTGCTGCTGCCATTATAATGTTCATATATTTACAATATTTACAATAAAACGTGACGGCGCAACAGAAATGCACACAACTGATTTTTCATTAAAAGTTATAAAAATGTTTCTAGAATAACAAAAGAATATCAAAATTGGCGAACAATATCAGCAGCTGAGGTTTAAAAAAATTTAAATACGTGCATCGCTAATGACAAATCTAGTGCATTTACTCATTCATTCAGAAATAACAACACCTCATGATATATACAAGCATATAAAAAGGTACTATGAACACTGAGCGAAGCAAATGATGTGATGATGTCTTTGTTCTTTTTCTTCTCTTTGTTAAAATTCTGTTCTTCTGTTAGTGTTTTTTTTTTTTTTGTGCGAGTTTTACTGTCTGGTTTGACCAGCAAAGCTTATTCTTGCATTTAGGTTTTGTGTGATAGCCTGCAGAGGTCACTTAGAGTTTATGACCTCCTTAGTACAGGTACAGCTAGACACTTTGCGGAAAGTAATAAGTGCAAATTCCTACGAGCGCTGGCATCCACTGAAAAAAAAAAAAGAAAAAAAAAAGTGATATTGTCTTTGACAGTGGCATGTTTGTTGGCACCAGATGGCCGGTTTGAGTGTTTCAGAAACTGCTGATCTCCACAAGCGAGTGGTGCCAAGAACATTCTGTGAGAGTGAGAGCGAGAGGCAGTTCTATGGATGGAAATCACCTTGTTGATGAAAGACATCAGAGAATGTTGACCAGACCGGTAGGAATGTCACAGAGAGGGGAAAGAAAAATAATAAAAGTCACTCTTTACAACTGTGTTGAGCAGAAAAGCATCACAACATGTGGAACGATGGGTCACAACAGCAGGATGCCACATCAGGTTGTACTCTGTGGGTAATTTAACAAAACCCCGGCAAGGAAGCTTTAAGAGAAAATTAAGCACCACCTTTAACCGATAATGATAATTAATAATACGAGTAATAATAAAAAGCCAATCAAAACCATTCGTATGAATACGCAGCCAAATATTCAAACACCAACCTGAGATCTAAAGCGGCAGAACCACTACATATGGCGGATAAACCGTGTAATGGTTTTCCCATGACCCATGATGAGAGGTTATGCAACTATTACACTTTCGCAGCTAGTCCACACAAACATCACATGCATTCCAGCTACCCGGTTAGTTCGCCCCAGGATTACCATCAAGCGGTCAGACTGTGCTCGCTCCGTGTCATCTGGTTACTTAATAATCAGGTTTATGTTAATAGATTAACGAAGCAGTTTGTAAGAAAGGGGCGATGTGCCAAACCGAGGCTCTCTGATTTGCGTTTGACCCTCAGGTCCATTCTAATCGACTCGGCTAGGCCCTGTACGCGGGTTAAGAGTTAACCAACTCTACAAAACATACACTAGGACATCAGTCATGTAGCCGATTAGCCATGACGTGGTGGATGTCTGGGATTTGCTTCAGTAGTTTTGCAAATCTATTACTACTGAGTAAAATGTACAGGGACGAGCTTTTACAGGAATACGCAGGTGTGATCCGTCCTGATGCAAAGTGAAAAATCAACATACTTTTTTTACATTTTAATGGAAAAATGTTTCCACAGTTGTACTTGGCCGAGCTTGAAGTAACATTTAGGCTTTGCTAAATCGCAATCGGCCGACGGGAAGAGAAGATATACTACTTTGTAATTTTTATAAAAATTTTATTTGTCATATACACAGTCATACACAGTACGACATGCAGTGAAATGCTTAGACGACCGCCTGTGACCTTAAAATAAAAGACTATTATTAGGAAATAAATATGAAAAAGAAAATAGAAGTAAATTTAACTAAGAAAGAATAAAATACAAAATATACAATATATAAAAAAATAAGAAAAATAAGAAAAATAAAACGCACTTATACTTGTATCAAAATTAAAAAATAAAAATAAAATAAACCTTTTAAAAAATTTATACACGCTTATGAGTGCGCAATTAAATTCCGCGCGAACAAAAGTCGTGGGAACATCTAGTAGTTACATACAACACCAAAGTTTCAATGAAACATCACAGCTTTACCTCTCCCTGACACTGGAGACTCCTTCCAAAAACGTCCTGACAGAGAATGCCACACGATCAACGATTCCAGCGATTAACATGAAGCCTTCGCTGTACAAATCCCTGCATATGTTGTTACTATAGAAATTATATCGCATCAGAACAAGCAAGCGGCTGTGTTTGTTTTATGACGAGAGTCTCCGTTCCATTTTCCATCGGCTCGGCTGTGTACACGGGTTAAGCGTTAACCTACTTTACTGAAAGCACTCCAGGAAAAAGACGAAATAAAATAAAGCAGACAGACCGAGCCCTGCAAGCACTAACCCTATAAAAAAATAAATAAAAAAAAAATAGGACTTGTTTTATTATTTTATTTAATAACCCGTTAAAATACATTGAAAGACAGTATACTATAAATGCGCAGTTTTTCCATTTGAGAATGCTGCAGTAATGCATGAGAGATGGCTAGACTTAACTGGTTCCATTTAATACGTATTTGAAAAAAGTCTGAAAACATAGACTGTTCACTTTTCTTAAAATAGGCCTGGTCATGGGACGAGAATGACTGCAAGTGCCAAAGAGATGCATGGATAGCGACGCAGCGAGAGAGAGAGAGAGACCGCCATAAGGCAGGACTTATGACACGCCGCTTGTAATACGCAGCACAAACACAATCCCTCCGGCTGGCATAGAGAAGTGTAGAACGTGAAAAGCAGAGTCACCCCACAGGTTGCGCCACTTTCCTCAGGGCCATAAAGCACAGGAAAGGCTAGGCTGCAGCAGTGACGCGGCAGGTGCTGGGTAGCAGCGAGAGAACGGGCTGCGTAAGGCTGCAAGGCACTGCACCAAAAAAAAAAAAAAATCCCCTTAGTCACTTTCTTCCAACATCCAACACACCTACAAGCAGGGAGTCGAACACGGATGCTGATTATGCATGTTCTGAAAGATATGCGGCACTCCGCTTTAATCTCAAGTTTTCATAAAGCGTGACGAGTTTGCATGCGTCGACGCCATTTTATCCCATTTCAGGGAATAATAATAATAATAATAATAATAATAATAATAGGAAAAAAACCAACAGAAGCACAATGTCTCTGCCTCGCCACCATTATGATGATAAATGATTTGTGCAGGAACGTTTATGGCATTATAATCCTTCAAGACGCCGCAGCCAAGATTTTACTTCCGAAAGGAATTTTTAGATCACTGCGCAAATTAATAACACAATTACGCTTGGAAAAGCAGGTACAAAACTATACTGCTGCTCCAACATAGCGAGAGTCTAAAGTGCAGACATTTTGTGCTTCTGATGTGTGTTTTTTTTTTTTTTTTTTTTTTTAACAAGCAGAACTAATTAACACTGATTTAGGAGCTGTATACATTACTGATCATTTTTTGCATTTAAAAATAACCATTTAATGCATTATTAATATTATTATTATTATAATAATTATTAGTATTATCACCAAACATGACCTTGAATGATGATCATGATCTCTGCAAATACACAGTTCATTCTCAATATTACTGGTCCACACTTTCCAGCATAAGTATTTAATCTGTCTACATCTGTTACCGAGATCCTCATATGAAACCTAAAGGGTCTCGTCGTTTCCCCATAAACTAATTCCTGTTTGAAGACGTTTAACTGCTTGCACGGTTTTCTTCACCAATTAAAATGCAATGCAGCATCGCAGCCCAGATGTCGAAAGGATAAAAGTGCAGCAGGATGCAATATGCAAATAAGTGCTCTCTAAAGATCAATCTCTGAATGTGTGGCACTGCGTGGGAGCATCGTGACTGATCTCAGACGCCCCAGACGTACATTTTAGTACATTTCCATGTTGGATATGCACAGAAATTATTTCAGTCTTGATTTAAACATGCACACAAAAAACCTGTTTTAATATTCCGCTCGTTTAGGAGACATGCTTCACTGCAACACGTATGAGCAAAAACTACAGCTGCAATGACATTAGGCCAAAGTGCAAACGACTGGAAGGAAATAAAGCGAGTTTAAAATGCAGTCAGATATTTGTCCCGATCTATCAGTAAAAAGTATCTAAACAGATGATAAATATATCAGTATTACAATGTGTGTGGAATGCATATTCAAGATGCATTTTTATTCTTATTTGTACACCTGGAAGGTATATACAACATAATCCAGAACTTGTACAAATAAAAAAAAAAGCGTTGAGAAAAAGTTTTAAAAACTGACTTCTTGTTCAGAACTTTTTTGGGGGATCTGATATATACAGTAAAATGACAGATATATAAATAAAAACACACACACACACCTTACAAGAGGCGGTACGGTGACGTAAAGTAGCGGTTCCTTTAAAATAAATAAATAAATAAAATAAATTCCTGATTTTCTCCCTAATTTAATCGTATCCAATTCCTTCCTGTCACTAGGGCGCTTCACATTAAGGCTACTACGATCACTCAGTCGGGACGGCGGAAGCACGTGTTCCTCCGAAACACACTCGCGGAGGACAGCGCTATCTGCATGTGTGAGCTCACAGACGCCCTGATTGTCCACAGACTTGTAATTAATGTGAGAGGACCAAGTATCTCCCTTCCCATCCTGCTGAGAGAGCTGCCCTATCTAGGCCCTCGGCTGCGAGAGGCTACAGCATCACCCGGATGATCGGAGCAAGCACTTTACCACTGAGCCACTTAGGAGGCTCTGCGCATGCCCTTCCTGATACAGCCCTTCCATTTTACGAGCCACCAATGCCCGCAGGTTAGGCTAATAGCCGTTCCCAAATTGCATCGTAGAATGACAATCTGACATCTTAAGTAACTGCCACAGAAATGATGGATGTACACTATACAGCCAAAAGTATTTGGCCAAACCTGTAATGCAATGACATTGTATCCAAATACATACACTTCAATACAGAGTTGGCCCCCCTTTTTGCAGCTATAACAGGTTCCACTCTTCTCGGAAGGCTGTACACAAGATTTGGGAGTGTTTTTGTGGAAAAGGCCTGGCTCACAATCTCTGCTCCTGTTCATCCCAGAGGTGCTCAATAGGGTGGAAGAAGTTCTTCCACACCGAACTCATCAAACCATGTCTTTATAGTCCTGGCTTTGCGCACTGGGGCACGGTCACATGGTCCAAGATGTCTTGGTATGCTGAAGAATTATTATTATTATTATTATTATTATTAACTCCCTTTACTGGGGTTAAGGCCTGATTGAAACACCTGAATTCAATAATTAACACGTTTGGCCAAATCTTTTTGTCCAAATTGTGTATCTCCAGGATGGGGAGTGTGATATGTGGATGGACCAAAATGAAAAAATAAAACAAAAAAAACAAAAACTACAAGATCCTTAAAAGGTGTCCCTGGGGCGGAGCTTTCAAAAGATGGGTGGGATTATGCAAATGTCAAACTCAACAAGACCTAACCTTGAAAGTAGTTACAAAGTATTACTTTGAAGCAATCTTACTTCAAAAACTACATCCCAACAGTGATCATTAAACAAACTACACAACTATACACATACACACAAAAAAGATATATAGGTCACGTGATGCTGCTCAAAAATAAACCACAATATGAAGACTGACAAGATCCTAGTTTATTCCAGTCATCATATAAATAAATCTACCAGGCCTGGGGCAGTCTGGGCTCGGCCTGCAAAGGCTGGATTGCAGCAAAACGCCCATTCTGGTCCAAAAATAACTCGGGATGTGTGCTGAAATAAATAAAAGATCAGCTCATCCCTCCATCAGTGCATCCAATTTGTCTTTCATTATTTCTGGATCTTCTTCTACAATCACAAAGCCGAGACTTAAATGTCAAATCTGTATTGTTCTCGGTGTGACCTTTTGCAAATAGAAAAAAAAAAAAAAAAAAATCCCTTAATGGATAGCTTAGATCAGCATTATGCAAAAAAAAAAAAAAAAAAAAAAAAAGGTTCCAGCTGCAAAAACAACAACAAAAAACAAACACAACAACAACAATAACGCTATTAACCTTGGACGCGCACAACACTGATCTGATGTCAGTCTTATCGATGTTTAAATATAAAAAGCATCCGATGCATAAAGTTCACTCCGAATGTCCTGCATCCACAAGCTCACTGCACAACTTTGCGAAATCAGATGTTATCGCCGTTTGTTGTTGTTGTTTTTTTTACCTCTGCTAGCTCGGCTGCTAACAAACACACAACTTAACTAGCTTGCTAAATCTATTATCGACCTCTTTAATCTGTGCATGCATTCAGGTCTTATGCATGTCGAGTCACACACACACACACACACACACACACACACACACACACACAGAGACCGAGCTTCAGGGCCTGAACCTAAAAACACACACAGAGTCGCTAAGAAAAAGAAAAAAGGGTAACTGCTAATGGCAAAGCTAATTCCTTTTTAAAATAAAGAGTGCACGGCTTTACCTTCAGGCTACGTGTGGATATTGCAAACGTCCCAGCGCAGCAGACCATTTAATGACTTCACCGAGTGCTGACGACGTCCAGTAAATCCAGTTTATTTTTCACATTTGCAGATCCTGCATGTATATCTATTTTCTGCAGCCCTGCCCCGGCCCTGCTCGCTCCGGCTCAATCAGAGAGGCGGACTGTCTCGCCTTTTGTCTGACTGACAACAGCGACGTTGCCATCCAAACCCGGAAGCGTTTAAACACGAGCCTCATGGGAAATGTAGTGCGGTTCCACAAGTGTGGCGCCTTTTTGGTTTTTTTCTAGTGTGTTTGAGTGCGCGCGCTCGCTCTCACGCTCTCTCTCTCTCTCTCTCTCACTCTTTCACTCACTCACCGTCTGTATACAGGGTTGTGGGGGGCCAGGAGCCAGGGTACACAATCCATTGTACACACTCACACCTAATCTGGTCTGAACTTGTAGGAGGAAACCTGGAGTACCCAGAGGAAACCCACCAAGCACGGGAAAAACATGCACACCATGCACCCCCGAGGTGGGATTCAAACCCGGACCCTGGAGGTGCAAGGCGACAATACAGCACTTAAAGAGTAATCCTTTAATTGATGGTCTACTGTCTCCAGGTGTCTGATATTACAGTAGTATTTGCTCTATTCTATGATCTTGCATTGATGAACGAGTTGTTCTTATTTCTTACTAAAAACAACCAGACTGGTTAGGGATCCACCACAAGGCCACCAATATGTTTCACAATTCTGCGTTTTAAGACTGACTGTCCACACATATTTGAACCAGAGTCAGGTATATCAAGGAATTTGTTCTGGTGACAGAAGACAACAACACATACAACAACAACACAAAACGAAATGGAATAAGATGTGGAGTATTATCAAATAAATATAATTTGTATTGCACAGTATTGTGAATATTAACAATGTAATACACTGTTTTAATACAATGTCACAATGGGGAGAACATTTAACTGTTCATGAGGGACAGTAGATTGCCTGGGGTAGGCTGTCCTGCTGTTCAGTGCACTGTATTGCCGACAAGATGGCAAAAGTTCAAAGAGTTTGGATATGAGGTGGTCCAGAGCGATTTTCTGAGCTCCTTTCTTCACTTTGCATAAATTCAGTTCTTGAAGGGTGGACGGAGGAGTAGTGAGGTCTGATTCAGTAGCTGAGCCGAACCAGACAGTTTTTAAAGTGCACAGGACAGATTCAGTGATGCCCGAGTAGAACAGTCAGCAGATCCTGTGGCAAGTTGAACTTCCTCAGCTGGTGATAGAAATACAACCTCTGCTCTGCCTTTTAACAGTAGAGTCAATGTGATTGTCCCACTTCAGGTCCTGAGAGATGATGGTGCTCAGGAACCGGTATGTCTCCACTGCTGAAAAATGGTGGTGAGTGGGGGAAGTGGGTTCCTTCTGAAGTCCACAATCATCTAGACTGGTTTGGGACATCAGATCAACGATCAGATCAGATTCAGCCTGCCAGCCTCAATCTGATACACTGTGGACCTGTCTGCATTGGTTGCTGTGAGAACAATGCCAAAGGCAGGGGTACACTCTTTTATAACTACCGTCTTTAGATTTTGTCCTTAAAGTTAATCCATTTTCTTCTGGCATTGTAGCTATCTGCAATGGATTAGCACCCTGTCCAGGATGTACTCCGCCTTGTGCCCTAAGTCTCCTGGAATAAACTCCAGGCCCCTCATGACACTGTATACAGGATAAAGCGGTACAGACGAGGAGAAAAGACAAGACTGTAGCTATTTCTGTGGGACGTTGGTGACCCAGTGGAAGGTTTCTCACCTGTTATGCAGGATTCATATCCCACCCAGTGCCCAATACCCAATACCCAATGACCAGCCTTGGATAAAATGGGATGGTTGTGTCAGGAAAGGAATCTGAAGTAAAACCTGTGTGGATCGGACGGTAACTAACTAACTACAACTGTCCGTCTACAGCCGGACAGTTGAATCCACTTTCTTGCATGTAGCAAGATACTTCCTCAAACATCGTCCTGTTTCCGTATCAGGTCAAATCGACTTTGTACTCTGTTCAGGGATTATTGTTCTCCAATTCTTCCTTTTTCTTCCTCCGAAATTTTTTAGCATTGATGCATGTCCCATACCGTGTGATCACGTGGACTTTCAAGTCGTGTTGCGAGTGGCGTAATGGACGTTTCAAATCCGATTTGAGTAGACAGAGCTTCCAGACTGTGACAAACCTTTAGGAATCCAGTTTGAACCTGATTTCAAACATCTCTGGATGTGGTTCAAATTGGATAAAAAAAAAAAATAAATAAATCAGATTAAATATGGTTTGTACTGTTCAGACTACATGAAAGCAATCTGATTCCAATCTGGATAAGGAAAAAATCGGATTTGAACAAGGCCCATATGAACACTTAGATACAAGTTAGAGTATCACAAAGTTTCTCTGCATTTAATGTTGATCACTCGGGATTAAAAACTATAGTTCACGTGCAAACACATATTTTGACAAATGTTTTGAGTACATCTTGTCCCTTTATAAAAAATATCAGTAGCTGATGATCGATTACCTTACTCTGAGGTAGTCACTCCAAACTTATCTCGTGTTGCTGCACACTAGTTATCTCAAACACATGCCACCGTATCTAACTTGTTTACTTAATTTACCAGGCTGGGCTGAATGGTACAATTGGCACCATGAGTCATCAATTCTGGTTGCATAAAAACAGGTCCTTACATGACATGATGCTTATGTGACATTCACACCTCTAATAATAACTAAAGGCTACTAATAGGTGTAGTGGTTAGCATTGTGGCTTCACACCTCCAAGGTCAAGGGTTCGAGTCTCACTTTAAGGTCCGTTTACGTGGAGTTTGCATGGACACCCTGTGCTTGGTGGGCTTCCTCCGGGGACCTCAGTTTCCTCCCACAGTAAAAAAGGCATGCAGATTAGTCTAATTGGCCCAGTAGCATATAGAACAATATAACAATACGGAAACAGTTCCTGCAAGAACAACATTGTCAAATGCATTTGTAAAACCCATCAAGCACCATGACAAAACCGGCCCTCATGAAGACCTTCCCAGGAAGACAAGACCAAAACTTGTCTCAACGTCAACTGTTCAAAGGAGATAATTACTACCAGTCACAAGTTTGGACACACCTTCTAATTCCATGGTCTTTTTTCACATTTTTATGTAAAATAATGCTAAAAGCATCGAAGATATGCAATAATCTCATTTGAACAGTTAATATTGAGATGTGTCTGCTACTTCATAATAAGCCTTCATGACAGCTCTAATCTGAGGTGCTGTTAATTGGTGATTTCTGTGGCTGGTAACTCTAAATGAACCAGTATTGTTCTAAAAAATCATTTCCAATCATAAAAATTAATAAAGAAATAAAAGAACTTAAGAATGCACGTGTGTAAAGAAAGCAGAATATTACATGACAGACCAGTTTTCAGAAGGAAACAAAGAAGGCTCCTGAGTTTTGCATGAAAATAGAAAGGAGCAAGTGTGACAAAGTTGCCAGAAGAACTGATACTGTATTCTCCAACATGCTCTTACCAGATGTTTTACTTACAGTTCTTTGCAAAAGTCTTGGGCAAGGATTAGCAAGGATGCCTTTAAAAACAGTTT